>OX104071.1:40936739-41011944 GCA_944474145.2 Dicrocoelium dendriticum
CACACAGACTGTGAGTTGCTGAATACTTATCCCAGCCCATTCAAGTCAGATTCAGAGTATCATGGAGATTGGCAATGGGGTTAGGTTGTTTTCGATGTATTCAAGGATAAATCACATCTCAAAAGCTCAACATGACAAATGTTTTCCGATGACATCAAGAAATGGAGACTGATAACACATTGAATTATCTCACACAACATCCCTTCTTTATGTATGGGCTTTAAGGAGGTCCGACCTAACATATATTTTAGTTTAATGTTATTAAATGTAGAAAACTACACTTCCGGAACCTGCTAGCTTACTGCTACTAACTGGGTGAACAGGAGCTTTAAGCGTTTTGCAACGAAATGATTCTGGGTGGTTGGGATCAAGCCGACCTTGGTTGTTCGTATCAGGTTGGAAAAGTATTAGCAAGGGGTTTTGAAAAGTTAGCCTCCTGCGGCTTGTTATCGGACGTTTCAACCCGTCGATGTTTCAGTAGGTTCTCGGCTTATATTTGCATCCTCATGTGACTTATGTGATACAAATCAAGCCGTCATGTTTGGAGAGATCTTGTCGATTTGGAGATATGTCAACATCTAACAAAAAGAAATTCACAAGCTCCTACCGTTTGAGGCGAATGTTCTGGATCTTCAGGAGACGATACCAGCTATTTCGTGTGCATTATATTTTGACCCAACCTATGCTGAAGGACCCCAATTGCATATCAACTATCTGCCAAACTCCAGCCATAACAGCAATCTCGCTGAAGGAGCTCAATGCCCGCATTGACATTGCACTCATTTCGCTGCACCATCGCACATGACTTATTGCCAATTGCCAAACGTCAGTGTCTGTTATAGAGTTCCCTGCCGGTGAGATCACAGAAGGCGTTCCCCATTTGCTACCTTAGGCATGTTCATCAGGAGTTGACACGTCGCGCTTGTCGTCACTTCCATGGGGGTTAACAAGATTTAACGTAAATACCTCAGTGAGTCTATCAGTGTGCACCTACATTTCACTGAGGATGTTACTACGATTTTTGATACTCACCGTGGCCGCTCTACGGCAACTGTGAAGAGTCAGTATCTTCTCCCTTATAAACCATTACCCCATCGTTTTGTGTTCGGTTGTCTTGATGTCAATTGAAATCATCTCAATCACTTACTGCGAAGTGCATCGGAATATATTGTGCTCTTTAACAAATGACCGCTAGTCTGTGACTTATCAAAGATTTTTAATGAATCTAGTGGCAACCATTCTAGCAGGGTTAGTCTATGTAAATGGGCGGTCTGCAGCGCATTCACAACAATAGCCCGATGGCATAACGTAAATGAATTGAAAATGGCCAATTAATTTTTTCTATCCCATTACATGAATTGGTCTACTTATCATATAAATATGCCTCAGCAATCAAATTGGCGCACCACTGTTGCAACCTCCCTTCTCTTGTTGAATTTATGTCACAAAATGTTATTTTTATGGTAGGTCTTTTTAAAGCTAAAGTAAACAAATGGCAACAGCGATAGCTTAGATACATTCGGTCACCTCGCAGATACGCAAATCTAGCACATACGACAACTTGCGAATACTAACGTGTAGTTAATCAGTCATTTGACGCACAATTATCACCGGAATTTCAAGCGCATGACCCGAGGTTAAAATCCACTGCCAAGTTGGTCTAGTGTTTCCATGATTGTGCATTGGAGATCAACTGTGTTTTGTTGCAGGCCAAGTACAGTACATTGCGTATGCTGAGATTTTACTTATCCAACCTGTTCCTATCTTCATTCTACAGGTTTTCTGTAGATTGCCTGCACCATAGTATCGTCTTCCAATTAATATTCCTAGGATTTTGCGCTTATTCACCAACCAATTTAGTCGCTCCTTACCACATATATTTACATAAACAAAGTACGCCACATGAAAATAATAAACTGCGCATTGGAAGTAAACTAATCGCCCTTGGTTATCAAGATACTTATGTCGGTGACATATGCTAAGCACCCACCAATCTGAAATCATTTGAATCAATTCAAATACAATGGAAACACCGAAATATAGATCAGAGCACCGCAGTTGATTGTGTAAGAATTAGAATAAAATTTGGCGAATTGAATCTAGTACTGATTGACTGACGGAGCTGTACATATTCCCTAGGTACAACAAACAAGCGTTATGTCATTAGACTGATATATTGAAGCTACTTTTTTACACCCATATGCCGTCTTTACATGAAAACAGCCATATTGCCGGATGGGTTCTTTGCGATTTACTGCTAAAATTCATTAGTATTTGAAACCCTCTGAGCACATTATTTATTTAAGTGTTTTCGATCTTCCACGAAGTTTGCCACTTCACTTGAAGTTGCTATGATTTTCCCATCGAAAAATAGCTGCTATTTAGCTCAAAGGCTGGTAACACAGCAAAATGGAACGGGATTAAGGAGAACCGGAACCTGTCATTATCTATCACAAAGCGCCTAAATATCTCGTCATACAAACCGGGGGACAAAGCGCAAGATTCATTGGATAACAAAGAAAAGATAATGTTTGTTCACTTGGGGCGCCTCAACATGTGTATGTGCAACCGTGTATGCGTTCGTTTGTATTTAGTTGAAGAGAGTGATGGGAACAATGGAAAATTTGACGAAATATAACCTATGTCTTCCCTGTACATTGGTGAAGTGGCTAAGGGAGCAACATTTTCTCTAATGAACCCGAGCTATATTCAATCGGATTTTAACACCCAATTTAGCGCAACTTTAGCATCGCCCTCCAAGGTGGCCAAATATATTCACTTACAGGTTCTTATCCTTACTAGCTTGTAATTCACTATGCTATTTCATTCACTGTCATTACTCAGCACGGACTATTTCAATGAAAGCGCAAACGGTTTGCATCCACAAAACTGCGCTTCGGTTTACACGGTATTGAGACAGCTCACGGATGAACAGTTACTCTACATATGCCTAATAATTTCACGCACAGGAACCCATCAGTTTACACGGAACAAATGGCGCCTCCAATATCAGCGCAGAAGAAAGTGGGCATCGAAATATTTGGCAACGGCAGCCTTAGATGGGTTTACTTTATTCGGAAGTGTAATATGCATAAAACCTGTCGTCTAGCAGCAAAATATTTATGGGTTTAGCTCCGTTTTCAGGGTGTTCTTAGAGATGCCTTCTATATAGTAGGTCGTTTAATGATGCTTCTCAGTCGGCAAGGCCTCATACAGTTTTCAGAACAGGAATCGGGTTAATGTGAAATGAGACTATTTAAACCAATTGAATAAGCATTATTACAAAATAAACAGAAAATACTGAAAACGAAAATCATTAAGCAGACACGTAAAACGAAGAGGCACTTTACAGCCCATTTGAACAACTGCTTATGCAAAAATGCATACTTTATGAACATTATGTGAAGGTGACTAATGGGCTCGGATGGTATAGGGTGCTAGGAATGCGGAGTGGATTATAGTTAATTTTGTATAAAGAAAAAAAAGACGCGGATAACTGTGCGAATTGCATTTCTTTGTGCTCTGATGTCGTTTACCGCTATTGTCACAGTTCACAGCTTAGAGTGAAATGTCAATGAAGATAACAGGAGTAGTTTGCGCTAAAAAGTACTTGAGGATTGATGGTAACAACAGCAGATAGAAAGTGTGAAATTGCAATGAATAGAAGCGTCCTTGTGTGAACTTTACTACTAGGTCAAAAGAACTGGCACCACAAGACAGAAAGTAGAATTGACGGGAAGAATCAGGACGCAATGCTCACTTGTCATTGAAGTCTAGTCCAAGCAAAGCTGTCACAGACAATATGCCAGTAAATGTTGTATTGACGGTTCCCTAAAAAGCTTGAGTGCAGAACGGAAAGTGGGAAAAGATGGCTTAACTTTTCAAGACCTTTATGGACTACTCAGCTGAGCTACTTTGGTAAGGTTACCCGGGCAGATCAAAGTTCAAATTAGCGGGTCGGAAAAGCAGGATAATAATAATAATGTGTATTCCCGGTTTTAGCGAGCACGCTTGTTCGGCATGATTATATTATTAAAATTGCTTCGTATATTGTTAGCAGCTTATTCCATGTCAGGCAGAAATAAAATAAACGCTTTTATCCATCATTGTTTTGAAGTTCAAAGCCTTGTTTGGGCGCAGAATATGTCATGGCGTCCTGAGGGGATCACCTTGTACAGAAGGAACCGAGTTTTGATTTACTTGGGCAAAAGAGGAGAAGCAATTTTGATCAAAGGAAAGATTAAAGCTGAAACTATACCATTTAAACAAAGCATCTGATGTAGCTAAATCATCTATATGTGGCATTCTAAAAGGAATGGTGAAAGACGGGGTTATTTATTTACTTTCATTTCGGCAGCTGTACGTATGGACCGAAATATATAGAATGGGAGATTTATCTGTTGTGTGAGCTGAACACGATTGGCACTTGTCGATTGGCGCAGATATTTTGATGTAACGGTACGTTAGGCGTAAGCGAGTAAGAGGAAAAGTAAGAGAGACTTTTTTGAAATAGTGATGAAGATGTTGGAAGCTGAAGCGGTTAGCTTCACCATGATGCCTGACATGTTTACATGAGAACAACATGGGAAGGGTAGACGAGTAAGATTAGAACGAATGGTAAAAACGAATGAAGATGGATAGATTCAGTCAGCGTCTCCTTCTCAGCACACACTTTTTGGTATGGCTGCAAGGGAGGCGTGGCTGAGTAAGCAGAATATGAAGGCGTGGAGAGAATATTGGTTACCTCAATCCCAGTTCGCAATTCTTCGGCAGTCCACATTTGTTGGTGTGTCTGTAAATTAGACTTTCCTGAGTAAACTAGGAATGTGTGGGGTGAAGAAGAATGAAAGCAGTTCTCGTAACAGGATACCTTTTCCAAATACGCCACTTCATTAGGGTTTGACAGTGAATGAGATGTACATAGCAGATTTAATGTATTTTTGTTAGCAACGCACTTACGTCTCGGCCCACTACTCAAATAACACTTTTTCACTGAAATTTAGCTGTAACATAGATTTTACGTATTGCACCGTTAGACACTTTGCAGCTACTCTTTTAAACAGCGGTTGTGATTCCTCTGCTCTTATTTCAATAGGGATGATGTTATAGGCCTCAGTTTAGGAAGAATTTTCTTCGAAAGTAAGTTTTCGTTTTGAACACCGGGAGTCTCTGTTGGTATTTCTAATTACTTAATTGGATTATTTTCTGTAGTGAATATTGATATTTGGCACGAAAAAGCGCTTATGGATCAATTCAAAGAGGTGTGTTAATCTAAGTTTCATGCGTCTTAGCGCAATGGCCCAGTTATAGCATCTTACAAAGTTCAGAGTAGTTAAGTTTAGACGAAGTTAAACTGAGTATTTGTGTATGATCTCTGCACATTTTCTAGGCACACGCGGTCACATTTCCTGCTGCTTGTAAATATACTTGAACAGTACTCTAGTACGGGGCGAACATAGGCCTTCACGCATTGAAAATGATCTCAAGATAAGTTTTGCGCTTTTTATGATCTGGCCGTTATGAATTAAATTTGCTCACCAAAATCCAGCGTGTTAGAGTACCGGGCGTCTAGATCTCGTATAGTCTTATTGCAGAGGATGGGTTTACCACCAAGGTAGGTCTGTACTAATGTTTCATAGCGTGTCACTTAAACACCGGATATAGTAGGTGTATAGTATTTTCATATCATCCGCAAAGATATAGGTTGTCCCAAATTTTATTTTTTTCTGTTATATCATTGATATCTATTAAGAAAAGCAAGCGACCTAGCAAGCTAACTTGAATTACGCCACTTTTGATTTTCAGTAGGGAAGACTTAGTATGTCCTATTTGTACCTGCTGCGTACGATCAAATAGGTAAGATTTGAACCATGAGTCTTAAGGATCAGTGATCCCGGAATTGGTTAATTTCACCAAGAAATTGTTGTGCGGCACACTGTCTAAGGCCTGCATATCAAAAAAGAGAATGATGGTTGTTTTTCCATTGTCAGTGGAACTTGTCAGATGGTTTCGAAAATATAGCTGACAAGTCTGTCGGGAGCATATTTCCAAAAACATATGATGAGCTGGGTTTATTCACTTCAATGACAAAAAGTGCTTAACAGTTTGCTTTTTCACAATTCTTACCATTTCGTGAGCTTTTTCCGCGTATTGGGTCGATGCCGTCATGCGTATTTGGATTGAATATTGGGATCTTTACTTTAGTCCCATTGAGCCACACACTTTGACTGTAACATAAAATAATAATAACATTGGATGTAGATTCGTTCGACCGTTTTCTTTTATCCCATTGTATGTGAAACTGAGCGTAAACATATCACCAGTTCTTCTAAATGACAGGAAGGATTAATATCCTTTTGAGTTTGGGAATGCTGATTGAAAAAGCTGGTGTGTCTCTGGAGCGAAAACTCGAGATTCTGACGAGACAGAATTGCGAAAATAACAACTTGTGATAGTGCTTGTTGGATTATGTTTGACGAGCTCCGATGTGGATATTCAAAAAGAGTTGCTTTATTACTTCAATTATAAATCTATCTAGGTTATGAAGCAGTGGATGAAAGAGCACTAAGCCAAAATATATCTTCTAATCCACGATTACTCCATACTCAGTCTGTTGCAACATTTGTTGGAGGTAAGGCCCAGTGTAGCCGTCTAGCAGGTAGTTGATAAAAGATATTTGAATGATTCTAAGCACTGTTATTTAAATTACCTAAGTTAATGCAATAATTTCGCAGTAATTCAAAGGAGCACGAACAAATCCTTGTAATAGTTTAACAATGCTTAAATCATCTGAAAGGATCATGGCAAAGCGATCTTTATAATTCTAGACTCGACCACTTTGTGTCGAATATGTTTCGCTGGTTTATAATTGTTAATTATTGTATGTTAACGTTTCAAACGACAGTATATAGAAGTTGCCATGAAACTGCGACGGGGCTTGTCGTCAGATAACTACGTGAAAAGATGTTAACACGCGAACGCGCTGCACATACAAGCAGAAAATTTCGCTTGCCATATATATCAACCTGATTTTATCCCACCTAGATCTGGTTGTATTTGCAATGGTACAATCTTAGGTGCATTCTGGTGTAAAGAACGACTAAGTATTATGCCGTTCACAAGCAGAAACACACGGATATTTGTAGAAGAAGTCGCGTTTACCAAGTATACATAAATCTCTAAATTTGGTATAGGGTGCTTCGTTCTTAGAAACAGATTGTAGCATTTTATAAGGAGGGTACGCCTTTTTTTAAAATGCACTGCTGATAATTATGGGAACAAATGGGAAATATCGGAATTAGTTTGCTTCCTTTAACAATTTGAAAAGTGCCGAAAGAAGATGAAAGCCGGTAGACATCCCTTTTCCATTACCATTAGCAGCTGGTGCAATCAGGCAAATTTGATGTGTAAACTGAATGACGGAAGCCCACGCTTGCGCCCAACGCAGCCTTAGGCTAACATATAACGGTTTTTCGACGTACAGAGATAGCATCATCCGGCTTATTGCGATAGCCTTAGCAAACCGATGGTATCGTGGAGTAGGGTGATTCAACACAACTTTAAAGGTGTACCTCAGTTCTATCCGATGATCCGAGACCGAGGGATGTTTACATATCGAGCAAGCCGACACCCTATGCAAAGACGGAAGTTAAGGGTTTAGGGAGTAAGCAATTTCACGCTAAACCCATCCAAGAAATTTTCCTTTATTAGTAATTTAATAATCCGATTGGTTCTGCTTATGGAACTGACAACCCCGTTTCACACGAACTGGTAAATACGATGTGAGTTGGCTCCGAATGGCTGAAGTTCCTCCATCGAGGCACCGGTAAATTGCGAGTTCGGTTAATGACTGCAACTTGAGGGCCACTGTAACTTCTTTATACGTTTATTCGTCTTCAGAATAGTAAATCCAACCTTGAGAAGCATTTTGATTTACATCTTTTTTCGCTATATTATGCACTAAGTTCTTCGGACGTAGCTATTGGGTGTTTTTCCATGTAAATTTGTGAGAGCAAACATTCCCCAGGTGTGAAGTTGCAATTAACCATGGCTTATCGGACAGAAAATCAGCCGAGTATATCGTCCACTTGTACCGCACTGATGTGATGCTCTTACAATGCAGGTTCTGGCCATACTATTTTGCTTTTTTGTAGATATTTCTTAATGAGTCCGTCATCGCTACAGCCGATATGGGTGTCCCTGAATGCAGAACAGTTTTTTCTGTTTAGTTCACAGATGATCCGCAGTTTGGAATGTGGCTGTTAGGCTGCTCCATCAACTGCGCAATCTGCTGCTCCGAAATCCAAAAATCAATAAATACTTCATATAAAATTGTAGTAGGGCAACTTGGATATGTCAGTAGATATGCATTTTTCTGTAATCGCAATTAGAGATATCGGCGAGCACAAGGATTGTTAGACAACCGCTTGCCATCTTATCGAGTTGATGATATGGTGTGTGCTTGAACAGAAAGCTAACAATATTAATGTACAAAAGCAAGGATTCCTTTAGAAATTCGACTAAAATTGATAATTAGTAACCGGGTTATTCAGTTAGTTCGCATACATAATCAATCGTATGGTGTAAAAATTAGACATTGAGCCTCATTTCCTCATCCAACATCACATAACCTTATCAAAATGGTTAATGATATCCAAGTTATCCATAAGTTAACTTGAAATCCATATGGATCTAAAAACTTATCAGTAGTCGCAGCGGATACTGGAACTTCCATAGACAGCAAACCAGTTTATGCTGCAGCGCATTTATCCTTGATGGAAGAGGCCTAAAAGTTGCTCCCCTCTTGTGCGTTTTGGATGGCTCTTAAAACTGCGAAGTGGTGCTGCCACTTGGCTTCAAGCAATTGTATGTGATACTAGCAGTGAAATAATGAAGGAGAGTTGTTTCGTGGTGGTGAAGCGGAAACTTGGGTGGTGTTATCACACACAGTTATCTTCAAAGAAGGACGATGATAGCTTCTCCCACGTCCTCGATCTGCCGCGAACATGATGGTATCCTGCACGTAGTATGAGTGTATGCCATAATGACAGGCCACTCTTTAAAAGCCGAATCATACCTAATGTCGTTCCACCGAGCTGCTATATTTTCTATGCTAAGAAATGCTTCTCGATGAGTTATCGGTGTTAAACGAGTCGTTGCGTTATGCAAAATTTTATACCCCCCAGAGGCAGAGACGGAGACAAGCTTGTTCCTCAAGGTGGTTGGGTTAACCAGGTTGTTAATATGTGCGGTGCAGAATGTTTGGCTGCTGCATGGAATTAATCAAATTGACACTGATCCCTCGGTAACCGTAGCATGAAGTACAACCACACTTACTGTAACTCGAGGGAACAATTGATTGGTACCAGAAGAAAGGGAATTTGCCTTTGACAGATTGGAATATTCTGCATCTGGTCACTGATTATTAGGCCACCCTAACTGAATAGTCACAAGACCTTCAGTGGCAACGACGTAGGGCCAGTTTGAGTGCCGAATCTCAACATTTGCTATTGTGTAGGCAAGACGAAGCCAGTAGAACGGATCACTACCCACAGTTGGACGTTGGAGAAGGTGGAGCACCGAGTGAAGGATGAATACCTGCTCAGTGGTTCAAACTGTTACCTTCGGTAGTGAACAGAAAATCATACAATGCTGTAGGTAAACTACTGGTATCAAGAGCTGCACAAGAGCGGAGTGCCGCTTAGATCGATCCTCTCGATGACGAAAACAACCCAAAATAAATTAGCTCGCTGGTTGGTTAATATGCTTTCACTGCTAAAAGTCTAGGTTAATCTGTTTGATCTTAAACATTCCTTCGAGCTTGTCGAAGATTTCGATAAAATGAACTTGTCCGATAAGGTGGTGTGTTCCTTAGTTTTGGAATCCATTTTTACTAACGTGCCTCTACACCAGAACGAATTGGCAGAAAGTTCCGGATGTTCGTCATTTATTCCGTTTGAATTCTTAAGAGAACCGTTACTTATATGCACCGAGAATGTCAAGTTCCACTTCCGAAATATACCGTATCGCCAAACTGATGAGTAGTCATGGGGAGCCCACTGGGTGCCATATTAGCGGATTTCTTCATGCTGATGATAGAGCGAAGCTCGTTCGAAGAAATAGAGCAGTCACCCTATCACAAACGTTACGTGGACGATGTCTTGATGATCCGTTCAACAGAAACGCAGATCCCACAGCTAGTGACACCTTTTAACTCCTTGCATGTCAATTTTAGTTTTTCCTGTGAAGTCGGACGACGGAACTACCTTCCATATTTAGATGTTTGCATCAGCCACATGAAGAACTGACTAGTAAAAGCTCTGTCTACCGAAAAATAACCTGGTCGGGACAGTATCTGCAGTTTATCGGCTTTACGTCAATGCGGCACAAGCGAACGCTTTTGAAAACCCTATTTAGTCACGCCAGGAGCAAATGTTTGATCGATCGTCTAGCCGAGGAACTAGAACTAACAAACAACATGGCAGTTGCTAATGACTACCCTCAAAAATTTAGCCAGAACCACAGCCAAATCCGTTACCAAAGGTACCGAATAATAAGTTATTTCTAGAGCTACCCTTTAGGAGTGACACTACTTCTTTGAGGACTACGAGACATCTGATTTCCGTCACACGGAGCACTTTCTGTTTTGCCAAAGTTGTAAGCATCGACCGAACTCATAAGCTACTGTTGCCTCCAATGAAGGAAACTCGGCTTTTTCGGGCCAACTCCCAATGCGTAGATCAATTTGTATGTAACTGCGGAGCTAGTTACGTAGGCAGAACCAATGGAACACTGAGTTACTGAAGAAAGGAGCATGTACCAATTTGGATTCAATGCGGGGTTATTCAGTAAGTAAACCAAAATCGGACTACATGTGTGCGCAGGCCGCCGGCATCTTCGATCGGCAGACACTTATTGACATCTGTTCACGGAATTGAAGTAAAAGAGGCGTTTAAGAAATTGCTTCGCCATACCAATTGTCGGCTCCTCCGGGTTGTCGAGGCTATTGCTATTAATCGGAATAAACCAGTGCCTTGTGTGCAGAATCATTTCTCGTCCAGCCTCAAGTTGCCCTGGTTGTAGAAGAAAGGCAAACTCTTTTTCTCTCTTTTGTTTGAATGTATGTATTTACCCACGGACGGTTGTATAAAATTAACGGTCATCGTTATCGGCACTGATGAGACGATAAGAAAGGCATACATCATTCGAACTTTGTCTGCTAATTTTGCTTTGCAAGTTACTAAGGGAATTAATTGTTTAAAATTTTCCCTAGTTGCCGGCTGACATAGTGCGCCTTTCCGGTATGACATGATTACACGGTTTCATTTCAACCGCAGATGGAGCCGAATTCTCCTGCTGCTTGATTGTCACGAAGCGAACAAAAAGTACTATAAGAATTGCAGTGCTGCTCGAAGGCAGATAATATTCGGGCACCGTTAGTAAATATCATTAAGTTTCAGCAAATGGGTGAGACAAATCATCCGCGACATGAAAGTATCGCATTAAATTTCTCAAAGGCAAATCGCAGCATTGTATTTACAAAGGTTGACAATGGAAAAACCCTGGTTGTAATGAATGGGTCAGAATACGTGGAGAAAATGGGACAACACTTGGAGACGGTTCCATATAGTGCAGTTTTTGTTAAGATCGTGGCGTCAGTAATAAACAAGAGCAAAACGGAGGTTGGTAACAATTAAGAACCGTGAAGGACGATTTAGAGGCAGGAAAGTGATACAGTCTATACCCAAAATCGATTTTATCTACAAGGGTTTATGGCTTGCCGAAAGTTCACCAACCCGAAATTCCCTTACGGCCCATAGTTGGTATATGCTCCTCGACTCATGAATTGCATAGATAATTGGCAAGGTTAAGGCAGCCTCTAACAGGGAGAACGAGTACATTCGCGAAATACACTTATGACTTCCCTCAAAATACAGAATGGCTGAAAATCTAGTCAGATGAGTTGATGGTCAGCTTCGATGTCACATCACTTTTCACCTATGTACCCAAAGATGGGGCGCTAGGAATAGCAAGATGTTGTCAAAATGATGACGTCACTCTGAGTGATCTGACGAAACTAACAGTTGACCAGATAATGGACGGTATTACAGTGTGTTTTAACATGCCTTACTTACTTTTTTAGTCGAAGCTGTGCAGTCAGGAACAAGGTCTCTCTATGGGATCGCCAATATTTCATGTACTGGCAAACCTGTGTATGGAAGACTTCGAGAACAGAGCGTTAACAAAGACAATTATCTCACCAAAAGTTTGGTGGCGCTATGTAGACGACATCTTTGTACTTGTTAAACGGGATAAGAAGGACGAGTAACTTGATCACTTAAACTCCATTGATGAGAGGATACAGTTTACTATTGAGTTGGAGTCTTGTAGTGGTACAATACCATTCCTTGACTGCCTGGTTCACAGGAATTGGGGGAAATGTAAAGACGACAATATATCGAAAACCAACAGATACTGACGGCGTACGCCACTACACTGCGAGTCATCCGAAACAGGTTTACACTGGGATAACCTCCAACTTGTAACCTCAGCGCTGTTCTACAGGACAAAAACGGTATGCAAAATGGAGGAGGACCAAAAGGCTGCACGGAAGTTGCAGTGAGTAAACTATAAGAAAGTGGATACCAATCGCGGCTAGTCAAACGCCGATTACATAAAGTGCTAAACCGGCAGTCAAGACCCAAAACTGAGTGGATAGGAACGGTAGGACTTCCATTCAAGGAGGGCACTTCGGAGGCCAATTGGTGGGTACTAAACAAGGAAAATATAAGGGTGATTTTTCAGCAAATTCCAGCTTGACGTTCGGCGCTGGTACACCTGAAAGACCCCCTTCCCAAGGATAGGAGGAATAACCGGGTGTATAAAACTAAATGTAAGGACTGCGCACATGTTTACATAGGCCAAACAGCAAGAGAGTTGCGCACACTAATTTCAGGGCACAGGAGGTGCATTTCAAGACCAACAACAAACGAGTTTTAATACCAGGCAATAGTAAGAGACTTGATCGTGCCAATGCATGCATTAGACACGCGTCACTAAATAGATTTGGAAAACGTAGAGGTCATTAGTAGGGTTATAGGATCAACACCTCAGTGGTTGATTGCAGAGACAATGGAAATTGCCAAATCTGACAAACCGACTCCTTTTGTCAATATTCTGGGCTTATCCGTCAATGCCATGACGCACAAAGTAACGCCTGGAGTATTCTCACTATGATTGAACCACATGAGGTGATATCGCTAACTGTTACTGTAATGACACCATGGCTCAAGTCTCGGGCAAAGCGGCTATTGCCACTGTTCGCTAAAAATCTCACCTCAGTTACGCACTGATGCACCTGGTCTGACGAAGCCCTTATGTCAAGGGCGAAACGTTACCAAATTAATATACCAACCGATTGTTTCCCAACCTCTCTGAATTCATGACTACTCGATCGGTTCCAAGTATTTTCCAAGAATGCGAAATCAAAACGGACCCCGTGTTTGAAAACCGTCAAGAGAATTCGTCCGATCGGCAGCTCTTGAAGCCAACTGAGAGAATCATCGTTTTATCAAAATGAGATGTCTTATGACTAACCTGATCCCCAAAACTCTCAAAGTGAAACAACCGGAGAGTGCGTACAAATATACAAGGATTGAGTTTAATGCTTTCAAGGCCTTTTTGAGACAACGAAGTTATCAAGTGACTAAGCGTTTAAGCGAGATCCGCATCTACGCGAATCGGCTGGGCATGGATCCCATTCATTCCTTCATTATACATGTTAGCTGCAGATGAAAAAAATCGCAGTTCTTGTGCAGCAATACAAATGGTTAGAAGAAGAAATGTTATCGCACGCCGGATAAATAATTAACAACGGGTGGACATCGTACTAGAGAGTTATCAGCCAGTTATCATGCTGCACAAAGTTATATTAGCCTAAAGTGTGAGATCGTGTTTGAAGGGGAATGCTAAACAGGAGAAGAACAGACGAATTCACAACATAAACGCTATTGGGGCTGGCTCCTAGCCAGATCAGCAAGTGTGTTCAACCAAATGTGTTCATCGGCCTTAGGACCTCAGCCAGACAGTCGGGATGAACCAGCCAACGCCAGTTCCGAAGTGAGGGTTTTCATTCATCCAAGTCATCATTTGGCCTCCTCTCCTCCTCTTTCAACCGCATCCCCCATGTGCAAACAATGCACGTCGCGGGAGTCGGTGTACTGGCATGCGCAACGCGTGACCCATCCATCGGAACCTGATGCGTGATATAACGGTGCTGAGCGGTTCACTCGCTCTGTCCGCAACAAATACGTGACGCCGACCACACACACTGCTCACGCGGTGCTCCCACCAGACATGAGCTAAGCTGCGAAGGCAGCGTTAATCGAATGTGACTAGCCTCTTTTTGTCTGTCGATCTGATGGGCCAGGTTTCACAACCATATAGGAGAGTTGAACGGACGACTGCATTATGAACTCTGCCCTTCAGAGCGACAGTAATGTCGCGTCTGCGCCACAGGTGGCGGTGATTGGTGAAAACAACTCGAACTTTTACTATACGGTTCTTAACCTCATCTTGGATCCACGAATGCTAATATAGTTGCCCAGGTACTTGAATTCCTGAACGACTTCTAGCAGATTACCACAAAGCGTTAGCGCAGGGCTGGGTCCCTGCCAACGTTGGAGAAGTACTTTGAATTTCCATGGAGCGAGGCATAGCCCAAAATGATAAACAACCAGTGCTAATCGGTCTAGAGCTGCTTGGCATGTTCTGAAGCTGTAACAGATTAGGTCAATGCCGTCCGCTTATCCAGGTCAATTAGCGCTCATCAGGAAGTAGCACCACACCTTCTAGGTCGTGTCCAGCAAACGCTGTTTCTACGACTTCATCAATAGCGAAGTTAAAGAGGAAAGGTGACGGCGGGTAACCTTGTCTCACGCTGCTGGAAATATTGAAGGACGGCGACAGTTTGCCATAATCAGTCACTCTGCCCGAACTATGCGCGTACAGCGCTTTGATGAAGTTTAGGTATTTATCACGCACACCGTTCCTCAACCGACAGTCCCAAAGGGCACATCGACCGACTGAGTCGAAGGCAACTTTTGTGTCGAGAATCATGACAACTGTGGTTCGCCAACAAACGCGGGTGTGCTCCAACATTTGACGCAAGGTGAAGATGTGTTCGATGCAGCCTCGACCTCGAAGAAACCCGGCTTAATCTTCACGAATCTAGCTTTCACAATTGCCGGTCAGTCTGTGGTGAATGACAGATGCAAGCAACTTAGAGGCAATTATGTTCGTACGGATCCCTCTATGATTGTTGCATTCCGACCGAGAGCCTCCCTTGAAACTTCGGACAATGACGGAGCTGCTCCAGTCTGTTTGGACCGTCTCCTGCTCCCACAGTTTCACTAGCAATTCGTGTAACTGATTTAGTAGAGCAGCTCCCCCGAATTTGGAGAGGGCTGGGGGAATTCTCTCTGACTCTGCGACCTTATACAATTTTAACAGCCTGATTTCACGTTCGAGTTCTGCGCGTGAAGGGGGATTCAAGGAGGCCGCCCAGTAAGAAGTGCGCTTAATGGCCGGAAAACAAAGCGGACGATACCGCCAAATTTGTGACAGCTTCGGAACATGCCAAGCAGCTCTAGACCGATTAGCACTGGTTGTTTATCATTTTGGGCTATGCCTCGCTCCATGGAAATTCAAAGTACTTCTCCAACGTTGGCAGGGACCCAGCCCTGCGCTAACGCTTTGTGGTAATCTGCTAGAAGTCGTTCAGGAATTCAAGTACCTGGGCAACTATATTAGCATTCGTGGATCCAAGATGAGGTTAAGAACCGTATAGTAAAAGTTCGAGTTGTTTTCACCGATCACCGCCACCTGTGGCGCAGACGCGACATTACTGTCGCTCTGAAGGGCAGAGTTCATAATGCAGTCGTCCGTTCAACTCTCCTATATGGTTGTGAAACCTGGCCCATCAGATCGACAGACAAAAAGAGGCTAGTCACATTCGATTAACGCTGCCTTCGCAGCTTAGCTCATGTCTGGTGGGAGCACCGCGTGAGCAGTGTGTGTGGTCGGCGTCACGTATTTGTTGCGGACAGAGCGAGTGAACCGCTCAGCACCGTTATATCACGCATCAGGTTCTGATGGATGGGTCACGCGTTGCGCATGCCAGTACACCGACTCCCGCGACGTGCATTGTTTGCACATGGGGGATGCGGTTGAAAGAGGAGGAGAGGAGGCCAAATGATGACTTGGATGAATGAAAACCCTCACTTCGGAACTGACGTTGGCTGGTTCATCCCGACTGTCTGGCTGAGGTCCTAAGGCCGATGAACACATTTGGTTGAACACACTTGCTGATCTGGCTAGGAGCCAGCCCCAATAGCGTTTGTGTTATGAGTTTCTTTGTCCGTCACCTCCCTTTGGGTTCACCCTCCAATCCTGATCTCATAAAAAGCGGATATTATAATAGTTAATGATAGCTTTCCTTAGTGTGTTTTATGTACGTTGTGTTTCAAGTTTTTAGTCTTTTCTTTTTGTATTGCGGCACATTACCTGAGGTGTTTTTCTCACCATCAACCAACGGGTAGTGATGACAATGAATTTTGATCGGTATTTATGACTTATCGACTTTGCGGCAATAACCTTCGACCATTGTGGTTGAGATGGATAGGGGTTTCCTTAGTTTGCGCCCAGTACTATCCGTGGAAATCTGCCTATTTTAACTGTTGAAAGAAGGAAAGATATATTTCTAAATTCGTCTCAGACAAAGTGGATGCATTCGAAGGTAGCGACGACGGTCATATTTCCTCGGCGTTGATCAGCACTCCGTGAACAGCTTGGTAAATAATTGTGGGGCATTATCAAAGCTGTTTTGTCATTAATCATAATTGCTTTTGAAAGACTGCACATTCCACAGCGGATCTTACGATTGTTTTGATTAATTAAGTTGTGTTTCAAGGAGGGTAAATGTCCTACTGATGCAACCGGACAGTTATCTGGCTTTTGCAACTAGGCAAATTATATGTTCAAAACACTGCAGGATTTGGAATGATAATTCCTAAGTCTAAAACTGGATTTGAGGTTGGGATCACGTTACCGTCAAGCGTGATAGAGCCTTCCAGGATATATCAGTCCCCAAGTATATGGGATTTTCATGCGGAAAAGTTTATCAGCAGGCACCCAGTATATATATTCAGTGCGAGTAATTTCTAGCTTATTCTTTTCAGGCACTCTGGTAGTTTTGTCCGGTTGAAATGAGTAAACCAGTTTGACGTCGTCTGCAAGCACAAACGAGAGTCCGTATTTGACGGTGTCGCACATGTTGTTGATATAGATTAGGAAAATTAATTGTCCAAGGATATTTCTCTGGAAAATACAACTGCTCACTCATTTTGGCTTAGAGAACTACTGACCTATTCTAACTCTTTTGGTGGAATCGTTTAGGGGTGAATCTAATCAGCATAGCAGAGATTTCCAACGTCATGGAACTTTAACACGGGAAAACGTGACACTTGTGGCACACGGTCGAATACAACTTGCATGTCTAAGGGAATTATGATAATTTCCATCTCCCTGTTAATCATGGTTGTAACATGATCGAGGAATTTTAACGGCCAGTTAGTGCAAAAACACTTTGAAAGAAAACTATGCTGTGATTGATGTAAGCAATTTGCAATATTCTTATTGAATATTCTTTCTTAGACATTAGAAGCGGCAGCAATAAGATTTATCGGGCGAGGACCTGCCATTACATCTTGCGGGCCACTTTGATTTCATGAATTTTAATGGATTTCTTCCATTGGGATGGGGAGCAGCCGGAAGTAGGCTAGAGCGAAAGTGTTTACTAAAAACAGAGATATTTTTCCGCTAAGCGATATGATAGCTGATGGATACTATTTAGGGCAGAGTAGGTTGATTGTTTTATGAGTGCACTGGCGTTCTGCACCACTCAATGTCACAGGAATAAGGCATAGTATCTTTTTTGTACCTTTTGAAAATAGGGATGAGACAGCTGAGCGTCATGAACAAAGGAGGAGGCAAAGCTGAAGTTACTTGACTAGCCAATATGACAGACGTCGCACTTTAATGAACCAATGTCGAAGTTCAGCATTTCCATTTCTTGAGGTGGCTTAGGGTTGTTGCTTTAAACTATTTGAATTAAACTGTGTATACTTTCAGGATTACAAAGTGCTCGAACTTCTTCCTTATTTTGTCTGCGTGTGTTAAACGTTGCAATTATAGTAGAGCCTCATGTATCTATGGTAATGTGAGGAAGCTGTTTCTCCTGCGATATAATGCTTTAGATTTATTAATTTCGGTTGTGAACTTGTTAAAAGGTTTGTGATGACTAGTGTGTTTGCAGGTACTGGACTCTACGACCGGTGCCGATTTATCCATACACAGGACAATATTGTTTAGAGATTCACTAGCGGCTACAGCAGAGTTTTGATTTGAGAATGACGTGTCCCAGCTCATGTCACCGATAAATTCCCTAAATACTTCCCAGTAAATTCAATCTAGGTTGCTATTTGGTATTAACATTGCACTTGTTGGCTTCGGGAATTCAGCCATTATGCAACCAAATATAGCGTTGTGTTTACAGACCTGTAGTGAATACATGTACGGAGGAGGACGTCATCGTGAATACAACATCGAGGAGAATGGTACTTCAGGCAAGCTCCTTAACATGCCGGGACCATTTATTGAGGAGACGATGTCCTCATGTACCGCAGTGGCCTTCGCAGCCACCAGTTAACATATATCAGGTTGAAATATTCGCACAAGATTTTGGACTTGTAAGTGGTACTGGAGAAGGTATTGATCACATCTATTAGCTTTGTGGTTTCACATTTAGTGACAACAAGGCCGGTATATGCAACCCAGTAGAATAATGATATATGGGATCTCTAGTCACAAGGTATCTTCAAGGTCATGAGCCAATCTTGAGCGGCAGGAATCGGAGTAAGCCCATTACTAATATCTATGACACAAGCACTGCCATGTTTGTCTAAACGATCCATTAGGAAAAAGTGAAAGCTTGAGGTGTTAGGCTGAGACCATTAATTTTTAATGTGGACCACGCTTCAGTGCCAGAAGCAATATCAGGGAAATTCATAAAGATATACTTTGGAAACAAACAAACAAAGGAAACATAATGTAGAGCGAATGTTAATAATGAGAGATTTTAGAGGGACTGTTAGATTGGAATCAAAATGGTGGACAAAATTGGATCCTCCGTCACTGCGCAATAAAACGGTGTTGTGTGGTAAATGAGTCACAGTAAGCACTGCATTGCGCTGGAACAAACGAAGCAGGTACTCCAGTAACTGGAATATTCTCTGGCTTACAATAACACGTGGTGGCGACTCGAATGATGAAGGTTAACGTGGGGGAATACGATAGTCTAAGAATAGACGTACATTCCTAGTAGAGAGAGGTAGGGATACTAAAGTCCAAAGGGCGTTTTCGCTCGGATTATACTGTTTCTGGTTGTATAATACAGAGCGTGATAGTGGGTGGACCATATGTTGAGGCGGATAGTTTCTGTGATCTTGTGTGTGTGAGTTCATAGTGTCTGCTATTATTCCGCTGCTTATTTCGCCATTACCTCCACAAAGGATTTGCCAATTTAGTTTCGCGGAAGCTGGGTTTGTACTCCAGCATGCAAATGGTAAATACTGAGTCCGCTTTCTGTTAGCTATCCTGATATCAGTTCCTTGGTTACACTCAAAAGCTTTAAATCACGCACGCTGTCTCAATTGCTCTAGTTGGATATCTTAATAACATTGTAGTGGTAGCTTCAGAGTTGCTAAGGTTCGAGCATTACTGCATGATGTTCCGATAGGGAGTTTCCAATTGCGTTCACTTACTCCTCGGTTTTATTTAGATCTATTTTATTGCTGTAGGTATGACGAGCTGTCTTTTGTTCGTGAGCCCGACAGGTCGCAGGTACAACTACTGTAAAATTCTGCTTAGGCTCCTAATTGATGGATGTCTTTGGTGGAGGTGTCTCCTAACTCTGTAACTTATCAGCCCCGTTGTTGCTGATAGCGTAAGGCACATCACTACTAATACTTTGGAACATATCAGGAGGACGATGAAGAATGGAACGCAACTCAACACCTAGTCTGGATGAAGCTGTTAGCTTGTCAAGGTCTGCATTATTAGTTTTACTAGCATGGACGGGTGGAGTTCGGAGGACTAGATGACTAGGATTATAAGTTAGTTCCCTTTGATCCTGTTTAGTCGTATATTTTTTGAAGTTGGTTTTTGCAAGAATTAGTATTTATTGTGTACGAATTGCCTTACACTAGTATTGTCTGGAGACTTCAGGAGCTTTGAGCATCAGATCACGTTCTCCTTCTCTCGCAAGCTGAGCTTTAACAGGTGATTTCATGTATCTTGTGGCTTGTTAGAAGAGCAATTTTACTCTGTCGGGATGTTGCTTATTATGCGCATTAAAGAGAATAACACTTTGCAAAATACAGTTGTTCTTGAGTCTCAGATATGGATAAAAATATAATGAAAATAGCCAAGCATGATCGGCCTAGCATAACATTTGCTGATCCGCTATGCAGTTAATAAAATGACAGAATCTGATCATAACTGATTTAAAATTCATGAATTTTGCTTTTCAGCGTCGTAAATATTTTTCGAGATCACTAATTCTAGTAGTCATTTTAAGTAACACGGTTGTACGGAAATTGGATAGTTCGCAGATACATCTGATATTTTTGGAGTTTGGATGATGAAAGTCACGTTTCACGGTACTGCTGGACAAATTATAAGCCGTAGCATCCGTGAGTTCTATAGTTATTTGTGGTTCCTTTTCCGTCTTGAGTAAGGAGTTTCTAGATATGTACTGTGATAACATGCATTTCTAATGAATAGCAGTGGGTAGAGTGCTTTAGTTGATGAACCTACAGCTATTAAATGCTAGGATTGGGTGGTCGAACATTCACCGATGATGCGTGAAGGAGATACAGAGCACTGTTCCAAATATAATAAGTCATACAAACTAATCGGTTTTACTTCGCGTTGTTTACTCTCTGGGCTGGTTGTTTGGATCTCTAGGAAGGTAGGATAGGTGAGACCTACGTCTCGGCTGAGCGTCATGGTCGCTGGTCCCTCCTGTTCTTAAATGTGTACAGATCTCGGGTTACCGCTGCTGTGATCCACATGTTGGGGCAAGAAGCCGAGCGGTATTCACAAATGTTGTGTTGACAAAGCCTGGCGCGCATCGATCGTCGCTGTTTGCGTTCCGATGTGAAGTGGTACACACTTTGGAGTAGCTTTTAGCTGACACTTGCAACGTATGCTGATTTCTTTTCACACCTTCGTCGAAACGTACCTCCCTCTTTACTTTATTTATCCCGCATTGTATTTGGTACATTTCAACCCAACAATCCTAAGGAGCCTGCCCACCATTTGCTTTTATGCTCGTCATAGACCACCGCCCCGTTAGAATTCAGCCCACCCGTCGAGGGGATTTGTGGCTTAGCTAATCTGATGTGATTAACTACGTTCAGAACTACAATGCAGCAATGGAATACCTGTGTGTTAGCGTTAACGTATCAGTTAAAACTCAATACAAAAATTGAAGAGCCTATACTCGCTCTTTCTGAAACATAGGCGAAGGAGCATGCGGTTCCAGTGTTGGGATAAGCAACACTGAAACGCCTAACTATACGGATACGGTCGTTTGATCGGAATGACAGGGGTCTATTTCAAAGTGAGCCGAAGTCTCGATAACGTTTCCATGTCGAAAAACCAACCACACGGCCAGTACACTAAATCCAAATTTACGGATACCGCCATTTTCTTAGAAAGGCCGGTTTATAAACCGTTTGTGCAGGTATTTATTTCTGCGCAATACTGATATAGTGCAAAAGTAAATGAGCCAGAACCGCAACATCCTGTGCGGGGACAGAAAATAACCTGGAAAAATTAGTGCGACTATGAGAAAAAACCATGCGAAGACACACTGCCGAGAATAGCTGAATGTCTGTTGCATAACTGTGGAATTTACGGTTTAAATAGCTTGAGGTACTGAGTAACCAAGCAAGCGCAAGGGCACACTTTTATGAATACACAATAAACGGTCCGGGAATATTTCACATCACCCTAATACGTTACTTTGTATAAACTACACTTGTGTTGACAAACGTGAAAATGTAAGTCTATGTCTTTAGTGAATGACAAATAAACAGTGAAACATTGCACATTCAATGTAGACACCTTTACCTTAGCATGACAACACCACCCTCAAATTGCTCAGCTTTTTATACTGTATTCCTTGAAGGATTGACAAAATCTAGGTAAAGGAATGTTTTGCCCCCAATTTTTCAATTTTCATTCCCATTGTTTTTGGTGGGCAGATTCCTCACATTTGTCTGCATTCCAAGCACTCGCCAGGGATGTGGACGTAAAAATGTACACAAACAAGTTGTAACATAAAATGCTCATCAGTACGTTGAAATTCGTTGAGATTAAAGATGATCCTGATTTCAGAAGGCTTTGTGAGTAACAGGCTAACGAATTTTTGGATAACGTTTGGCCGTTGAGATAAAAACTGCTACCGTTTTCTCACATCTTGTCTAGGAACACTGTCATCTAATAATATGTATACATAAAAAAATAAATTTGTGCATTTACCGACAGACGGTACACGGTCCCATAAGTGGTAGCGATCATTTGTATAGTAAATACGTTTCATAATAGTAAGGAAACGTTTATTAATAGAAGTTCGGATCATGATTTTTTTCCTTGGGTTCTAGACCCGTGCACCTCATATGTAAAATTTACGGATGTTTGCATCATCAGGAATAGATAGTAAAAAGGAGGGACTACTAGGCTGAACAGACACAGAATTTGGTATTGTATGTAATGACATGTAGTGGGTTTGCTAGTTGTAAGCAAATATTTGCTCCTATCTTTTTTTTACCAGCTTCTGTCAACGTATACATATATATATATATTCTTCCTTGCAGCAGGAATGCAAATCCAGTTCGCTGGCACTCTGATGGAGAAACTGAACTCAAAGCATCAGAGATCTGTCCACATCAATTCATTGTGTATTTATTCTTTTTCCTTCTCCTGTGTAGCAGAATACATTGGTCGTACCACAAGGCGTCTTTATAAGTGAGCGAAGCAAAGCCACCCGGCCTGGTTTGGAAATGGAAGCAGAAAACCAGCCAGCTCCTCAATAGCCGCGCATCTCGCTGACATAGGACATATCACCAAATTAGCTGACTCTTTCAAATTTATCTATCAGGCCTTGACCAACCGATCGAACTACGTGCGTAAAAGAATACTAGAAGCTGATGAACGCAATTACGATTCGACTGTATGACCCGGAGCTATGTATCCAGAAGAAGCTAACTAGATGGTTGAGACTACCCTGGTCCAAACGCCCGATGACATATGACCCGCGAGGTGAATGGTCGTGACCTAACGGACAGCCACTGTCAGTATTTAACACACTCCTGGACTAACGACTGGTAATGTCTGTCTACCCATCTGGTTTATTTGTATATAACTGTAGAATCCTGTTGCGAAATTAGCGAAATCATATGTTTGCCCACACTGACTTCGGATCTTGCTATGAGGTTTTACAAATGTACATATAACAAATTAAGTTATTTTACGAAAGTACGGTCTTAAGGCTTCGTATGCCATTTGATTTGGACTGAAAGGAACCGAAATTAACCATCCCCCTATACAAGCTACAAAAACCAGAAGTTGGGTATTTACTGAAAACAGTGTGTGTGAAGTTGCTCTTTGTTGCTCTCGACCAGCATTGCACTCTACAACGCTTTTCGTCCTTGTCTGAACTCATCAGCTAGAGATGGCCTGTTCTGCAAGGGGATCTTGACACATAGGGTTTTGCATTTATCACATTGATCACTAGGCTACGGAGGTTCGTAAGCAAAACTTGACACCTCGGCTGGAAGTTCATAATCGGGGTTTGGAGCAACAGCTATGCATCCTGGATTGCAACACGAAATTCCAATTATTGCTTCGGTTGACTTTGAAATCACTCTTTACAATTTCCGTTTACTGTCACTGTAATCTAAGTAAAGAGTTAAGGTTTCTATATGTCTCAGTAACACTGAAACGCTGTACTTTGCGAATTCTCAAAAACCATACAATCGAAACAGTGAAGGAATTAGCAGATATGTGTGACAAAATGACATGCCATGAATAAAATGTTTACTGAGGTTGGTATTAACCAAGTAAGTGACATTAATCCTCTTTCATAAAGCCTTTCCAGTGGACTGTCCTTCGCCATCAGTAAGCTACGGTGCTTATGTTTAATAAGAAAAGGCTTGGTTGTAGGAAAATAACCCGAATCCCATTTTCAGATGATGGAACTATAGCATTTCCCGCAAAGTTGCATAAAAGGTCCAAAATTTTGCAAAGAAAGTCCAAAATTTTGCAAAGAAGGTCCAAAACTTCGCAAAGAAAGTCCATAATGTTGCAAAACCCTGTGCGATTCGCCAGCCGCTCAGAGCCAATCCTCTGACCTTCAGTGTGTTCTCATTGGCCGGATGCCAAGGTTCGGTGCGTTAGTCTGGGGAGGTGAGCGCGCTGCTCGTTGACTGGGTGGGACTTGTGAATGAACCTTGGAGGAATGCACTTCGACGGTGCAACGGGCTTGTTTGCGCCCCCCCCCCTCACGTCCGAAACAATGGATCACAATTGGTCTGAGAGCAATGAACAGCTGGAACATAAGCGCACGACCGAAACCATGTCTATGATTCTAACGTCGTCGGCATGCTTTCTCACGTTCGACAGAGTATCTCATCAAATATTCCTGACCGAGTTTTGGGCGCTTTCGCCAACGGTGATGACTGGCAGCTTGTAGCAACTGTGAACAACGTCAAATATCAAACAGCCTACTCCTGGATTCGTCGTTCTCTTGATCAGGAACCGAGTACTACGCAGGCGCGCGGTCGTTTAGTGCGAACATTATGCGTTTAGGTATAGAGCTTTTCCAATTATCTTATGTGGAATGGTAGCTTTAGCTGCGATAAATGCGTAGTTTGCTGCATGGCTCTGAGAATTTTCTGACTATTTTAATCGGAATATTTTCGTGATTACCAGAAACATAATTTCACGTCTGGACCCCGTATGCAATATTGTCAGCATTCTATCACTTGGGAATTCATATAACATATATTAGCTAATATTTTTCCCGCTTACAGTGCCGTTAGTAACTAAAAATCACATGTTTGGAACTAACATATTTGTTTGCGTGAGGTGAAGGGAAGCATTACAGAAGATTTCAAGCGGTTAGTTCTCCGATTTTTCCGTCACTCACTTATCACATAACACAGGTCTTAGAACGCGTACCTAATGTTAATTATACTGAAATAATATGGTACTGAATTCTGTCTTCCATTCAAACTGAAATCTAATTCATGTTCACAGACTTTAAGTGATGTGGACTGTATCGCTACACAGCAGCAAATCGCGGCTCTTGGCTACCGTATGCACAACACTATGTTGTGTCTATGTCAATAAAAATTTAGTCGATAAGTCAAAGAAAACGGAAAATGACACATAACTATTTTTGCAGCATTTTGTCTTTAATCCTTAAAGGTGCAAACACCTTAATCTGTGTATATTATGCGTCGTGCATATTTTCGAATTTCAACCTAGTGTCACTATGTTGCGTAACAAAGTTTATCTCACCAACTTGGTGAATTTCATGTTGATTTGTTATTTTTGGCCGTGTTTTCTATCTCACATAACGGAACTTGTGGAATAGATGTGTGAAATATTTGACAAGCGTACAGTACATTTTGTATATGATTTTGTTCGCTGAAATTGTTGGTCTAACTGTTTTAAGCCAACCTAAAAGTTGTGGTTCATCTCTAAGTAAATGGGCACCCAGTAAACTGTATCATCTTTCTTCCCTAGCTGCGAGTCGTAAACTAAGTGTAATAGGCTAAGAAAAGTTTTCAGGATTGTGTACAAAATGCGTTAATTCTTTGATATATTTCACAGTACTTCATAAAACAAAACCCGTTGCGGATAGTTGAATAGGAAGTTAATAAACTACCTCTAGAAGATAAACTTAATAAGCTGTCAAAAAGAAATCTGCCTATCCAAATTTACGCCATCAATCAGATTATCTTGAGGGATTAATGGGTATAAAGGGAGTTGGTCATCTGCGGTTTTCCCTGGTGAGATACATCTGGTTGACGATTAATCAAGTTATCTCTGGTAACCAGATTGCGGAATAGCAGCAGATGCAAAATTTGAGTGAAGTTGTTGATAAATCTTCAGAACAAATAAATTTTGAGCGTCTTTTATCTAGAACTAGGTTTCTCTGTACAGCTTTAAAGCCCTAGCACGCATCCCTGAGGATTTGCAACCGAGCAACTGCACTAAAGGCAATAAGGCAGAATAACAGCATTTATAAGTGGCAGATGGCGTGATAAAAGCTAGTGTTGGCTTTCGTTGCGTTCTCCGTCTTGTGCGTTTTGTTTTCTTATATGTAGTTCTGGAAAGTAGTTGATTAAGCAGTGGTTAAAATGATGCAATTATATAAGCATTTGAGAATGACTTATAGAGAACGAGATTGCGATCAACAAGATGAAAATGCTATCGTAAGACGAAAATTTTTCATGAAGTAACCATATTCACGGTCATTATTTGGGTGCTTGTGGGATTAAAAAAGATAGGCTTATTTAACTGTCCTCCTAGTTTTCAGAAATCCACTTCGTCGCCTGTTGGATTTTTATCAACATTTATCCTTTTTATAACTTTTAAAATTGAGTACAGTTGACGCATCTGCAGTCACCTGACTTGAGAATTTTGAGGTTGAAAAATAGTAATACTAGACGTTGTATATTGTGGTAATTTAACATATATAATTTTACGAACAGTATTCCAAACAATTTGAAATGCCAGGGAAACCAGTAGATAACACTTCAGGAAATAAATAACGACCGCAGTGACTGTAAAAATTGTGCAAGTGAGTGATGAGAAACAAGTGGATGTATTTGATAATTTTAATTGATTCAGCTACTAGAATAAGCACGGTTAATTGAAACGCCAGGAATCATATAGATCAACTTCACCTAATTTCGATTTTGGAAACACCGGGACATGTACCGGCGACCCTCCTTAATCGTGTTTCTAAACGTCAAAGTTACGCTTGATTAGCTGGATAGACGTGTCCTTCGAAAATGTCTGCTTAAAACACGTGTACCCGGTAGATATGCGGACATTACCAGAGCTCTCTACGTGCATGGTTTGAGCAAACTGAAGGCGCATGGCAAACTGTCATCGCCCTTAGACTTCTCTAGTGGCGTGTGACAGTGTTGCCAGTCACCCTTCCTTCTTAACTTTACTGTTGGCGAAGTCATGGAAACAGCCTTCACTGGACACGAGTTGCGAAGTGTAGAGCTGCTCCTAGAGGGTGCACTTCTTGACATTTTGTATGGAGATATTGTTATCATCCCCAACTGTTCAAAAACTTGCCAAGTGGAACTAAGCAAATTTCCACTGGCTGCCAATCTATTTGGGTTACGCTTCGCACCTACGAAAGGTGGAGTCACGTTCCGAGATCTGCAAGGACCCACTCCTAAGCAGAGAAGTAATTGGTATCGGCTAGTCCTTGTCCGTAAATTCAAGCATACCCGCAGCTAGTTTATTCCATCGAGAACAAATACGAGATCGTGAGCGGCATAGCAACTGCTCGAAGTGCTTTTGCCAATGTACACAACCTGTGGTACTTGAGCGACATCACTTTCGCTCCGAAAGGCAGAGTTTACAACAGAAGTCTGCATCAATTCGACGTCAATTACAAGCAGGCGGTTAGATAACCTCAGTCTTTGAAAAATCCTCATGGACTGCTCGTTGCTGTGGTTAACCCTCCAAGTGAACTGCGGGTCACGCGGCATCCCAACTAAGAATTCCGGGATGCCATGTCTACTGTATGTTAGGTCGAACTCCATCTTTGAAACAGAATCAGTTTTACGGCTGACACATCGAAGCGGACACAAACAACGTTCATCCCGTTTTTCCCTATATCCTATGGGGTAGCGTATCGATTTTACTCCAGCTTAGAATACTACCAAAAGGTAACTTCAGCAAGAGTCATTATGTCCATAGAGTTCCTAAAACGGAGGCATGTGATAAGCATGATATAGCAAATCAGGGTAAGGACCAATGGTGTTATGTTCGTGTAACAGTCTCCAGGAATGACGTGCCGATACAGTCGGAGTCACAGCCACGCGTATCATCGAACTAAAAAGGATATCGTCCAAGAGTGGCAAAAAGTTATTCAGTGGAAACAAATGGTTTACGGTTATTGCAATATGCGCACGTTTCATCGAAGGCTACCCTCTGCGCTTCGGCTGAAAGCAACCAGCAACTTACCAACTTACTCTTCCCATAGTCACCTGCAGTTGCTCCGAGTCGACGCTCTAGTCCTTTTGCGGATTATTCTTCCAAAATTTGTCTCATATCACCGAGGTTGCACTCATTATACTCCGTTATCAGCTTTACTAGCTACACACATATCCCCCGGCTAATTCTTGCAGTTCCAATATTTGGATTGATGACGGAAAGTTTGCTAACCCGCAACAGTTCAACCCTCCAGCTTCAACTAATTTGGGAAATTCATATACCCGGTCGAATACGCTTTCTTGAGGTTATCATGACAATCAAAATCGTCCTTCCTCAATAACATTTACTGTAGCTTCCTTGCATTCCACAGAACTTTGCTGCTTGCTGAACTTTTACTTGGAATTGTTGGATAGCCGGAAGCCTATCTCCATTCCTTGTGACATTGTTAACCATTTCGCCCAGCCACATCGCCCGCTAGTCTGTCCTCAATAGGCTTTTCAAACCATAACTCATCTGATGTGTTTGTGAGAATGATCAAAGTCAGTAAAGCAAACCATATTAACTAGCCCATTTTATCAGTTAACGACATGGAATTTTTACCACCACTGCAAAATCTGACGCATTCTATACACCTGCCGTCAGCCATCTCAATTCCTGTACGCGTTCTGAATTGTTTGTTTGTTGCACACACACCCAGCCCACAGAATATTCATCAAAATGGTGTGAGCGACTGCTTGAATAGACCTCGTTGCAAACAAAACTTTCAATAATGTAAGTGATTTGGCGATCACCATGGCACCTACTGCCTATCCACAGCGAGCTATGGTGAAAGCATAGCTCTCTCCATTTTTCTACTCGCTCTCGCTCGTTTTTTCTATGTATTGCGGCACAGTAGCTGAGGTGTTTGCCACCTCTAGCTAACGTGTATGATGCTGATGATGATGACTCTGCAAGCATTCCAATTGGAGCAGTTGTTTATGAGGAGTATAAAGGAGAATGATTGATATGTCCCAAACATAGTTAGGATCCCAATTCCAAACTTAATAATGAAGGGTGCTAGTAAAAGGACTTGTGAGATACATAACTCACCAAGGGGTTCGTAGTAGCACATGTGTGAGTATTGTACCGTCCACTGCTTGTTTGGCACTAATGCCATCATCTGATGATCACGGACTGTATCACGCTGTGTGAGGGTATTGTCAAGATGTTTTTTGCAAGGGTATACGTTGGAGGTATAAATTACATGCGCCGGAATGGCGTTTCAACGCTTTGACACTCGGAGACGGAACAGTTCCAGTAACAGTCAAGCCGGCTCTACGGCTAGTCCAGTCTAGTCTGAGGAGTTCATAAAGATGGGTTTTGTTTGAGTTTCAAAATATGGTGCCATGCGTGGTTGGAAATGTTAGGATATAAGGCACCATTATGAGATCGTCCTGCACATGTGGATGCGTCTGCTGTACATTTCGTATGCTTCAACCTGAATGGGTAGGGGGAGCGAGAACAACCTACGACGTTCATTGTAGTACTGCGTTATGCAGTGAAGTGAGATGTGCTGTAAGGTGGTGCTTTTGCCATGCTTCCCAAGCTTGAACGGCGTATTCCGCGTGTGACCTCAAGTAGGCGCTAAACATTTTCGGAAAGAATGGGCGTCAAACTGTCATAGTCCTCTACGAATAATGTATAAATGCTGCTTTGCTTTCGTGGAGGCCTTTTCAGTCTACCTCAAACACCTGAGTTCCTCTAGCATGAGAAAGCCATGATGGCATTCCTATGAAGCCCGCTGCATACTTGTTGCCCCAGCCGGTCGTTACACGTAAGCTGATGGCGTATACTCTTAATTTTGCACCTGGTGGATTGGAACAGCTACCTTTTCTAAGGTGGACTGTGCATGCGCTCTATCCATGTCATCTTGTGGAGCTGTTTAATCCACTATTTTAGCTATGAACGCCATATATTTAGATCATTAGCAACTATTCGGCATTTTGAAGACAGGCCGATTGCAAAGTTATTTAAGTAGCCCTGGGACAGCCGGGTCCCCAGTACCGAGCGTTGAGGTATGCCGCACTCAACTTCGAGTAGTTCCGATAAGTTGTTGCGAACCCTCACATTCGCTTGACGTTAAACGAATAGGTCGCGTATTCAGCTAAGAGCTAGTTCACCGATGCCAATTTGCTGCATTTTTATGCGCTATAATACCGTGGTCCAGACTAGCGATTGCATTTGCGAAAACCAGGCGGACTGCATCTACTCGGATACCGCACCCACCGATTCGGTCCAGCTTGCACAAGTTATCAACACATTCATAGTACTGAACCAAGTTTAGCGAAATGCGTCCTTGTCAGAACGAGAAGTTTGTTAAACATGCGGGACCAAAATGTCGCATACATTAAAATGCGATCCCGTATTTTATTTCCACACAGAATGATGGGAACATTTTTTGAAACAGGACCAACAAAACATAAGACACCGCAAACGGTCAGTTATATTGTCCGTGTGCTTCAAATCATCATTTTGTAGCGATCGGAAAGTGCTTCCTTTACATTGTGTGGTACTAGTCATTTCAAGGGAGTTTTTTGAAAATAACCTTTACTTATAATCGTTTTCGGTCGAATTTATGTATTCATTTCTGTAGGTGCTAAAACTTGATGTAATGTTTCCAAAGTTATGTAAGTGGATTTGACATTCCATGGTAATCGTGAGGGGACACATTTGTCCCAGTGTGCTGCAAGTGTGGGTTTATATAGGACAAAAGTGATTAGACATTCATGCTTGATTCACTCGTCCTACTTCAGATTTCGATATGGCGCAACATTTCCACATTGATGAGGACGAAATTATTCAATGTTTGAATGCAGGTGACAGCGGGGATGAGACTAGCTTGGTACTGGATACAGAAGATCAAGAAGTTTTGGAAGGTGATGCTGAGGAGATTTTAACGGAGGTAATTATTGAACCACCACTGAAGATGCAAAATTTGGGAAGTGACAATGCTTCCTCAATCAATTCTCTGGAACTTGCTGTTCCCCGTACGTCTGGGTGCCATGTAAGTTGAATGAGGTTAGCTGAGGAAATGCCAGAAAGACCTAACTGCTCTCCACCATCTTTGAGGGTTTTCGCACCCCAAGTACGTCAACCTGTAACATTCAGATGGCGCAAGCCCTATAGGTATTTTCTCTTCAGAGATGCCGAGAAACAACAGGCTAATGGACAAGTTAACATGGACTAAATTTTAGATTCACAAACTTCGAATTCAATGCCAAAGCCCTTATAAATATTTGAAGCAGCTTGCCTATTCGACAAGCTTGTTGACGAAATACTGTTTCCAGAAGGTATCCGATTTATGCAACAGAAAGGAAACGCGTTCTCCATTGAACCTGCAGAGATGAAGGCATTTATTACTATGAATATGTTCATGTGTCACCAACTTCTGCCAAATTTACAGTCCTACTGGTTCACATACCCCGACAACGCAGTAACATATATCGCTCAAGTTATGCCTTTGCAGCGATTCGAGGCTGTTCGTGCAGCTGTGCATTATACTGACAACAATAGTTGGCATAATGCTAGTGATCGAGCATGGAAAGTGTGCCCACTCAAAGCTCATTACAATGCAGATTTTCAGGACATGCTCGGCGTAAGAGAGGAACAGTTCATAGATAAAGATATGCTCAAAATCAAAGGTCATAATATTATGCGGCGGGATGTGAGATATGCTAATCAATAACACGGGGCTTCAAAATATGGTGCAGAAGTGATTCTCGTGCTAAATATTTATATCAGTTTGAGCCATATCTTGGCAAGAAAGCACAGCATAGGGCGCATAATTTTGGAGAGTTTATGACCTTGCATCTTACTGTATCATTATCCAAAACAAGCTGCCAAGAATTTTTGATAATTTCTTCAACTATCCGAATCTGCGGTATTTCCTCGTACAAGGGGACATACGAGCTTGTGGAACAGTTCGTGCGAATCGGAGAAATATGATGAATTGCCTGCCAATTGATGGGAACATGAAAAGAGAGGACATTTCTGCTGTGTGAAATGGATGGATGGAAGATGTTGTGCAACTGCATATCCCCAATTCCTACGATTTCGTTGAGGAGACAAGCAGCAGGATTAGCTGACGAAATAGACGTTAGCTGTCTTTTGGTAATTCAGAAATACAATCCATATATGAGTTGGATTGATCTTATGCGCCAGGCAAAGTTGAAACATGAAGTTGGACTGGAGCCAGAATAAAATATATCCTTCGCGTCTTATTTGGTGTGGTTGACATTCCTGTAAATATGTCATCTATAATTTATCTGAAGGTCAATTATATGTACTATGACAGTCCAATTGAACACATTGAATTTCATGCAGCGCTAGCACGTTCGCTGATATCTGATTTTTCCTTCATACAGAGAAGCATTCCAGCAAACATCCAGACACAAATGTGGTCACAAATGACAAGTAACCCTGGTAACCCAGGACATGTTATGAAGAAAGCAGCAAAACGCAAAAAGTGTTCTAACGCAAAAGGTGTTCTAACGCAAAAGGTGTTCAAAAGATGTTCTAAGGTGTTCTAAAAGGTGTTGCACGAAATAAAATTAAAAACAGTACTGAGAATTTTCATACAGTCTGTGATGTTCATTTATGTTACATATTTGAAAGAAACAGTTTTGCAGGTTTCCATAGTAAGTAACTGTTAACTTAGCCTTGATGCATGTAGGGACAATATGTCTCAAAATTTTTTAAAGACACTATACGTATGTCACTTCCATCTATTAGCTTGTTTGTATATACTTTTCCACGAATTATCATCCCCTGATGTGCAGTTCTCTTACCTACCTCAAAGGGTTAATCTATGGATACTCCTTAAGCGCCTCAACTACAGCGAGTCTATGATGATGGAGATTACCAGAAGAAGTGTTACCGGGCGAGAATCTGTTCGTTCTATACGTCCACAACTTATGTAAAATGTCGTGATGATCCTATGCTTCCACATCGTAAGGACGGGCATCTCGCCAAAATAGCGCAGCAAGAATATTGCTAACGGCTCAGATAATCTCATGGCGGCAACATGCAACACATTCTGGTGCATGCTATCCGCAACTGGGGAGCTGTATTCGCGAATGTTGTCAGCAGTTTCAGTACAGCTGCAGTTTTAATAAACGTGCGGTTAAAACTTAGTGGCAGGATACTTTGCGTTGGCACGATGTAAGGTGATTGTACACTGTGAAACCTAAGGCGAAATTGTTGTCTAAGAAGGTTGGCGGCCTCTTGTACCTTTATTTGCTAATCCGCATGTTGGGTACAGAGCAAGAATTCCGCATTTAACCTGGCGATGTTTGTTTAAGTTACGGCACAGCAGCTTGGGTTGGAGCAACATTTTACCGCAATGTCTTGTTAGTTCGAGTTTGACACAATGATTCCTTTGTTTTGGACAGACATCCCAAATGTCCTCGCTCGGAGAGGCATGTGGGCGAGCCATGCCAAATCCCTCAATATCATGAATATCCGAATCCTGCTCCATAGGTTTGACTTTATATATTTGGTCGGAGAATTATGAGCTCAGAAGTGCTTACCACAAACATGTTGCATCTGTTGACGAATTCCCCGCAGGCTACATCAGGCGACCATTCGGCTGAGAAAGACCAGCTTGCTGCAAGAATGATCTGGGACAGGTTATCATAATTGGTTCCGACGGAACATTCCTATGTTTGTTCTTAAAGATATTCTAAGTAGCACATGTATTGGAACACTAAGGTTGCATGATCACTGTGGCCCAAAGCATTCCACACAGTTATTGAGTCAATCATGATTTACTAGTTGGTAAATCGAGGTCCAATTTGGGGGGTTTTTCTTGTCCTGAACCGCATTGGTAAATTAACATGGATGTGCGGCGGAAAACCAATGATTAGCTCTTGTAGTTCCTCCTCAAATTGTTCACTCAGAATGGCTGAGGATCTAGGCAGTGTAGATTGAAATCCCCTGCCAAGAGAACGTGGCTGTAAGGTCGTGTTTTTAGGCTCTTCCTACGGAGGCTAGAGACTTGTTCATGTATAAAGCGGTCAGCTTTTGGCGGTATAGAGTGGCCGCCAAACAAATAATTCACTGTCTTGAGTGTAGGCAGCACCAGAAGGCGTCCGCGGTTTGAATCAAAGGGTCGTTCTTGCGGTCGATAAGAAGGCCGGAACGGTGGTAAAGCATTACCTCGCCTCTGTTTGTAGATCGGTCGATGCGCAAGGGTGACATACAGTTAGCGCGATCTCAGCGACTTACTCACTTCGTTTAGCAAGGCTAAACTTTCGATGAGATGGAAGATTGGTAAATTTGTTGAGAAAGCCTCGCGCGTTTCTATGCACACTACTGAGAGCAACGGATGTCCGAATCAGATCTGAACACACAAACGTTTCCCATGAATTTTAAACGAACATTGTTTGCCCGGCGGACAGTCGGTGGTTATATATATTTCGTGCCATCCCTCAGGATCGGTTTCAATCTGTTGTACAGAACACCAACCACCTAACACTTCAGCGGAGAATTGCTACGGAATTTTTGTTCGTTACTCTTCGGACAGCTGGGGAGTCGCATTTTAGCCAGTTCGGAAACGCAGACAGCGGAGCTAGCGACAAGTTCTCGCTGGCATTTTGTGCACTCAGCCAATGGAATCCTGGCTTCGACCGCCTTCAGACGTGTCTCTGATGGCAGGTTAGTGCTTAACTTTTGCCAAACTCGGTGCATCCTTCCAACCATTTGCGTGGAATGTTGCATGCCTTTCCTTACCACTGGACCACTTCCTTTATAGTTGGTTTAAATCGCTAACCTTGACGCTTATTTGGCAATCGCGTAGCTGAGTATGAGGGCTTCGTGGATGCAGGCCCACCCTTTTAAGTTATAAGCCAGGGCCTGTGGATCGTCGGTAGACCAGATTTCAAGGATAACATTGACAAACATCCATCTTTCGGAAGATTGATTGCGCCATTCTCCTGGGATTGCTACCGTAGCTGACGCTCATCCAATGAGATTTTAGGGAACATACGGAAGTGGCATGGAAAATCACGAGACAGTGAGTTAACAATAGGGTGATCTCCGCTTCGTTACCAAAATGAAATGTCATCTGAAACAGATTTGTGTCTCTATGGTGAACTGAATTTGTGTGGTGGACAATTCGTAACAATGCAGCAGCTTTGGCTTGCATTCCCAATGCATGGCAAATGTACTCCCATTGTTTCAGGTTCTCTAGTATTTTGCTTTGATAGAGCTTGTCATTGATACGAGCCTTTTGGAGCACATTGGGTTCATCGAGTTCTGCATCTTCCTAGTTTTATACTTTTGGATAAGTTCGTGCCTCTTTTTAGTGGCATGTTGGTGGGCGGTCTTCTAGGAGGTACATCGGTATTCGTGGCATTTCTGATATCCTTGCTGGTAGTTGCAGATACTCCCGTGAAACTTGCTGTGGGTCTGCGTGCAATATCTACTGATGTGTATTTTTTCAGACATTCGGTCGTGTTAAATTAACCCGAATGCAATAGAGTAGCAAGTGAGACAGACACCCCCCATGCAAAATTTTAGTCGTTTGGATTGACAGAATCTGGTTACCCACTTATTTCTACTTCTCGTGTTTGGGTTGCTGGCTCTGCTCTATTTACTACGTACTGGTTTTAATTATTCTGTTCCAACTTTTAGCATTCGCTTAGGCAACGCGAATCGAGTCTTGCAGTAGCTGTTTGCAAAGCGACCACTATACCAGTCAGCGCGCGCCGCACAAACGCTATCAGTTTGCCTTATTTCTGAGCCAGTACGGCAACGCACCTCACGAGGGGGTTGAGCATGCACTCTGTACAGAACCGAATGGTGTCTGATGTGCATTATGGTTGTTTCACTTCGATACACTTAAATTTACGCACGTTGGGAATTTTCCTACCGTAATTGCTACTTGTTACTTCAATTCGATTAGTCTTGGAGCACAATTTTGAATCTCAAATGACATTTGTCTGTAGCTGAGTAGACCATGTGCACATTGTTTTGCTAGCTTTTATTTTGTGAAACATTGCCGGGGCCTCAGTCAAGTACCTAACATACGATCGCTGAGCGTTGATCCGCAGTTTTTGAGGCAGCTTTTAGAATGCACGAACTGGAATAGAATATGCTCCTTCAACTGTTCCATCCTAAGGACTGCCACCTTAGCCTAAGCGTGGTAAGGAACGAAAAAACACGAAGGATTCTGTTTGGTTCCCCACAGAGTGTACAGCTAATCCATTCATCAGGCGTGTAGTAATGTTCGTGCATATATCAACAGACTGACAGAAACTGTAAAGCCAGCAACTATCGAAATAGCTGCTTCACGGTACTCAGAAAAACCAGAGCATCAAAATGAATTTACAACATCAAACTTCAATTCGTAACAGAGCGGACAAATGGGGCATGAGGAAAATGATCAAGAATAAAGCAACCTAACCACGGTAAGTCCTGTCACATTACGTGCAACCGGTTCTAATGATGCCCTCGGACACAATACTTCATCAAAGCCTCGCGGAACATTCAACACTGCTGAGGAAGCAACAACATCCCGCATTGTTGCTGCCCACATGACAGAAACACCACGCACCATAGGCTCGATCACTGTCAAACTAAGGGCAGTCATGATCATCAATAGAACCAAGGAATCTAGTGTGCCATCCATTATGAGACCAAAGTTAGCAGCCACACACTCATGCAAAATAGAGAACACTCGACAGTATCATGCCGCTAGTAACGTTATCTTCCCAAATGCACCTGTATGCGGGGCGAACACCATTAAAGACATGCTGCTAGACAACTAAAAACAGTGAACGCCATGCGTCAATTACTTGGAGTTTAATCAAAGCCATCCAGTATGACGCGCCTCGTCCGCCATTTAAGCTATGCACACTACGGGGAACCATGAACATCTAGGTAACATCTCAGTCAGGAGAAGATGCTGTGAACCTTCCATTGCCAGCCACTTGTCTCCGAACAACTCAATGCACTATCGCACTTCTTCAGAAGTTCCTCGGACGGAACGCCAGAAATGCAAATTAAACGTGCAAGACTACCTCAAAAAATACATAAGATCGCTCTTTGTTTCTAGTAAGTTAACCGAGCTTCGTACTCATCTAGCTTTCGCTGCTTTAGACATATGCATCATGACTGAAAAAGTCTGCATACTTAGATCACTGATGTAGAGAGAGACCTGAACCACATGATGCTTCTACGAAAGGATCGACTCATCATAGGAAGCGGAGTGCTCTTCTATTACCGACCTGACCTTCTTAGCAATATCATCAACGATCCAGCTACTCAAGTTGTCAATTCTCTCAAGCGCAGCCTGTAAATGAAACATGGTAATGCGTGGTTACTTGCAGTGATCTACGGCCCTAGAAGGTTCACCACAGAACTGCATTACAGCTTGGGGTCTGCTATAAAGCGATTCCTGGCACTGTCATGCAGTTAAATCCTTTTGGTGAGAGACCAGCATTCATGCAACCAAAATTCTAGCTTCATTTTGCAAACTATTCAAGGCGGACTAGCAAAAAGTACTTTCCGATATACTGCTATACGACCACATAACTGATCAGATGAGATTCAGAACAGAAAACCAACTTTCGCTCTTAGACTTGGTGTTCACCAACGAGGAACTGATGATTGATGCAGTAAACAGACATGCACTGCTTGGCCTTAGCTATTACTCGACGCTATTCTTCCACTACATATGCAACGCTGAATACATATGTGAGAACACTAAGGAAGTTCAGCTTCTCAACTATTACGGTACACCAACTGACCTCTTTCAGGGAGCCAACTGGTCGTTCCTGGCCAGATATTTTTCCGAGGTTGCCTGGAAGCAATTTAGTGCCCTGTGCAGCTGGCTAGTGGCAAATTGCTTTAAAACCAAAATCTACCGCTTGAAGTAAACAAAGTCATTCCTGAAGAGCTGGATACGGAAATGTAGGGCCCTGAAATATTTGGCTTGGCGCGCTTCTAAAGTCTTCCTGGAAGCACAGGCCACAGATATCTGTATAAACCATCGAAATCACTGTTAAACTAGTCAGCGATGATACAATCAATAAACTACAGGTCAAGGAGATGAAATTCACCACTAATTCTAAGATACTAAACAGGCGCTTAAATAACCTCCGGACTGTGTAGCGCGGGATTTCAGTTCTACATCAGTCGATTGTCCAACGTTCATTACGCAAGATACGGCGAACGCGGTGAGGCAACATTTGGCCTGCACTTTTCAATGTAAATATTCAACTTGCCAGTTCTTGACACAGCTCACTCAGTCACAAAATAAGCCACCTATTATTCACCATTGCAAATATGATGGAAATGCTACTGAGCTTGCGCATGCACAACTCACTTAGTGTGGATAACATCAGGCAGATGATTTACAAACAGTCGCCATGGTCCTTGCTGAAAACTTGACGCTGTTCTTCCAACGAAGCCTTGAGGAAATGCGGATTCATACCAAGTAGACTAATGGCATATTCTTACTCCTATATTTGGGAGAGGGAATAGTGTGAGCTTTCTAACTTCCTCTTGCTCACTGTCCTCACAATTTTACCCAAAGTGGTAGAAGCAATAACCACAGAAACGCTCATGGGATACCTTGAGAGCAACAATATCATATTGTCACAACAGTATGGATTCCGCCGAAATCGGTCCTGCACCACGAACTTGTTACTAGCCCGAGCAAGCTGGACGAAGTCAGCCGATGCCAGACAAGGTGTTGCCGTCGTATACCCTGAGTTCTCTAAAGCATTCGATCGCCTCGACCACCGAATTCTTTTACACAAAGTTCGAAGCTATGGATTTGGTGACGCAATGCTAGGTTAGAAAGGCGACTTCTTCATTCAGCTACAGCTGAATGTGACAATCCGCAAATACACCTCCGACCCAATTACAGTTGATTGCAGTGTGTCCCCAGGATCGGTGATGGGACCACATCTGTTTCTGGTATCCAGCAACGATCTTCCTAGGGAACTCTGGTCAGATTTCTTACTATTTTCAAACGACGTCAACATCTGGTATGACATATAGACAATAAGCGACCACGCGGCACTACAAGGAGATCTGGACAGGGCCAACAAGCGGATCAAGTGTAAGTTGGCGCAATGCAAATTTCTGAACATGAGCCCATTGTATACTCACAAATATCAACTGCTGGAACAGCTTCTGTAATATGTTACGCGGGATAGCGACGTCAAGGTAATCGTGCAGGACGAATATGACTGCGCATAACAGGTCAAAAATTCATCGAGAAAAGCAATCCAACATCTTGGCATCCTACCAGTGTTCGGGAGGATCGAGCTATCAATATTTCCACATGTTGCGCACCTTCATGTGGCCCTACGTGGCGTACACTATCCAGTCCTGGTGACGCTGAAGCAAACACGATTATGACGCGCTTGATGCTTCACAGTGTGTAAGGAAATTCGTACGATGACTATTTTATCTCTCCTACCAACGCAAACTATATGCCCTAGGCTTGTAGAGCGCTGAATATCGGCGCCTCTGAATAGTACTAATCATGATGTACCCAATACTGGTTAATCCTAAACACGCCTGTCACGATCTGTTGCAAAAGGGCCATAACACCAATCCGAGAGGCCACGTGCTCAAACTGAAAACAGACCGAAGTCAATTTGGGTTGCCGACAAAACGTTTTTTCCTTTTGGGTATCCAGGATGTTGAACACTAATCTCAGGTTATTATCGCCGCAAAGTACGCTTGTTAAGAACGATTGGACCACTGTCCCATTTATGTTACGCGACGAATAAACGCATACATTTTGCTCACCTGTCCTCCATGTCTTGCAGCTTTGAGAAGGCCAGCATTTGTGTTTGTATGAATAAACCAGAGTCAAATCAAAACAGAATTTTCCCTTGTTCCTCTCATTTTAAACAATCATTTTATAATCCCCACTCCACTTATCCTCCTGGACTTGTCAAGTGATGCCTTTCTTTACGTATTAAATTCTTGTTCATAGAGGAGTGCACAAGCAGTGTGTCGGATGAGCACATAAGATTTGCTATTGAAGGAAGTGACCAGACAATTTACGCTCTACATAATGAATTATATTTGGATTACCTATGAACCTGATGAAACTGACCCCGAAATAGCAGCTAACTACCCAACGAAAAAGCGATTATATACCGGCAATTCAATAGCCAACGGAATTTCAAGTCTTAATTGCACAATCTCCCGCGAAGTTACAAAATTCCGGAAGATTTTATTTATGTACTCTAAGGCCCAAATTTCCTAAGTATTCTTACAGAACTGACTACACCAGATCGCGGATGATTGGGATTATATTCTATTACGGAAATCTGAGTTTACAATCTGATTGCTACTACTGAGTTCCCGATAACATGAATGGCGCTTATCCGGAACAACCGTCCCAGCAAGGGAGGTGATACTCGTTCCCAGCATTGCAGTGACCTGAAGTGTGTAGTAGTTGACCTTCAGAAAACTCAGATCATCGACTCACTCTGATGCCATCTACAATCAAAAAACCACGCATTTTCCGCCGATGCCGTTTATCGTCCATCGGCATCTAATTCGGAAATGGGTTCCCGACGGGTACTTGCACTGAACTGGGTGATACGCCCTAGGTAAACCAATGTAATATCAGACATGTGAACATAGTTATCAGAATTGCAAACGTTCTGTGATAACGTAAAGAAAACATGGTTTAAAAGTAATGCTTCTAAGCCCGACTTGATCAATCCCAAGCTTCTGGCAAAGCCTCCTGTTTATCTTCGTTGAGGAATAACCTCAAGGCACTTTCATAACGCTTCGCTGAACACTCAAGTACAGGTTGTCCAGAACATTCCAGATGCGATTGGTTTACTTAACGGTATTACACGCTCCGTACTACATAATCTTTGTAGGTCTACAACCGATCTTCGGTGAAATAAGATTATGGCGATATATCCGATGGTCTTCTCGGCCATTTATACTTAAATGTCACAATGTCTAAACAAATAAAGTATCGGAATATCGCATACCAAATTATCAAGACACCCTTCATTGCGAGATCTGTGCACTTTGCAATAACGAACTGTCTGGTGGTACTTCGAATTTCTAGGTCAGAATATTGTGCTAGTCTGAGCAAAGGACATGCGCAAATATCGATATCATGTTTCAAGTGCAGATTGGACGTACAGAATGAGACATACAGCCTGCTGAGATTTTGCACTTTGTGAGCAGACATTAATGCTATCAGAAAACGGAAAGGCAACAATAAAGTATGTTTACTGGAATACATCGCTTATGTGGGTTGGAAAAAGAAGCGGTCCATAATCATTTCTTTGAGTTACTTCACTGTTAACCGATTTTAATCAAAAAAATGTTCACCAATGTGCCTCTCCTATGGTCTACCAATTAGATGTGAAAATCAAGAAAACATCGGCTCGCTAATACCTATTGCGGATAACTTTTTGAACATTCTACAATGCGGCACACCTTCAAATATTTTATATATCTAAAAACAGGAGCAAACCAGAGTTTTCATTGTTTAAAGCAATTATTGTGGCGCTTAAGCAGTCCATCGAGTATGTTGTGTAGGATAGACCTTGCGTAAACTTGCTGACAATTGCTGATGATATCTTTCCTATTCAAAATGACACAACCTATTTGTATTATTCTTTCCACTATTCCAAATATGCTAGAACTGTGATTGATGGGGGTAATGTATTTAAAAATCAAATAGCCCAGTTTTATGCCTCGGGACAAAACCAGGAGTTTTATCTTAAATATTATATAATACAACATTGAAAATAGGGATAGTTATTTTGAACAAGAACGGAAATTTATTCCAACTATAATTAATACAATGTTTACTAAATTAGTTTCCTCATTATTGGGAGGAACATTAGCGAAATGCTTGGCCAGCAGTTGTGCAAAAGCTATCTTCAATAAACATACATTTAGCGGTGTGTTGCTGTGCGATTTCTATTAACCCAGTGACTCAGCAAAATGCATTAAAAGATTCTCCAGTATCTCTGGTACATCAAGAAATGTTTCACCATTCATGTGGATAAAACACACTGAGCTTCCGTTTCATGAAGTTCAGTAACAAAATTTTAACTTGAATTTTATAGATATTTTGGTATGATTTACAAATCTCTTTACATTTCCAGAATGAGAGTTGTCGACTAGCAGTCATGGGTTCGATCCTCCGCAGAGGACCGAAGGATGCGCACCACTGATGAGCCCCAATAGGGCGAAACGGCCGTCTGGTGCTTTTCCGGATAGCTGGTCGACATATCTGAATTGTCGGCTGATTGCGACGAACAAAAATACTCACCAAAATCCTTCAATTCATAAGTAATACCAATTCGCCCGTACGGATTCCACAAAATGCTATGTCGATTCATAGCTGCCGTAACCGGGAAGTCCTGACGCCGGAAGGCCGACCGCTGTCATCTGCATGGCAGGTGCCTGCATGGCAGTGGAGGATGCGTCGGGCTATATCGCATTTAGCTAACAATTCGCGATAGTCAGATACCGTCCTCCATGGCGCAGTTGCATAAGCTGCGGGCTAGTTGGCAAGAGCCACTAGCAGTCATGGGTTCGATCCTCCGCAGAGGACCGAAGGATGCGCACCCACTGATGAGCCCCAATAGGGCGAAACGGCCGTCTGGTGCTTTTCCGGATAGCTGGTCGACATATCTGAATTGTCGGCTGATTGCGACGAACAAAAATACTCACCAAAATCCTTCCATTCATAAGTAATACCAATTCGCCCGTACGGATTCCACAAAATGCTATGTCGATTCATAGCTGCCGTAACCGGGAAGTCCTGACGCCGGAAGGCCGGACCGCTGTCATCTGCATGGCAGGTGCCTGCATGGCAGTGGAGGATGCGTCGGGCTATATCGCATTTAGCTAACAATTCACGATAGTCAGATACCGTCCTCCATGGCGCAGTTGCATAAGCTGCGGGCTAGTTGGCAAGAGCCACTAGCAGTCATGGGTTCGATCCTCCGCAGAGGACCGAAGGATGCGCACCACTGATGAGCCCCAATAGGGCGAAACGGCCGTCTGGTGCTTTTCCGGATAGCTGGTCGACATATCTGAATTGTCGGCTGATTGCGACGAACAAAAAATACTCACCAAAATCCTTCCATTCATAAGTAATACCAATTCGCCCGTACGGATTCCACAAAATGCTATGTCGATTCATAGCTGCCGTAACCGGGAAGTCCTGACGCCGGAAGGCCGACCGCTGTCATCTGCATGGCAGGTGCCTGCATGGCAGTGGAGGATGCGTCGGACTATATCGCATTTAGCTAACAATTCGCGATAGTCAGATACCGTCCTCCATGGCGCAGTTGCATAAGCTGCGGGCTAGTTGGCAAGAGCCACTAGCAGTCATGGGTTTCGATCCTCCGCAGAGGACCGAAGGATGCGCACCACTGATGAGCCCCAATAGGGCGAAACGGCCGTCTGGTGCTTTTCCGGATAGCTGGTCGACATATCTGAATTGTCGGCTGATTGCGACGAACAAAAATACTCACCAAAATCCTTCCATTCATAAGTAATACCAATTCGCCCGTACGGATTCCACAAAATGCTATGTCGATTCATAGCTGCCGTAACCGGGAAGTCCTGACGCCGGAAGGCCGACCGCTGTCACCTGCATGGCAGGTGACTGCATGGCAGTGGAGGATGCGTCGGGCTATATCGCATTTAGCTAACAATTCACGATAGTCAGATACCGTCCTCCATGGCGCAGTTGCATAAGCTGCGGGCTAGTTGGCAAGAGCCACTAGCAGTCATGGGTTCGATCCTCCGCAGAGGGCCGAAGGATGCGCACCACTGATGAGCCCCAATAGGGCGAAACGGCCGTCTGGTGCTTTTCCGGATAGCTGGTCGACATATCTGAATTGTCGGCTGATTGCGACGAACAAAAATACTCACCAAAATCCTTCCATTCATAAGTAATACCAATTCGCCCGTACGGATTCCACAAAATGCTATGTCGATTCATAGCTGCCGTAACCGGGAAGTCCTGACGCCGGAAGGCCGACCGCTGTCATCTGCATGGCAGGTGCCTGCATGGCAGTGGAGGATGCGTCGGGCTATATCGCATTTAGCTAACAATTCACGATAGTCAGATACCGTCCTCCATGGCGCAGTTGCATAAGCTGCGGGCTAGTTGGCAAGAGCCACTAGCAGTCATGGGTTCGATCCTCCGCAGAGGACCGAAGGATGCGCACCACTGATGAGCCCCAATAGGGCGAAACGGCCGTCTGGTGCTTTTCCGGATAGCTGGTCGACATATCTGAATTGTCGGCTGATTGCGACGAACAAAAATACTCACCAAAATCCTTCCATTCATAAGTAATACCAAATCGCCCGTACGGATTCCACAAAATGCTATGTCGATTCATAGCTGCCGTAACCGGGAAGTCCTGACGCCGGAAGGCCGACCGCTGTCATCTGCATGGCAGGTGCCTGCATGGCAGTGGAGGATGCGTCGGACTATATCGCATTTAGCTAACAATTCGCGATAGTCAGATACCGTCCTCCATGGCGCAGTTGCATAAGCTGCGGGCTAGTTGGCAAGAGCCACTAGCAGTCATGGGTTCGATCCTCCGCAGAGGACCGAAGGATGCGCACCACTGATGAGCCCCAATAGGGCGAAACGGCCGTCTGGTGCTTTTCCGGATAGCTGGTCGACATATCTGAATTGTCGGCTGATTGCGACGAACAAAAATACTCACCAAAATCCTTCCATTCATAAGTAATACCAATTCGCCCGTACGGATTCCACAAAATGCTATGTCGATTCATAGCTGCCGTAACCGGGAAGTCCTGACGCCGGAAGGCCGACCGCTGTCATCTGCATGGCAGGTGCCTGCATGGCAGTGGAGGATGCGTCGGGCTATATCGCATTTAGCTAACAATTCACGATAGTCAGATACCGTCCTCCATGGCGCAGTTGCATAAGCTGCGGGCTAGTTGGCAAGAGCCACTAGCAGTCATGGGTTCGATCCTCCGCAGAGGACCGAAGGATGCGCACCACTGATGAGCCCCAATAGGGCGAAACGGCCGTCTGGTGCTTTTCCGGATAGCTGGTCGACATATCTGAATTGTCGGCTGATTGCGACGAACAAAAATACTCACCAAAATCCTTCCATTCATAAGTAATACCAATTCGCCCGTACGGATTCCACAAAATGCTATGTCGATTCATAGCTGCCGTAACCGGGAAGTCCTGACGCCGGAAGGCCGACCGCTGTCATCTGCATGGCAGGTGCCTGCATGGCAGTGGAGGATGCGTCGGGCTATATCGCATTTAGCTAACAATTCACGATAGTCAGATACCGTCCTCCATGGCGCAGTTGCATAAGCTGCGGGCTAGTTTGGCAAGAGCCACTAGCAGTCATGGGTTCGATCCTCCGCAGAGGACCGAAGGATGCGCACCACTGATGAGCCCCAATAGGGCGAAACGGCCGTCTGGTGCTTTTCCGGATAGCTGGTCGACATATCTGAATTGTCGGCTGATTGCGACGAACAAAAATACTCACCAAAATCCTTCCATTCATAAGTAATACCAATTCGCCCGTACGGATTCCACAAAAATGCTATGTCGATTCATAGCTGCCGTAACCGGGAAGTCCTGACGCCGGAAGGCCGACCGCTGTCATCTGCATGGCAGGTGCCTGCATGGCAGTGGAGGATGCGTCGGGCTATATCGCATTTAGCTAACAATTCACGATAGTCAGATACCGTCCTCCATGGCGCAGTTGCATAAGCTGCGGGCTAGTTGGCAAGAGCCACTAGCAGTCATGGGTTCGATCCTCCGCAGAGGACCGAAGGATGCGCACCACTGATGAGCCCCAATAGGGCGAAACGGCCGTCTGGTGCTTTTCCGGATAGCTGGTCGACATATCTGAATTGTCGGCTGATTGCGACGAACAAAAATACTCACCAAAATCCTTCCATTCATAAGTAATACCAATTCGCCCGTACGGATTCCACAAAATGCTATGTCGATTCATAGCTGCCGTAACCGGGAAGTCCTGACACCGGAAGGCCGACCGCTGTCATCTGCATGGCAGGTGCCTGCATGGCAGTGGAGGATGCGTCGGACTATATCGCATTTAGCTAACAATTCGCGATAGTCAGATACCGTCCTCCATGGCGCAGTTGCATAAGCTGCGGGCTAGTTGGCAAGAGCCACTAGCAGTCATGGGTTCGATCCTCCGCAGAGGACCGAAGGATGCGCACCACTGATGAGCCCCAATAGGGCGAAACGGCCGTCTGGTGCTTTTCCGGATAGCTGGTCGACATATCTGAATTGTCGGCTTATTGCGACGAACAAAAGTAAACAGAATAAGTGTACGTCCTCAAGCTTTTGCATGCAACACCGACACTGTTGTCGGGTTAAGTCTCAGACAGCCGGCCCAATACTTACCCACGGTGTTTCTGACTACGTCTCTAAATCTCGAGACCACAACCTGGTAGAGTCCTTATGTGTGCGACACCGAAATAGCCAACAAAATGGTGGTAGGCCACACGGACTTACAGGTAAGAGGGTGCAACCCCTATCTACCTCAAGTCAAAATTCACCCACCACTCCCTGTATTACCCAACTGGCAATACTACAATCGGAAGAAAAATGATTTTGTAGAATTCAGCATCCCCCACCCTTGCATACTACGGATGTAAGTCCTCTTATTGACTATCGTGCAGCACCACATCCTCCCCCATCAATCCAGACCCTATCATGTGTAAGTATGAATCGGATAATAAGATAAAATATGGCTAGTAATCGCATCTATTGATCTTTTAGTGAGTTGTATCTATCGGCCGCCCCAAACTAATCAATGTAGAACCGAAAATCTAATCGATATGATCAATGCTGCTTCCGGAACCACATACAATCCAAAATTATGTAAGGAAATTTCAACCTACCACGTGTTAACTGGATGCTGCCTACACTCAGAAAAACTGCGGAGGTTTAGGAAATCATCTATGCTTTCACTTCAGCATGTTAGAGAGCCAACCAGAAGTGTCAATACCTTAGACATTGTATTAACGATGGGAATACTTTGCACTTATACATTCATTGATAATCCACTACCTGGCTGTGATCACAACACGGTGCTTTGTGATATGACTATAGATTCAACTAAACGACCAAGTAAAATGCTAAAACCCATTCGCAACCTCCATCATGTGGACTGGAACTCATTTAACGAACTTATCAGTACCATGAATTGGAATACGTCATTCCTAACTCACAACCCTACTGTGGCTACAAATGAGTTTATGAACAATATTGCCCTTGTTGTGGATCTACTGGCACCTACTGTATGGAGAAATACCCATGAACATAGTGGTGAACTCAAGCTTCTGTAAAGCTTCTGCAAAGAAACTTAAAGCGCTATATCGCAGGAGCAACAGCTTCGCAACATTGCTACAAATACACGAGAATTTACTACATTTACAACGTCTAACCCAAACGGCCAAAATCAAAGAAGAAATTCGGGTACTCAGAAATCCTGAGAAAGTACGTACATTGATGCAACTACTCAAAAGAAGGAACCCTAAACCACTTCAGGAAATTGAAACGTTGGCTCTAGACGATGGTTCAATAACGCGCGACATCTCCTGTATATGCGAGGCTATGAACTCTAGTTTTGCCTCCTGTTTTGTCCCCAACACTCAGCCATTTCATCCTCCACTTCCAAAAAGAACGACCGAACTATACTGCAATATTCCTGTGACGTTAAGAGAGGTGCAAAGTGCCATCGCATCCATAAAACCATCAACTCGTCCAGGCTCAGATGGCATCTCCCCAACTGTTATAAAACTCGGAGGAAAAACCTCGCTCTATTGTTATTAAACATCTTCACACTTTCTCTCACTACCGGCTGCTTTCCAACTCAATGGAAGCAATCCATTATAATGCCGAGAAATCAAGTGTCAAACTACCGCCCAATAAATCACTGATGCTTCCAAAGCTCTAGAGCGGAAAGTCAAGGAGAACATTATTCAATATCTTACAAGACTGGATCTGAGCAACCCCTCACAGCATGGCTTTCTCTCAAAACGCTCCTGCGTTACATGCCAGCTACAATTTCTCGATCATGTCACAACTATGAAAAACAGAATAAATGCAATTATTATAATTCTGTTGGACATGCAAGAGGAGTTCGATCGCGTGTCGCACAAGCCGTTGCTGTCTGATGTAGACTCATATGGAATTGGAAATCCTCTGTTAAATTGGGTCGACTCGTAACTAAACGGTCGAACTCAGGTACTTAAAATCGGTCAGGAACAATTTAAACGGAAAAAAAGTATCAGCGGCGTCTTTCAGGGTAGGTGTGCTCGGACCACTACATTTCCTAATCTACGTAAACAAAATATGTGAACCGATCAAACATGGACACCCATTTCTGTTTGCAGGTGACGTATAACTGGTCTACTCATTTCATCCAGATCAACTACATATATGGTTTGGGGAAATATCTGTGAAGACCTATTCGCACTAAATATAGCTAGTGAGCGTTTATTAATGAAGTTGTCCGTAGTGAAATCCCAAGTACTTGGGTACAGACGACGCATCCCAGAAGGCTCCATCACACTTGCCGGAAATGTGATCCCAACGGCTGATTCAGTTCGGGACTTAGGAGTTAGGTACTCCAAGTCTTTCAATTTCTCTGAACATGTACTTCATCAGATTGCCGAAAGCAAGGCAGTTATGCGGATATATCACCAGAACTTTCTCCCTACCTGAAGCACGACTTGAGTCATTCAAGACAATAGTACAACCGACTCTGGAATATTGTACTATCGTTCACAGCCAATTGAGAAAGAAAGACAGAACGGCTCTGGAAAATGTCCAACGATCATTTACCAAGCTGGCTACGGGGCGCTGCTCAAACCTGACTTATTATGATCGCTGTCGAAAACTCCAACTGGATTCCCTTTGGTTGAGACGTTTAAAGAACGACCTCGTTCTCTTCTACAACATTATAAACCAACGAATTTATGCATACAGCACCGCAGTTGAACTTCGAAAGATTGCAGTCTACCCCATGCGTAATGGCAGCTGGTTGATACGCACAAACATTTGAAGTCATAAAACTCGATCGAATTTCTGCTTAGTGAGATACGCTGATCTGCGAACAAACTACCTCTACAGATACAAGCTATGTCACATTAGGAAATTTCCTACAGACGTCCCTCACTATGAAAAATATGCTGAAGAGGTTTGAATCACAGCAAGCTAGAAAGATTGACAGAAGCTGGTGTAAAAACGATAGGAGCAGATATTCGTTTACAACTAGCTTACCCACTACATGTCATTACGTACAATACAAAATCCTGTATCTGTTCAGCCTAGTAGTCCCTCCCTTTTATTATCTACTCCTGATGATGGAAATATCTGTACATTTTACAAATGGGGTGCACGAGTCTAAGGCCCGAATAACAAAAATCATGATGCAAAATTCTATTAATAAACTTTGCTTTACTGTTATGAAACGTACTCACTATGCAAATGATCGCTCTAACTTATGGGACCGTGTACCGTCTGTCGGTATATATACCAATTTATTTAGTTATTTATATATAGCATAAGTAAACTTCATGCAATTGCAATGCGTGTAAATCTATTCATACGTTCACGGTAGAATCATGCTAGGTTGCTCGCACATATTTTGTGGAAATGAGTATGGAATGTTCGCAATATACCGCTGTAACTGCTGATCTAGAAGTCAGAAAAACTTGAAATCAACAGCTGTGACCTATTCTTTAGGCGCGTATTGTGATTCGAAACGGGTTGCTCGAAACGAATTGATACCTCGGAACAATTAGGCTAAAGTTGCATGACCTAAAGAAACGAAATTCATGCAATGAAAGAAATTAATAGAATTAGTTTAATTAGGTAACCGTCTAAACTAGAGTATTTTGCTGCTTTGAGGGGGCATTGGAATTGAGCGAAGACTGCAGCCTATGGTCCTCCGTTGTACATAAATCTACCCGAACAAGTATCATGTGTTTCTTATGGACTTTTAGTCAGGAGGAGAAATTCGATACAGAAAAATAGTTCTCATTAGTAGCAGGATTTTACTTGTAAATCTGATAAGGCTTTTATCCCAACAGTTCAAATGTTACATAGCAGAGCCTAGTCCGGAAAAGCGCCAGACGCTTTTCGCCCTATTGGCGCTCGTCAGTTGCGCGCATTTCCTCGGTCCTCTAAGGAGGACCGAACCCATGACCGCTAGAGGCAGATGCCAACTAGCCAGCAGCTTAAGCCACTGAGCCACGAGGGACGTTGGCTGGGCTACATAATTTGCAAACTAGCTGGGATATAGCACCTCCTATCTACCACTGTCACTGACAGTGGTTAGCCTGCAAGGCGATGACGTCCTCTTAATAGCGCTATATCTATAGCATTTGAAACTAGGAGGGGCTTTTGATTTTATATTATTCATTAGTAGCTGGATTTTAGTTGATGTTACCGGCTCGTATGTTATCTCTGGACATTGAGGCGCTGGTGTACAAACGGCAAACTATTACGTTTTCATTCTTTTAACAATAATATTTGCGACCTCACGCATGCTTGCATACAACACTCATTTACATTTGCATATCTGCACAAGCAATAGCGTTATATGTTTTAGCAGATTTTCCTCGACAGTATGTAAGAAAATTAATGAAGTAAACTTTTGAAGTAAGTTAGCACTATTGAGCACTTTGTTGCGTTAATTATCATCTAACTGCAGCCATTTTAATGACTCAGAACTACAAGGTATCAAAATCGCCCCAAACGAGTACCAGAATTTAAGAGCTCTAATATATCTAAAACACAAATGAAGTGATTTTTATGGGTGATACTAAAAATGCAGTTATATTTAGCGACTAGTGAGAAGCTATTTCCGTATGTAGTATAAATTAGATAAACTTCATCATATGTACTTTGCGTAAGCGATAGGTAGTTATGCTCTTATACTGCTCTATGTAACGTGCAACTGCAAGTAGGTGGATCGGGCGCATGCGCGCAAGCACTTCGCTGATTCCTGCGCGGTGGCAGCATATTACATCTGCACTACATCTTATCCGGGTGAGATACGCTCCCTTTACCTGTAGCCCGCAAAAATGGGCGTCATGGAATCATTAAATTCCAACATCGAATTCGCCTCGACCAGCATCTCCAAGCAATTAGTTCCAATATTACAGCACTCAACGCTCGAACCATACGGGATGAGTGATGCGCTTCAAATCCGCTACCACTAGTTTGTACCGGTGTCCTCGTGTGCTGCTTGGTGCACGAAAGTACACCAGCGGCATCAAGACAGGGAAGTGGCCCAGGTGATTTTCCGGTGCGTCATAATGTGATCAACTCGAAGTCGACGGTATGATATGGTATAAAGTCCTAGTCTAATACATGGGTCCTCATACGAAACACCCCATATGCTGGGGATGAGCTGGGTAGTTTCATGCTGAATACGTGCCAGTCTCTATTTCTCACCCATTGTGATCGGATAATAGGCGGATGAGTCGTGCTCAAGCATCGTTGAAGAGAACATACGGATAGCAATCTCTTCAGACCAAGTGCAGTAGCTACGTCGAAGTGCTTAAGGTATGCGTAGTCCGATTGGGGGGTCAAGTTTGGACTACACGTTGTGTGATCGGATTGCGACACGCAACCTCAATGTAATGGACTGTGATTCACATTGAAATGAACTTTAGTCACTTGACCCTCCAATTAGTCATTTACCGTTGTGCCAAAAAGAGTTGCCCACCGTGACCCCGTAGCCAAACGGGTAGTGGTGTGGGCTACTATTCCAACGGTAGCTGGATCGAGGCCTGCTGTCTCCACCTGATGAGATGAAAAATTACATCGAAACGCGTCGTGGTTGTGCAGTGTTTTCGGGTGGGCAACACCCAATTTCCATCTACTATGCGTAGTACGTTTGCCTACAGTCTGTTCTTGTTGTCGACAGACTGCAGTTCACAGCCCAAATCCATTACGAAACTGGTGAGATGAAGCGCGTTGCCGAACAGGGTGTAGGCACAATTAATACTACCCTTCCCTTGGCTCATAACCGAGAACTTGGCCGGGTTGACCCTTAGGTCAACTTATTCAGACCACCGGGATAGTCGGTCAATGTCCTACTAAAGGACGGCACAGTCGTCGGAAGAATAAATAATCCTCCACATCTTCAAGTTGTCTACAAACAGTGCACTTCTTTTATGTGGATCAGGAATAAATGTTACCCAGCATTGTGCCTTGGGGTACACTGATTTGGGAGGGGTACCATCCTGTTAAGTGGTTATCTACCTGAACCCGCCATCTTCTCCGACTGCTCCACTGTCGCACTGTGTTACCGGTACCACATATCCTTAGCATGCGAATGAGGACGTCATGGTTCACATTGTCTTAAGGCTTACTGAATTCAGCGTAGATAGCATCCACTGATTTCCCCGGTTCTACGCTTGCAACTATTCTTGCCACGTCAACAGCAGATTGGTGATGCACAAACGGCCCTTCATGAAGCTGGGCTGTACCGGCGTTAAGAGGTCTTTCGACTTCAGCAGCTAAAAAAGACCCTTTCTCCCAATCTTCTCGAGCACCTCTGCCAAAACAGAAGTAAGACAAAGCGGCCAGTAATTGTGCACATTGCTTGCGTCACCGCCTTTTGGGATTGGCTTCACTACCGAACCTTTCCAATCGTTCGAGAATGAACCTTCGGACAGCGATCTGTTGAACAAATCCGTCAAGAGTGGCGAGATGATGGCCGATTAGGACTTCAAATTAAGCGCGTGAAGTCCACCGGGTTTGTATTTTAAGCAAAGATATAGGGCACAGCAGTTATTTGCGATTATTTTTAAACTGATAGTTGCTAACATTGCGCAGCGTTTTTGGGCTTTGTACATTAAACTTTATCTGGAACCGCAATAAACAGCAGATCATCTCCCCCAGGAACAAAATGTCATCTTGGTGTCAATTTCTGGAATATTTCTGTGCTTTCTACGAAACCATTGCACACTCGCACGCAGTCTGATTTTGCTTAGTAGCCGGTTCCAGAAAACAGTAAATTTGATTTGGCAAATGTTGGTGTCACACCAGACGGTTGTCTCCTGTCAATTATGAGGGACCCAACAAAACGACTGAACATTAACGTAGGTCTTAGTGCAGAAATCCGCATGGTGCACCTGACTGTCAATGTTTAAACGAGTCAAGTTAATTTAGGCTAAACGTGGCTGAATATGAAGCAACATCACTTTTAAAAATGTAATCGCCCACTTCATGATAAAAGATATTATTGTTTCTGTCTTTTCTGTTGTTTCTGTTGTACTAGACGCAAAGTAAATAGTTATACACGCTTTTAAAACCCCGTTAACTGCTCAATTACTTGTATCCAGTTGAATTAATACCTTAGCCGAAAATTTGATACGAAAATTTGAATGTTGATTTATCGAATAAAGTCACCCACCCATAAATTGGCTGTGTAACTGGAGTAAGGCTAGTTCCGGTCCCAGAATGCTGCGAATGTTAAACACGTCGCAGTTTCTTGGATTTATATCTGCTTTTGCAAAATATTTGTGTCAAAAACCAGCGGGGTTACATGACATCAACCTCTTCTATTATTTGCAAGAATGCCGACTTACTGCTGCTTTGCAGATTATACCCGGGCCTTAGTTAATATCTAATGATGTTGAGGTAATCAATTTCACTATATTACATGTAATTCATGAAACAGTAAATCAGCATACTTTAAATACTTTTAAACATTATTTACTTGTTATAGACTTACTGAGGGATAATAATGGACAAATTTTTCATTGAGTACGAAACTGCATCCATTTATGACACCGATCATATTTCATATAAATTGCTGTGCTCCTACATGACCTGGATATAAAAAGTAGTTGGTATCGCAAATCGTTTGTCTCTTTTGTTAGCGGTAAATTTGCAAATAATTTAAATTCTAAATATTCCATTAAATAAACGAAATCTCTATTTCAACTAGCAGCTTATTGTCGGAATTCAAGTAAAAGAAGGATAAATGGTGTTCTGAACACATGGCTATGAGGTCTTGCCAAAAATATTTAATGAAATGAAATATTGGTGCGAATATTAGAGCACTAGATTCGCTACTTCCTGTGTTTCGGTTTATTATTCGAAATTTTGATGACATTGTACCAAGCATAGTGACAATAATCAGTTGATCATGCTAATTTTTGAAATTGGTCTTCATTTGTGCCATTAAAATAAACTAATGTCAAACTCCATAAAGAGAAGCTGATTCAATAATGTTATGGCCATATTATGTCTACCTACATGAATTAGATTACCAACCATTGAGATTCTTACCTCGTATATAACAACGTACGGAAAAATTAAAATCAATTTTACCACTCAATATTGACGACTTTTGAGTGAATCTTTATGGCAACTACCAAAACTAGTAACTGTTAGGAGGTGAAAAATAGTGATGCTACTAGTGGATTACATAATTGTCGCACTATACAATAAATCTCCTCGCATCTATGTTAACTCACAATTTTTGTTTTAAACCACGAATGTAGGCTATGGTTGTAGAGTTGAAATATGCTTCCTTGACGTACAAAAACCGGAAGTATGCGAACAAATCTAACTGTGATGAAGGTGGATATCAAGTAAACTTTGGCTCATTTCTTTCAAATTGAACCTTCGTTATTGCACGTAAACACACTATTAACATTCGAATGCGTCGAAGCAAAATAAGCTTGCAACTTGGAATCACGTGTCTAACGCAGAGACGGTTTTCATTTATACAGCAATTGTTACTGCAAAATGCCGAATACGAAGTATTTCATTATGCGGAGACTTTTATTTATTGCAGCAATTTTATGCGTAAGGCGTTGTACAGATTCAAAACTGCAAATGCTTAGATGCAAATATTTTACTTAAATGGATCAGAGACCATACCTTCTAATCCGGTGTAAATTGGCAGGTTAATTTTGTTTTAATTTCCAGGTTCATAGGGCAGTATAAATAAGTGGTGTAAGGATGAGCCTTGTTTTGTGAAAGTTTTATCCATGTGACACGATTGCGCATTCAGCTGCTTGAATCGGTGATTCGTAAGTTTTAAGTAATTAGGCCGGTATAATGCTAGGGAATATTTGCAGTCGTTGACGTACAGTCAAATATTAATGAAAGTTTAGTCGATGCCTTTGGGACAAGTGGCGAGATTTTACACACTGATCATAAGTACAGCACAGTTAGTGAAATTGATGCCAAGCGGTCCACTGGTACGAGACGTAGTGCTTACAATTTGGCTTAGGACGGATGGAAACCAGTAGTGTTACTTAGTTCCCTAGCTAATAATTCGATCGGTTTTCTTCTTGGTTGTACTTACTACACTATTTCTTATTTAATCACACTGTTACTGTGTGCTATAACCATCACATATGTTCCTACATGGAATTTGATTATCATTCCACAGTTAATTAGTAATTTAATCTTATTTTGCATTTACTGTACGTATTATAGATTGCGGAAATGGGTATGTTGTGGATACAATGATTGACCATCAGGTATTTCTTATTAGGCAGCCCAATGGAGCTAATATCTTCACACGGCATCACAACTCTAGGTCGGGCGTTTAATTTGATCGCGGCTTACGCCAGTCTAAAGGGACAAATGCGTGGCTGGCGAAGTCATGTGAGCGTCGATCATGTGATAAGGTTTAAGCACTGACGCGAGTACACCCAACCGAATATGGAACACATGCAAAATGTGACTGGCTGGCAAACTCGAGCGACTGTTTGCTGAGTGATCGAGGGCCGCGCCTTGACGCCAGTGAACGGTCAACTATGACAAATCATGTTATGTGTACGTGTTCACATTGGTTAAGATCAGGAGGCCGCACATGAGGTGATATTGGTATCCGTAATTAGAATGCGTAGTTGACCAATAAGAACAACCCTTTATTCTCATACCCGTCCACCGAGTCTTGCTTTTGGTTGTTGCAGTTTGACTTGGCTCCACACTGGTCAGATCGTTGGCATGATCACTGCACGTGAATCGTTGCAACCAGTTATGGAGGTTGTCAGTTTTGCGACTTTCGATGAGTACAACCTAGTACGTGGTGTGTATAGCAAATAAGTCCTTCATCACATGCACCTGGGATACGATAAGTATTGGAAACACTAGTATCTAGGCTTGGGGATTTGTTCGTTAGGATGCTTACTGAGCTGGGTATTCCGACTTCAAATTTGTTCTTAGCTGGTTATTTTTAATGACTTGTGTAAATTAACGACTAACACAAAACGCACACACTTTCTCAATGTGTTGCCGAAAAGTAACAGCTGAGGAAAGTCCGAAAGATCAATATGGACGTGAAAGTAAAGCCGTTAATAGAAGTTCGAATAAAAGCTGAAGTTTAGGCGACGTGTACCTCCAGGCATTTCCAACAGATGAGCAGCTTAATACCAGAGTGCCCATAATAACTTAAACCACTCCTTACAAGGCCATTATTAACTTACAAGATAACATACAGCTGCCTTCACCGACAAGAAATGCTCGCATGTTTCTATATGCAATTGCATGAAATGAAGTTACCAAGTTGATGTAACACATGGCATGATGAAAAGGACTGAAAGAGTTCTTTCGATGTCCTTAGCATATGTAAGAGAGCTAGTCAATTATATCACTTAATTGAAAACCCCCTAAAGTTTTGCGCGACGCAAAACCAAACTTGGCGATAAAAACTTGATTCTCTCGTACGCATCCAAATATGTGTACCAAATTATACTTTTTAATTCTGTATCTTAACCTGCCATAGTGGGCATGAAGATTCCAATTAGACAAACTAGCGTGCAATGCACTCCGGTATTCCGAGATTGGTTACATCTAAGAGTTCGTTGACCTCATCTATTTGCTTCGAAGTTCTACGTTATGGCTTGTTTGCGACTGCTTGAAAGACCGCTTTTCTCAACATAACTCTTGTGCAAACTTGATCACCGCAACCTCTGACTCACAAGCAGTCGAGAAGCTACAAGAATCTTACATCGTCTATTAGGCTACATAATCTAACTAGGAACAAAGGAATTCTTGACAATGCAATAAGCACGCGGTCACACATGCTTATCTTGCCCTGCAGAACGCATTCTATGTATATGCCAGCAACACTGTTAAAATTAATCAGACAGGTTATCGGATTGGCTTCTACGGTAACAATTACAATGTTGCTGATGTTTGGAGATTGCAGTGATGAGAGAATGCAAACTCGAAACTTTACAGCTACTGCTTCAATAACTGGGAGAGACTGAGTAAACATTTGGATAATTGTTAAACGTATTAAAGCACAATGTATCGGTATCTCGTTCGAGAACTCCGGTGGCTGCTAAGTGATATTAACATAAGTAATAAACGTGTAGGTATTTCACATTTTGCTCGGAATCCCTGTGAGTAGATTATACGACTGCTGATGAAGAGCGGAAACGGAGGAAGCTCACATCAAGAGCAAAGTGCTGTCACCATAAAAACCTACAAAAAGCGATTTGTATTCAAACCCTAAATTCACGAAAACTAAGTCGGTTCCAAGCCTATGCCGAAATTGAAATGCGGTGCCAGTAACAACCAAGTAAGTAGGTTCATCAGTAGTTTGGTAAAGGCTGTTCTAATGCTGCCGTAAAACTTTACAGTTTGTTCTTTCTGAGTAAGGTACCCCATCATTTAAAGTCGTTCCTGGCTATGAAAAAGTAGAACTAGCGTGCAATGCACTCTTCGGTATTCCGAGATCGGTCACATCTTCGATTTCGTTGGCCGCAAATTTGTGCTTCGAAATTATACGTTATGGTAAAGGCGCGACAAATTGACCGACTCACGTGAGCGAATCGAAGACTGAGCTTCAAAGCAGGAGCCGATCAATATTCACCTGGTTCTGTCAGTGGCTCACAAGGCTCTGCGAATCAGACCGTAACAGCCGCACTGGGGATATTGCCTAGCTTGGCAAGTAAAGGTCTGCAACAAAATTAGCCAGCTTGAAGAACATATCAACCCTCTAATTTCCCGTATTTTTTGAAACTGCTGCATGTTTCAGCACAATAATACACATTTTATATGAAGTCTTGTCTATTTTATGAATTTATGATTTTGTGATTTGAAATTTGTTTGGAGATAAGTTGGTGCGGATCAATGCCATTAAGCTTTGCAACAGACGCTTACGTTACTTCCCCTCTTGGTTTCTAAGTAGCACTTACATGTTACCAAAAGTTTATAAAGTGTTGTATACAACATGAAGATGTGTGGCGGTGCCTTCATATTCTGCCGTTACTACTCTCGTTAGAATGTTACTTTGTACACTAGACAACGGAATTTTTGATTCGTTTGCTTATTTGGAGACCAACTGCTTTCAGAATAATTCGCAAAGACAAGCAATCCCCAATCCGTCAACCTATTAAAACCATTTCATGGTACTTAGTTAAATCTGTGCTTCCTGGAATATGGTCACAATGTCAGGAACACACTTATAATGAATTTTGTAGAAACACCTTGAGAAAAAGTAAAAGCACCATGCTGCTTGGCAGTCGGTCTACAGTCGTTGTTGTGTCGATAGAGTGCAAGTCCTCTTGACGCTTTCCAGTTATGTGTGCTGGCTTCTTGGTATACCCAGTGATATCAGTGCCATTATGTAGTGAAACGAGTACGTAAACACAGAAATAATTCTGATGCAAATGGTTGGTTTTATGCTGGTGTGGTAAATGGGGTGATTCAACTGGATGGTTATTATTCCAACAGGTCTGAACGCCACAGACAGCCCAGCTTTCCTGGTGGTGGAATTAGATTAATCAAGGCTTACGTAATTCACTAACATGGTATTCACGTACTAGATGACTCCTATAACTTTCCATTTAATCAAATGCAAAACTATTTTCTGAAGTGGCTAACAAACAACTGTCGCTGTATACGTCCATACTGCTCATAACACACATGTGTCAGAGTTGATGTTTTTTGAGTACCATACTCGGCATTGCCGCTATTGAAACTGGATTGTTCAATTTGGATAGTTGCTGACGCTTTTAATCGAAATGATCCAACACTCCTGATAACACATGGCTTGGTAGATCAGATGCTTATCTTGTCAAGACAGGATATTTAGTTGGACGCTGTATGCACATACAAGCAGCAGTTTTCTTTTAAAACACTCTCATGAGCAGCTCAGACCAGTTTGCTTTAAAACTCCTTCCCATTATATACAGAGGATCTAATTTTTTCACTCTGAGTAGACACCAATTATAAAGTATCAAACGTCGAAATTGCTACTTCGGAAGTATCACAAAGCTGTAGACGATAACTTACATAACTGCTCTTCGGACTGCAGCGTCGAGGACCTGTCATTTTGATGTGACAATCTTAAGGAATACCACCACTATAGTTTTGAGATGTGTAGCCCTGCCGAAGCGATCTGCCTAAAAGTGGATAGATTTTCATCAACATTGCTAAAGCGACTTCGAAGGGTAAAAAAGGGGGGTGTAAAGGAGAAAGATGGCTGCTTTTTTCAAAAGTCTAATAGCACCTACATTTGAGTTAAAAAGGCTAAACCACATGTATATCGAAAAGATTCGAGGCAGCCATTAGTCTTGTGATTTATGTAGGTTTTTGCGGCAACTCTGTGGTAAAAGAGTCTGCAGCCCGAGTGAAGAAGTGTATGTAGACAAACAGCATTCTGAGTCTAATTACGCCTCTCCAAATTAATCTCATCCCTTCTTTCATTAGCTCAAGTCCACCTGCGCCCTTCGTTCAAAGCAACGTATATAAGGTACTCACAAGATTAAAGAAAGTAAAGCTAGTAGTCCGGATGCTCTCTCATCCTAAGCTTTCAAAAAGGTGTGCTTATCCGCTCACACTACAATTAACAGCTCTATTTAACGAAGGCAGGACATTTTTGTTTTGGTCAGAATATTGACAGTACAAAACTGGATTTTAAAATTATCGTTTGATTGCTGCAATTTTGTGAATTTAAAGTTTTCGAAAACAACTGTAAATTTCGTGGATTTCTGCCAGTTAGCAAATAGACCCCAGCTATTTACATGCGATGCGGTGGCGTACCATGTTCCTTATATCGTTTGCACTTAACCAAAAATGTAAATCCGGACGGCTTCTCTTCTTTGATTGTTCGAATGCCTTTAGAATTCTGGATAGGACAATGCTGTTAAACTTGCTATCCGGAAATAAAGTTAATCAGCGTGTGTGTAATCAGTTTCCTCATTAATTCACAGATTGTATTCACTTCAACAAATCCTGTCTTCCTTACCAGCTGCCATGTATTTAGTAAAGCGATCCAATCACCATCACTATTTCCTTATATTTTTAACCTCTTCCTTTTATATACAAATTATATTTGATGCAATCATGCTGGTGATCTTTTGCTAGAATTCATGACCTCAGGATTTGGAATTCCTCATCGCTTCAAGCTGGGTTGGAGGATCTGGTGGGGTTGTCTTGATCTAGATTCCTTACACTTTACTTTTCCAAATGCTGTAATTTAGCACTTCCTTGATTTGGGGCGATAAGTTGCAGTCTCTTATAGATATCTCCCACAAGTAAAATGAACAAAAATCTCATACCCAGGTCTTTGGCTTTCAAGTATCTCAGCATCATCTTGTCCCAGAAATTTTCATCGTCCACGCATTCTGTGAAGAATTACCAAAAGTCAGAAAACCATCCTTGTATGCCCTCAAACTTAGGGTGCTTTTAGTGGCCTATGTATTAATATTCAAGTTGGAAACTTCTCGTAGTGTTTCTCATTGGTTAGACTGTTCTCCTCTCATGTTCCTTTGACGGCTTCTGAAAGACTGCATCTTGTTGAGAAGATCGATAAAGCACAATGCTAAACGCAGTGGTTATTATGGCGATTGTTTACTAGGTTTGATGACTACTAGACATGTTGCTTCTTAAAATATTTTTACTTTCATGGTATTAACTGACAGAACTCACGCACTTTATATTGATTTTGTATACACAATCTCTTTCACTGTTACGCATAAAAGATTCAAACTTTTATTCTCCCATACATCATAGGATGGTACTACTCTCTTTATTTAGCTAGAATGTATGCCATTTGACACCGTGAATGTCTTCAAGTTGCTGCGCGTTCCGTGGTTGGATTGACAGTTGTAAATAATTTCCATTTTTCTCTACATATATGGTTGGTGGCAGAAACAGAACTTCTTCACCAACAGAGGGGCCATGGGTGACTTGCACTTCAGCACCCATATCTCCATCCATACCCCCCCATATATATGGTTGGCGGCATTCGGATCCGGATTGCCTGTCAATGTTTTCTCCACAAGACGCCTGTGATTACAGAGGGACCACAGCGGTTTGCCCTGCACCACACCCGGCTACATTCACACAACCCACCTCCATTGTAAATCCGAACAAAAAAGACCGGAAGGCACATGGATTGGAGCCATGTTCTATTTACGGAGCCGGCCCACACTACTTCATAGGCAAACACAAACACGCTTTATTTGCGGAAATAAGTATGCAAAAGACTGACTGGACCGTAGTCCGCTTCACACCAAATCCATGTGCATAGACCCAATCTTTGAGCCTAACACTGTCACGTGGACCGTGCACTCCTTCCCCTTCAACAAAGACCAGCTGCCTCCTAGAGCCAGAATAGACGTGGTAGTGGGTAATACACATGTAGGTACCTCGTCAACATACATAGCAAGCGTAGCCACACCGGGGATATAAAGCGACAGCTGTCGATATCAAATAAATTAATGTTTACAAATATGCTTACAAAGCTCTTCAATAAATGAGCATTTGAAATAAATTGGTTGCCCACAACTCCGCGACAGGTTCAAGACGTCATAAATTCCATTTTAAGAAAATGTTACAAATGCAAAAATTTTTTCGGCTAATTACAACTAGCTTAAGCGACGTGTGTAAGTTAATGGAAGATCATCATTAGCAGTATCATCAGCAGCAGTACATCAGCCATTTGAACTGATGCTTCGCTACCATAAAACCATGAAGACCTGTGAAATAAAAAATAAGAAGAGGAAGAGAAAAGGGACTTAACGGAAATCCTTAATGCCCTAAGCAAACATTCAGGGTCAAGGCGCCTACATATTATGTCAACAACATACCGTCACAAAAGGCTGGCCATCGTGCAAAGATCAGGCGGCATTCGCGAGACAGCTTCCCTGCGGCTTTTACTGTCCCGCATCATAATCAACCATTACCCCGCAGATAACTCAGCAACAAACACACTTTAAACAGGCAATCCGATTAGGAGACGGCAGCAGACGCGCCACTGGCGTCGGTTGCGAGCCATGTCCTGGAAGGTTTTGAGCAAAGCACAAGGCGAGTCACGTGGACTCCAGCCCGGAAGGCGAAACGGACCAACGGCACCCATTTTGCTCGTCTGTAACCTTATTTCCACTGCCAAGCTAAATCCTGTCCACCTCGAGCCTTGCGCCACCCTACACCTGGCAGACTGAACAAGACCATCCTAGGTAAGCGCTGACCAGGCATAGGTAGCATGTGCCCGAGCCAACGCAAGTTATTCAGTGCTATCTGTTGTTCAACGGAGCTAGCATGATTATCACCACCTAGAACGCGCCTACGCACATCATCGTTGCAGACACGCTGGTGCCATCCGACCTCAGCAATGCTTCGCAGACAACGATGATCAAAAAGTTAAAGGCGCCTCAGATCTTCAGACCGAAGGAGCCAATTCTCACTACCATAGAGCAGAACGGCCCTAACTGTGGCCTTGTATACATCGCCTTTCAGACGGAGAGAAATTCCCTTCTGTCACCAAAGATGCCGCGGGTTCAAGAAAGCAGCTCTGGCCATTGCGACGCCTGAGCTCACGTCAGTTTCTATGCAACCATCGATGCTGATGCAGCTGCCAAGCTAAGTGATTACCCACTTCGAGTTCATTGTTAGCAAGCTCAAGGGGTTATCAAGTGGCTAGTAGTCTTGAAGCAACACTTTGCAATTTAAATGTGCGAAGTACATACCAAATAATGGGACCACTCTGGAAAGGCTATTCAGGGTTGATTGTATCACCGCAATATGGTCGAAAAGCAAGACGATATCGTCCGCATAATCTAGGTCAACTAATCTTCCGCTAGGCAACACTACACCTCCTATATCGTAACATTCCCCAAGGGAACACTCCATGATAGAATCCACGACAAAATTGGACAAAATGAGGAAATCGGACAACCCTGGCGAATGCCACTTGCAGTCGGAAAGCTATCCGATAGGACACCGTAGACCCTGACGCGGTCTGTAATGTCCGAGTATAGAGCACGAAGGATGATCACATATTTTGTGGGAACAACTTTCCGCACAAGTATTTCGAACAGAATCGATCGATCGACTGAATCGAACGCCCTATTGAAATCGAGGCACACAGATATTGTCGGTCTGCTTTATGTGTGGCGTTGCTCTAGAACCTGCCGCAAAGTGAATATATGGCATATACAGCCACATCCTGGGCGGAAACCGACCTGCTCTTCACTAATCAGAGATTCCCGTTCCGCAGTGAGGCGACGAATGATAAACGAGGCCAATAATTTTGTCACAACTGGCGGTTGGCAAATACCCCTGTGGTTAGCACAGTCTGTGCGACTGCACTTCTTGTATATTGCCACTATAATCGATTCGCTCCAATTAGCCCGTAGACTCTCTTCCTTCTAAATACGTTCGAGTAGGGAGGTCAGTGCTTGACAGAGGTTCTCACCCCCATCATTAAATAGGGCATTTGGGAGGGAATCCGGGCCAGCGGCACGAAAACGATTGAGGGCTGTGATCGCGTTTCAGACCTTGGCCTAATATAAAGGCTCTAAACTAACCGTCCATGGCTCGTCCTGCATCACTTGAGTATGAAGAGGTCCGGGAGCAGGGGAGCAGCTGAACTTATCTTGAAAGTGTTCCGCCCAACAAGCCATACGGCGCTTCTTACTGTGTATCAGCGCAACCACGCTGTCTCTGATGGTCTCACTGACGCGTGATTTTCGGGGACCATTGGTGCGGATTATCTGGAAGAGCTTGCGGTAATTGCATACTGCTCCTGCCTCCTCCATTGCATGAGCCCGACTGGTCCACCAGGCTTCCTTGTCAGCACGTAGGCTCTGCTTTATTTCACGCCAAATAGCCCGTCTTGTCACATTGTGTTCAGAACCAGCCGGGAGGTGTCTTCTAGATTCCAATAGATTCACCGACCTCTCGGATATCCAGTGACTGGTGCGGTGACGATGGATAGTACGACAAGCAGATGGTCCTGCGTTGTGCATGACAGCCGAGACCCTATTCCACTGAAGCTAAGGGTCATTATTACAATGGGGAGGAAGATCGGTACGCAGTTTATCTTGTAAAGTTCATGGAGAATCGACACTGTACCAATGCATGATCAGAGTCGACACAGGCACTCCAATACGAGCGGAAATCCAGGATGGAACCACGCCACCCGTAACTTATGTCCATGTGATCCAATTTGGTCCATCGTTGGCCAGCTACAGGAGGACGCCAATTGGCACTTTGGCGCCCACTGTGTCTAAAAGCAGTGCTACTAAGAAACAACTGGTGCTCCGCACACAGTTGCAGCAGACGCTCACCGTTGTCAGTCCGTTCGGAGTTAAGCCCTTAATTACCACCTAGCTGAGCTTCTGAAGAGCTTAGACACCCTACTTGTGCCTTCATATCCCCTGCAATACTATAATATCTGAACTAGTAGCACTGCGTATTAGGGCGTTCAGTTCCTGCTAGGATGTGTCCTTGATAGCTTTAGAACTGCAGTCGGTGGGAGCATAAACGGAAAGCACAAAAAGCAGCGTTTTGTATTACTTGGTAAATCCACTTTAGCTGATGTCGTGAAACGGGCTGCACATAAGCCGTTGTTCCTCGGAATCCAATCAAACAACGATGGCACAGGGTTGGAGCTGAGAATGGTACCCACACCAGCTTGACCCGTGAGTGCTGCATCGGCGTCTCCGGATGCATGCAACCAATAACGTGAGGATAAGCCGGGTGCAGTTAATTCAATTAACCTGTTAGGATAATTGTTCCTAGTTTCGGACACACGACGCACATCAATACCCAGTGTGTCCAAGGTGCGTGCGAGTACAACCTGCTGACCTGTTTGTCTTCGAGTGCGAACGCTGAATGTCGCCATGGCAACTGGACAGCGTGACCTTATAAGGGACTTGTGCCGATAGGCATTCGATAGTTGATGTGGGATGGTGGTTGCAGATGGTTCTACTCCGGTGGCACTTGGGTTGCTGTCAATGAAATGTTAGTAATGAGGTTCGGGATGGGAGTAAGAGAATCACGTGCGAAAAAAGAAGGGAGGCGCCAGAAGCAGCATGTTTTCGCTTATCCGCCTTGCTGTATGCAGCAGATAAGGCGACCCTTGCTACTCTGCCCGACGGCCGATGCAGGACGAAGTTTATGTTTGAAGAAAATGTCAAGGTTGTATGTGGGCTGAGATACTGCCAGGGCGCCCAGACCTAGACAGGAGGACGATTAGGGACTTCATCCAAAGCCTTTGGCTCAAAAGTCTGTCCGCAATGCAGCAGGATGGCAATGATTTAGTTTTACAGAAATTAACGCCATCCCATTTCAAACCCCCAACCTGGAGGACCAGGAGACTGAGTTTTTCTGACCTCTCACCACTAACCAACTTGGTAGGGGTAGCTCTCAAGGTGCCCGGAGGCATAAACCAGGGTAGCTCAATGGGTCAATGAGGTACGCAAACCGTCACACCAGGTTCAAGTCCAGTCTCGTTGCAACTGTGATAATGGAACATAGTTCCGGCAGACATTAATATGGGTTAAGAAGCATTAGGACAATACAGCAAATCCACAACCTGAAATAAAGGGACTCGGCATGCAAGCGCACGGTTAGTAAATCGAATGCAGCGTACCTGCAAAAGCTGCGCCATTCTGCCAACCTTTTCAACAGGACTTCTCGTCTGTTCTGTGGTGGCCCCAAGTGGCCTCTCATGTCTTACTCAGACAATCGCGACCGCATGCGCTACAGCACCATGCGCTTGATGTCGATGGAGTACAACCCATCAGCGCCTGTCGCTTCCGCAAGTTCTTTTCTTCACTGCATACACGAGGGATTCCACTTGACCTCGGCAAAGGCCTTCGTGATCACATCGCGCTATGCACGGCGATCAACCGCCTTCGATTTCGATGACCAGCAATCAGAAGTAGAACGTGAGAGACTCGCTTTGATCAAGTTCTGGTGACGAAGATTTGCTTACCCCACATAGCGCTTAACTAAACTCAGCTGACCATGTAATAGCTGCTTTGGTATCCGCGTCGAATCCATACGGCTCACATGACCGAGCTACCTAAGATGTCTCAGCAAGAGTAGACAGTCCACTGCATATATTCCACTTTGATGCAACACTTCTGTGTGTGCAACTCTGTCGCACCAACCGATGCGCAGCATTCGTCGCAAACAAGGTTGATGGAACCGCTAGAGATTTTGCACATCCCGCCAGTACATCGTCCACGTTTCACTGCCTTATAGAAGAACTGACAGCACCATGGATTTGTACACCATCAGCTTCTTGTCAAAGATAAGTTGATGGCTGTTCCACACTTGGTACTCTAGCTTCCCGAATGCCGCCGCTGTCTTTGCGACGTGTATACCAAGCTCACTGTGTGAATGCTGGTCAGTCAACATCACACTCCTAAGGTAGCAGAAGCGGGAGGTGGTTTCCAATACTTCAGCACCAAGACAGCTTCGCAGCAATATCGAAGATTGCACCTCCGTTGAAGGCTGAAAGTGGCAGACAGTTTTGCTTGTGTTGATGGTGAGCCCGAATTTTGCCGCTATCGAAGCCAGAACAGTAGTCATGTGTTGCAACTCATCCGCGCTCTGTGCAAGCAACACGCAGTCGTCAGCGAAGAGCAACGTACGAATAGTTGTCTCACAGCCTAGGGTTCTCACACCGAATCAACGGACGTTCAGCAAACCACCATCAATACATTGCTCCAAACGAAAACCTTAAGCACAGGCCACATCAAAAGCACAGGACATCATTGCATGGAGATCAATGGATAGATCAATGCATGGAGAACACAGGGCGGGAGCTAATACACAGCCTTGCTTCACACCAGAGACGACTGCAAAGTTATCCGAGGCCTCTCCACTCAGCTGCACCATCGCCCGCATACCACTGGGAAGACATGCAAATAAAGTTAAAAATTTACTCGGACAATTAAACTTACTCAACACCAGCCACAATGCATCGCTGTTCACCTTGTCAATAGCCGTGGTGAAATCAACAACATCAAGTAAACTGGCTGGTGTCGTTCTTTGCATTTCTCCTGCAACTGACGAGCCGCAAACACCAAATCTATAGTGCTGCGACCCGAACGGAATCCACATCGCTCTTCCACCACAACCTGACTGACGAGGCGGTTGAGCAAGAGTCGGGCAATCACTTTACGCACACAACTCAGCAGGTTTTTGTCACGATAATTCGTACAACATTGCTTGCTCCCTTTGCCTTTTACAGTGGTAGCACAATGGCAGCCTTCAACTAAGGAGGCACCACCTCCTTAATCCATACGCATTGCACCAAGTGATTCAGCGCAGTCACCAACGCGGGCCCGCCGTGTTTTTATTTTTAAGGCGGAATCCCCTCGGCACCGGCACACTCAGCGTTTCGTGGCTGAACAAGTGCTCTCTGCGCCTCAGGCAGTGTCAGCATGTCCGCCAGCCTCGCATTCACATGGTGCGGCTTCACGCCGTTCAAATTAGACCAGTCGATCTCTGTAAGGTTGTTCAAGCGACAATCAGTGTTTTTTCCAGATCTGCCTTTCGTCTGCAGTCTGTGTGCAGGCGGCACCTGAACTACCTTTGATTAGCCTCTTCAGCCTCGCCAACTTCGGTCCAAACACCGCCTTGAAAGAGTCAAAAAATTCCTTGTGTTGGCGGTGTTCGGCGTAGCATTCCATCTGCATCGCCTTCTTCATCCAACGTGCATTTTAATGCAAATATAAATACACCTGTATTTCCAGTCAGTTTGAACAATTTTTATCACGGGTAAAAGGCATGTGCTTGCCAGGTCTCGTATGATGGTTGGAGTAAAAAGTGAAATGTGAAAGATCATTGAATAATTAAATCGTTATTTCAACAGTCCGACGATTTAAATGCGCTACCGCTAAGCGATAATTTGAAGTGGGAATGGGGAGTGCATAAACAAAATAGGATAGAGAGCTGTTACAGTTCAGTGAGCTCGTGAGAAATAAAAAAGGAAACGGCAACGCTTACTCGTTTATTGCTTCATTTGGCAGATACTGTATGTTAATCCAGTTAAGATACATCCAGGTTACTCACATAGACACTGCTGCATGTATCCTCCTCGCCACATTGCGTAGAGTTGCGTTAAGCATATGGTTAGTTTTGCGTTATTTCCTGCTCCAAGTAGAACGGACCGTATCAATTAATGCAAGTTTGTCTGCATTGAGGGTGTAATTTCCGATAATAAGCACAATGGATTTATAGAGCTTATTTTGAAAATAAGTGCGTCTACCTCTAGATTTTGACCAATATTGCCGCTCAGAATTTTAATGGTACCGAAACTGGCACGCATAATTAGTAACCCAACAAAGTCGTTGGTATGCACTAATCAACGCAGTTAATTTTCGCTGTTTAAAGAATGAGGTAAGTAGGTTTGCGCGCATGAGTTTACAACCTTAAACATGTACTCACCTTGATATCCGCCGTCTGTCTTGGTTTGGAGTTAACAAAAGCATGAAGAACATTACAGCGTTCGTTATCTGCACTTCTTCATCGCCATCCTGGAAATGTTGTGCGCCACCTATTTATCTGAACTGTAAGGACTTATAATCGCCGCCGCTTAAGTGAGTGGGTGTCCCGAGTTTTTCTGATTTGAGTTACTGTTTTATGATAACGTCATTCATGTAGACCGGTTAGTTACCTGTTCCAAATATCCAGGAATATATACTTCTTATTTCATTGAGTTACCAAAATTGTTTTATCCTCTATCGTTCCTAGGGAGGATACGTAGGTTATTCATCCTGCAGATGGTAGTTCACCGCAAAATCCCCTCGAAAGCAAATCTGAGCAAGGATAGTCTCCGCAAGTCTATTGCCTATTGTCTACTTCCAAGTTAGACAATAGTGAACGGTGTACAACAGCTACCAAAAAGTAGACAATTGCGTCCTGACAGCAGGCCGTACAATCGAGACTTTATCCCTAATCTTCTGGAACTCAAAAGTGTTCCGGTGCAAACAATGCAACGATATGAATAATAATATGGATAAATTTATAATTATAATAATATAACCATCATATATAATAATATATATACATATAGAAAAATAATGTAATATATATAATATATAATAATAATATAACGATAATATGGATAAATTTAAGCACTTTCTTGATGAACTAGCAGGCAAAGTTGTATGGTGGGATTTTGTTCATCAGTTCAACAAGTTAGTAGCTAGTGCTTCGTAGAACATGCCGCCGCGCGAGATAACAGTGAAACCATTCCTACGCAGCTAGACGAGGAGTTGTATGATCACAGGAGGTATACTATGGCGAAAATACAGGGAGTCACAGGGTGCTGAAAAGTGGGAAGCCTACAATAAACAGCGAAATCATTGAGTAATCCTGGCACCAGATTAAAAGAACAAGATCTAGTTGAGAATTCTCCTAAAACACCTATCTCCTTTACAGACATCTTAGCATACTCCGTAAAGTGCAGCGAGGCATTCCTGTCCCTCACAAGACAAGTGGACAAGCGCAAACTACAACAGCAGCGGCCAATATCCTAAGTAAACAATATTCTCCAAGCTTTAAGAACGCGCTTTCGTCGCCTGTGCTGTTCACACAAGTTGTACAACCATCAATCCTATGCCATGCCACGGTTAGGGCTACAGATATACTTAACTGGCTTCATTCCCTACGCGAACTTACCTATACTGGTGCTGATAATATCCGACGAAAGACGCTGAAGTTAGCTGCGTTTAATTTGGCGGATCCAATCACTAGGTTCTTCCAACAATGTTTCGACGAAATGGGTGTACCCTCAGTTTGGAAGCACGGAATCCCCACTCAAATTTACAAAAAAGGAAAACATGCAGACATAGCCAACCGTGGTCCGATAACCTTCCTGCCAGTGCTCTCCGTCATGGAGTTTATTATTGCCGAAGCGCTCATGAATAACTTGGAGACGTGCGAAGTCATAGCACTAGGACAGCATGCATTTCACCAGAACGGGTTTTATACACTGAAACTGCTGCTTGCTCGCTCGAGTTGGACTGAAATCGCTCACAGAGGATTTGGAGTTGACGTAGTATATCAAGAACTCTCAAAGACCTTCGACCGTCTGAACCATGGTATCCCACTCACAAGCTGCAAAGTTGTGATACTGGTAACTCAAATATCGGTTGCATAAGTAGCTTCCATATTCCACCACATTTGAAGGTGAGAGTTCGCAGCGCCATCTCTGACCTTATCAATGTTTCGTGCGGAGTGTCACAGGGGCTCAGTAGTTGGTCCACGCCTATTCCTGATTTTCAAAACCGACCTTGCAAGGGTGATCACATCTAATTTTATGCTTTTCGCTGATGATCTCAAGATATGGTGGGCCATAGAAACAATCGGTTAACACGTAGCGCTTCAGGATGAACTTGACAGGGTATACGAAATTGCGACTCAGAACCTGCAACATTTCAACGCCCCCATGTGAAAGATATTGCGCGTACGCCATCAACCCACTTGCCAGTGCAGGTTAGGGATCAAGTTGTCTAGCGTGCTACTACTGATTGCCATCTAGGTGTGATAGTACATGAGGATCTCGGCTGTTCACGTCAGGCCGATAGGGCGTCCAAACCAGCCAACCAACACCTAGATCATTTGCAGAGAGCGCTCGAGCGTTTTGACCTTTCAGTCTTCTCTCTGGTGCTCAATGCTTAACTTAGGCTCAATCCGGAAGATGCCATTTACGCCTGCACCTATGGCACATGCACAATCTCACCGCATTTGAACTGTTACAACCATGGGCGACCAAGAATGTAAATGGTCTGTTTTATCTTCATTATCAACGGAGGTTGAAAACCATTGGAATCTAAGGTTGACAACGTCTCGCCGATGCCGTCAGACACTTACATTACTCCATGTAATCCTCAATATCCGGGCGCCAACCTAGCAACACACACCAACTTGAGCATTGTCGAGTTCAGCACATAACTTGTTAGACGCTATTACTGTAGAAGCTGGACTTACCTATCCCGTCGGCCTGAGAAAACTACACACGGGTAAGCATCGTCAATTCCATTAGTTATTTTCGCTCCCGTTTTATTGAACTATAACCGCTCTCCCTATTAATTGGTGTGCGCACATTCAATTCTCATTTCAAACAACCGTTATGGCGCAATGCAGTTAAATCTGTAGTCACTTAAACCGACGATTCACTTATCCCTTGATCTAGTTGTTCCCACTCTAACCACCCTACGGGACTTGTCAAGCAATTGCTTTTACCCCTGATAAGTCCTTGTTCATTGTTCATTAACTTTGGTATATGCAACATTTAATTGGTCGTTGAGCTATGCATTGGTCATCAGGATGTGCTCGCTATACTTTGAGTCCTCTTCTCATAACTGAAAGCTAAGTTTGGAGTTTCGAACAAACGCAAGTCAAATATAATTAACAAATAATAGTTCCTTGGGTAACATCCATCAGGGATCCCAAAGTAACGGAAGACTGATAGACGGATAGCACAGTATATAGAATTCAAGTTCCGGCAATCGAAGTGCTTGATGGATATTGTTCTCCAATACGTTAGCACTCCCACGGATCATAGTGTACCATTTCGAGATCTGAAAGTTATCGGTTTAAATTCAGCACGCGAAGATTCATACCGTATCCATAGGCTCGGCTAAAGCAAGACATAGCATTTGTATTCTCTTGAAAATGATTAGTAGTACGCATTCCAGCTGACGTTTGTATAGTTTGAACCCGCAGTTCGATTGTTGACAGTCTGTAATTAAGGGCACTGAGGAATGAGCGAACGTAAAGAAGACATAACATATCAATCAATCATATGGTGCAGCTTTCCGACTGTCTAGTTACGACGTTTTCCAACTTACACTATTCAAGCCCCGTACTAATCCTTTGTGATTAGTAAACGGACCAAACGACTTATAACATAGCAATTAGAATCGCGGTTTAAGTAGGTGGGTTGCTGAAGAGGCAACCCTGTACTCTGCGCGACAGTAAGGTGTAGTTCAGTGGAAGGCGATTAGCGCTTTAGCACATCCATTAACTTTGTCCCTTACCCATCCCCGCAATTCCGTCGTCTTCCCCACCGACTAGTAAATGCTGGGTTGCGGGTATAAGCCCTGCACGCTTCAGGTGAAATTCGTACTGCTAACGATTTCTGGAAGGATAAACGTGCCTTATGGTATTTTTCCGGTCTTGTGTTGGCTGTCAGAGTGAGTCCAAAATCGATTATTATGAACTATCTTATGAATTTAGTTATCCATAGTCCAGCAGTGCTTGCTCTTTTCTGAACTGGAGAAGTCGATCATTAGTTTATTTGTGATTAATATTTTAAGTGTCACCTTATCTACCTGTCAGTTAGAAAACACGTTACAGATTAATTTCAGAGTAATCCAGTCGTTCCAGGACACCCAAGCAAAACGCAGTTTACTTTGTTCATATAGCAGTAGTTTACTGCGTCTATTCTTTTGCAGGTTTCTTACAAAGCACGCCCGGAAAAATGTGCGTGCTTCATGATTTAATATGAAACGCGGTTGTAAACAGATAAGTATCATATATTTATTTGCCTGAATACGCCGTAGTTCATCGTAATCAGCCGTGCTTTTTGCTTTTACAGTGCGCAATGAGTTGGATGGTTTAGTACCAACAGTTATTCGTTAACATGTATAACATGATCATTTTCGTTTACTCAAGGACTTGTCTTTTACCAGGTTAAACTTAGATTAATTACGTTTGGAAAATAGGATCTTGAGCGTTTTATGGGTACATTTGGAAGTAATCGTTTCGAAACGGCCATTTGTTTCTTTCTCAACAGTACGTCTTTTCAGCTCAATAATGGCAGACTTAAACTGTTCCCCATCTACTGGGACCAGGTCTGGACGAACATGGATCTTCAAACCTTTCAGGTTACTTAGGCGTGACAACATCCGTCTTAAATTGGCTTCGTCCACAAAAGTGATTCTAATCGGCCGATTTTGTTGACCACCTTGCTTTCCAAGACGGGTAAATTGCCTCTCTTATTGGACCCTCACCAGCGTCGAGGATTCTGTAAATCAGACGCTGTAATATCTCGACATCATGATCGCACCGCACTTGAGTGATGGATCAGTGGACTCCGTTGCGCAACTCATCTAGCTTGGTGCTCGTGATACCAGATATTCCTTGGATAGGGCGGTCATAGGAAAATGAGAAACATGGTGGCCCTTCAATAAGAGAAAGCAAGAAATTCATATATGTTTTTGGCGTTCATGAACTACCGGATATATGTTTGTAAAATTGGTGTATTTCAGCCTACCACATGTGCTGTGATATTAGACCAGACGCTGTTTAAATACGGTCTGTATGTATTATCTTGCTGAACATATGAAGGGAATTTGTCGTTCTTGATAGAGAAGTTAATTCCCTAGATAGTGACAACACCAATTTATTATCGTCAGATTGTTCCATGGGTTATAAAAGTAAGTTAGATTGTGTAAGACAGAACCTGAAACGGCATAAGCAATGTTTTCTGATGACTACCACTGAGAGGTTGTGCATATTCGTCTATTTTAGCGAATCAATAGCCGACAAGCCTTGGGATTTGACGACTTAAAGTAATATGTATTTATTGACTTATATCCGTTTCTAAATATTGTAGGAAGCAGCGATTTTAATCCGATAGATTTGCAGCAAACGGCCAATTATTCTATGCACTCCCAGTTAACATTTTTCTTTTAAAACTTATTAAATATAATTTATCCGAAATGTTCTTTCGGTCATAGTATGCATGTCTGCTAATTCTGTCTGTTTGGCAACATAAGTTATCAAACCACTTTATGAAACGGGCACTGCATTCAATCCACATGCGTTGTTCTCTAGTCCAGTGAAGCCACCCGTTAAGCCACTTTGATGGGTTACTTTGCATCAAGGCTTAAAATGTTTACAAGACAACTGCCCGCTCGGATGCATTCATAAAGTATTAAGAAATTGTACTTTTAAGACTTTTCAACAGTCGTTTTTTTTAAAGTCTTAAATTTTAATTGCATACAATTGGAACCAAGCAGCTTTTTAGTTGATACAAATGTCGTCCGAATTGATGCAATTTTCTATCTACAAACAAGTTTATTTTACAGAGGGAATAAAATTCGAAGGCGGATTATTTCACTGAATTCGGCTTCATATCCTCCTTAAGTTTAGTCACTTCTCTCAAAAGTAGTTATCTAGGTGCTTGAAAAGTTGCTAATCGATACGCAAAAGATCAAGGAGTTAGGTTGGTTTGCAAAAGTATTCAAATTCCGCTCATTCCTCTCCTGAAGGGCTGTTCGCGCGAAATGCGGCCGACAGTTGTCTTGGAGAACAATCGGTTTCTTTCTGTTGACTAACCTTTTGCAAGTGTTAAGCTTACCGTATATTTCCGAAGTTATTGGTAATACAAGTCGATTGTGAAAAGTTTCGCTTGAATTCAGATATGTGCGATGGATTAGACTAGCCGCTGAATTTCATGTACACAGCAAAATTTTCTCTGGCGCATTTATGGCCATGGAATTGTTCTGGAAGTTGATCGGGGTCGACTCACAGTCTGTG
>OX104071.1:41012444-41090567 GCA_944474145.2 Dicrocoelium dendriticum
GGTTATTCACTATGTGTAGCCGAAACAGCTCTTGTGTCACAAACAGTTTCGAGCTGTGTGTGAGGGGGGTACTGAAGGGAGATGTCGTCAACGTTCCCACCCCCCCTCTTCCCCCCCCCCCGCAATGTCTGACCCCGCGGCGGGAAGTGTGTCAATACACAAGCGGCGGCGGGATCAACGGAGTAGGGGGAAAGAGAGAGATCTATGACTGTGATATAGGTTCTCTACAACAAGAGCGAGTGGTGGGATAAAGTGTAACTTGGTTGTAAGAATAGTGCTGAATCTAACGATTATCCTTAAACTATAGGTAGAAAACGATATAAAGCAGCGGTGAGGGTGACCTCGGGGTTGTGGTGAAGTGCTCGGGCGAGATGGATGGTTACTCGCGTGGTTGAATAGCCTGATCTCATAGTCTAATACATTGCGCAGTAAAGAGTTGGAGTATGTCTCAGTTGTGATGTTTCCCTTGAGGGGGAGAGTGGTGGTATGTGTGGGCTCCTGGTGTATCTTGTCAAGAGAACGTTTGGTTATGCGCTGTGACGTGTCTGTGTGTAGGCCACCGAGACACGAATACAGTTCACGCCTATCAGCTGTGTGTATACCTAGCACTGTATGAAGTGGTGTGGAGCATGCACCAACCACAGCTCCAACCCACCAATATCCGTGTAACCCGAAGGAAATAACGTCTGGCATGTGGGCTTGAGTCCGCACGTTTTTTATCACTCGAGCCGCCTCACCCTCCTTCACAGCAGGCAAACACAAGCACGCTTGTAATTCGGACACTCATACAGCGCACACAAGGCGGTGAGCTGGACCGTCGTCCGACTTCACAACTGAGTGGCAAGGACCACCACTTCGAGCCTAGCACGACCACAGGACCGGTGCCCCCCGTCCCCTCCAGCACGACCCACTATCTCCTAGGACAGTAATGGCACGGTAGTGGGTATAGACAGGTAGGACACCTTGTTCAAATCATGCACATCAAACGCAGAGGTGCAGTATCGCTCTCTGACGGCGGGGGCTAGAGTAAGCGAGCTGAAAAAAAGTGTTCAAAGCTCGAAGCAGGCACACCGGTACTGGTGTGTGTAGCGGTTGTAAAACCGGTAGTGGCGGCTACACGGTCGAGAAATATTTGTGAGCGAAAGTTATACGATATGCAGACACTCTTCCTAAATAGCATAGAATTAGCTTGTTAGCACATCTACGAGAAATACAAGATTCCTAAGTTATTTCAACAAATGATCAAACACAATAACGTTTAACAGAAGATACCACCCCCCCCCCTTAAAAAAAAAAAAATTTAGCGTAGCAACGTGTGTGTGTGGTGGTGCGTGTGTGTGAATCGGTGCAGTGTGTCTCGGATGAGTGCAGGTGGTGTGAGCGCAGTAGGTACGATCTGTGCAGGATGTGGGGGTGTTGACCACACTTAAAAAAACCTAGTTAAGTGCTAGGCTGCTGTGGCTTCATGATGCATTCTCATCACTTGCGTTAAACCAACTGACACTTAACGAGTTCTATTTTAAGCTGATAAATTTGCATTCCCTTTCTCTGATTTGTTCTCTATACCTGAATAATTTTTTCTATAAACTTGCCAGTTTGCTACTCTAATAGTGGTATCTTACGTAACTTTATTGTAATTAGTTCTTTTTGAGTCTTAGGACATTTTGTCTTATCGTAGATGCGTTGATACACAACAAACAATTTAATTCAGATATGTCGACCAGCTATCCGGAAAAGCACCAGACGGCCGTTTCGCCCATTGGGGCTCAACAGTGGTGCGCATCCTTTCGGTCCCTCTGCGGCGGTCCCCACCTCTTCAACTCTCATTTCCCATCCCCTTCTCTTCCTGCTCCCTTCCCCCAGATCCTCAAAGGACCTCCCTGCCGCCTCTACTCTCTCAATGCTTCTATCCTTTTACGTTATCTCTATCTCATATGATTTTTCCACATGGTCCCAGAAAACCACGCGTCAGTGAGGCCAACAGAGACAGCGCCGGTGCACTGATACACAATAAGGAATGCCGTATTGCTTGTTGGGCGGAACACTTTCAATGTCAGTTCAGCTGGCTCACTTCATCCGGACCTCTTCCTTCTCAGATGATGCAGGACGAGCCATGGACGGTTAGTTTAGTGTCTCGGTCGGAGGCCGAGGTCCGAAACGCGATCACAGCCCTCAATCGTTTTCGTGCTGCTGTCCAGCTTTCCCTCATACCTGCACTATTTAAGGATGGAGGTGAGGTCCTCTGCAAAGCACTGATCTTCCTATTCGAACGTATCTGGAAGGAAGAGAGTATACGGGCTACTTGGAGTGAATCGATTATAGAGGCAATATACTAGAAGTGCAGTCGCACAGACTGTGCTAACCAGAGGGGTACTAGCCAGACGCCAATTTTGACAAAATTATTTGCCTCGTTTATCGTTCTTCGCCTCACTGCGGAACGGGAATCTCAGATTAGTGAAGAGCAGGCCGGTTCCTGTCCAGGACGTGGCTGTATAGACCATATATTCACTTTGCGGCAGGTAATAGAGCAACGGCACGCATACCGCAGCCCGATAATAGCTGTGTCCTCGAATTCTAGTGTGCGTTCGATTCAGTCGATCGATCGATTCTGTTCGAATTACTTGCAAGGAACGTTTTTCCCACGAAATATGTGAACATCCTTTGTGCTCTATGCTCGAACACTACAGGCCGCGTCAGAGTCTATGTTGAGCTATCGGATAGCTTTCCGTCCACAAGTGGCGTTCGTCACGATTGTCAGATTTCCCCATTTTTGTTCAGTTTCCGCGAGGATTCTATCATGGAGTGTTCCCTTGGGGAATCTAACGATATAGGCGTTGAAGTGCGGCTTGATGAAAGGTTAGTTGATCTACATTATGCGTACGATATCGTCTTGCTTTTCGACCAGGTTGCGACGGCACAATCAACCCTGAATAGCCTGTCCAGAGTGGTCCCATTATTTGGTATGCACTTCGCACATTCAAAGTGCAAAGTGTTGCTGCAAGACCACCAGTCATTTGATGACGCTTAACGCATGCTAACAACGAACTCGAAGTGGTTGATCAATTCACTTATCTTGGCAGCTGCATCAGCAATGATGGGCGAATAGAAACTGACGTCAGCTTAGGTATCGCAAAGGCAAGAGCTGCCTTCTTGAACTTGAGGCATCTTTGGCGACAGAAGGGCCGTGTATACAAAGCCACAGTGAGGGCCGTTCTGTTCTATGATAGTGAGAATTGGTCGCTTCGATCTGAATATCTGAGGCGCCTTCAATTCTTTGATCATCGTTGTCCGCGAAGCATTGCTGGTGTCGGATGGCACCAGCGTGTCCGCATGGATGATGTGCGTAGACGAGTTCTAGGTATTGATAATCATGCTAGCTCCCTAGAACAACAGATAACACTGAATAAGTTGCCTTGGCTAGAGCACGTGTTACCTATGCCTGGTCACCGATTCCTCAGGAGGGCCTTGTTCAGTTTATCAGTTGTAGGGTGGCGCAATGCTCGAGGTGGACGGAATTTGACTTGGCAGCGGGAAATGAATTTGCTGACGACCAAACTGGGTGCCGTTAGTCCGTCTCGCCCTCCGGGCTAGAGTCCACGTGACTCACCTTGTGCTTGGCTGTAGATTTTAGAGAACATGGCTCGCAACCAAAGCCAGTGGCGCGTCTGCTGCCGTCTCCTATTTGGATGGCCAGTTTAAAGTGTGTTTTGTTCTGAGCTATCCGCTGGGTAATGGCTGTTTATGATGTGGGACAGTAAAGGCCGCAAGGAAGTTGTCTCGCTAATGCCGCGTGATGTTTGCAAGATGGCCAGCTTTTTCTGACTGTATGTTGTTGACACAATGTGTAGCCGCCTTTACCCTGAATGTTTGCTTAGAGCATTAAGGATTTCCGTTAAGTCCCTTTTCTCTCCCTCTTCTTATTCTTTATTTCACAGGTCCTCATGTTTTTATGGTAGCGAAGCATCAGTTCAAATGCCTGATGTAGTGCTGTTGATGATAATGAGGATGATGATCTTCCATTGACTTGCACACTTCGCTTAAACTACTTGTAATTAACCGATAACCTTTTTGCTTTTATAACATTTTCTTAAAATAAAATTTATGGCGTCTTGAACCAGTCGCGGATTTGTGGGCAACCAATTTACTTCAAATGCTCATTTATTGAAGAGCTAAGTCAGCGTATTTGTATACATTGTTTTATTTGATATCGACAGCTGTTGCTTGATATTCCCCGTGTGGCTGCGCTTGATATGTATGTTGACAAGGTGACTACCTGTATAGCACCCACTACCCCGTCTTTTCGGGCTCTAGGAGACAGTTGGTCTTTGTTGAAGGGGAAGGAGTGCTCGGTCCACGTGACAGTGTTACGCTCAAAGAATGGGTCTATGCACATGGATTTCGTGTGAAGCTGACTACGGTCCAGTCACAGCCTTTTGCATACTTACCTCCGCAAATAAAGCGTGTTTGTGTTTGCCTATGAAGTAGTGTGGGCCGGCTCCGTTAATGGAACGGGGCTCCCATACACATGCCTTCCGGTCTTATTTCTTCGGATTTACATCGGAGGTGGGTTGTGTGAATGCAGTCAGGTGTGGTGCAGCGCAGGCCGCTGTGGTCCCTCTGTAGTCACAGGCGTCTTGTGGTGAAAACATTGACAGGCGAATCCGAATCCGATTGCAGCCAACCATATATATGGGGGGAATGGATGGAGTTGTGAGTGCTGAAGCGCAAGCCACCCATGGCCCCTCCGTTGGTAAAGGCGTTCAGTTGCTGCCACCAACGATATATGTAGAGAAAAACGGAAATTATTTACAATTGTCACCCCAACCACGGATCACGCAGCAAGTTTAAGACATTCATGGTGTCAAATGGCACACATTCTAGCTATAAAAAGAGAGTAGTACCATCCGATGACGTACGGGGGAATAAAAGTTTGAAGCTTTTACGCGTAACAGTGAAAGAGATTGTGTATGAAAAATCAGTATAAAGTGTGTGAATTCGGTCAGTTAATACCATGAAAGCAAAAATATTTTAAGAAGCAACATGTCTAGTGGTCAGCAAACCTAGTAAACGCTCGCCATAACAGCCACTGCGTTTAGCACTGTGCTTTATCGATCGTCTCAACAAGATGCAGTCTTTCCGAAGCCGTCATAGGCACCTGAGAAAACAGTCTAAACAATGAGAAACACTGCGAGAAGTTTCCAAATTGAATATTAATACAAAGGCCACTAAAAGCACCCTAAGTTTGAGGGCATACAAGCATGGTTTTCTGACTTTTGTTAATTCTTTACAGAAGGTGTGGACGATGAAAATTGCTGGGACAAAATGATGCTGAGATACTTGCAAGCCCAGGACCTGGGTATGAGATATTTGTTCATTTTTCTTGTGGGAGGGATCTATAAGAGACCGCAACTTATCGCCCCAAATCAAGGAAATGTTACATCACGGTATTTGGAAAAGTTAAGTGTAAGGGATCTGGATCAAGACAACCCCACCAGATCCTCCAATCCAGTTTGAAGAGATGAGGAATTCCAAATCCTGAGGCCATGAATTCTAGCTTAAAATCACCAGCATGTTTGCATCACATTTAATTTTTTTACAAAATGAAGAGGCTAAAAATAAAAGGAAAATAGTGATGGTGATTGGATGGCTTTACTAAATACGTGGCAGCTGGTACGGAAGACAGGATTTATTGACATCTGACTTGTTGAAGTGAATACAATCTGTGAATTACTGAGGAAACAGATTACACACACGCTGGTTAACTCCATTTCCGGATAGCAAATTTAACAACACTGTTCTATCCAGAATTCCAAAAGCATTCGAACAGTCCAGGAAGAGAAGCCGTTTGGATTTACATTTTTAGTTAAGTCATGATCATCATCATCATACACATTAGCTAGAGTTGGGAAACACCTCAGCTACTGTGCCGCAATACATAGAAAGAAAGGAGAAAAAATGCAACTGGTGCAAGCCGGCTGAGCTACCGGTAACGGATAAGCATTGTTCCGGTAAGCTACCAGCCGGCTGCTGTGCACCAAAAAAATTACTATGCAAAATTATAAAACGCTAAATGATGAGATCGTGGTTGGAGGGGGAGACTAAGGGATGGGGTGGGACAAAGAAACTCACAGCACGAACGCCACAGAGGTCGGCTCCCAGCCATATCAGCAAGTGTGTCCAACCAAACGTGTTCATCGTCTTTCGGACCCCAACCAGGGAGCCGAGACGCTTCAACCGCGGCCAGCTCAGAAGTGACGGCCTTCATTCCTCTCGACGAAGTCATCGCTTGGCTTCCCCTCCTCTTAGTCCATCCACACATCCGGCGCGCAAGCAACACGCGTCGCGGGAGTCGGTGGGCTGGCATGTCGAGCCATCGGAGCCTGATGCGTGAAATAACGGTGCTGAGCGGTTGGTTAAGTGCAAACGCTATAACGTATATGGTACACCACCGCATTCAATGTAAATAGCTGGGGTCTATTTGCTAACTGGTAGAAATCCGCGAAATTTACAGTTGTTTTCGAAAACTTTAAATTCACAAATTTACAGCAATCAAATGATATTTCTAAAATCCAGTTTTGTACTGTCAATATTCTGACCAAAACAAAAATATACGGCCATCGTTAAATAGAGCTGTTAATTGTAGTGTGAGCGGATAAGCACACCTTTTCGAAAGCTTAGGGTGAGAGATCATCTGGACTACTAGCTTTGCTTTCTTTAATCTTGTGAGTTCCTTATATACGTTGCTTTGATCGAAAGGCGCAGGTGTACTTGAGCTAATGAAGGAAGGTACGAGATTAATTTGGTGAGGCGGAATTAAGCTCAGAATGCTGTTTTCTACATACACTTCTTCACTCTGGCTGCAGACTCTGTTACCACAGAGTTGCCGCAAATGCCTCCATAAATCACAAGACTAAGGGCTGCCTCGAATCTTTTCGATATAGATGTAGTTTAGCCGTTTTAACTTAAATGTAGTTACTATTAGACTTTTGAAAAAAGCAGCCATCTTTCTCCTTTACACCCCTTTTTTGTACCCTTCGAAGTCGCTTTAGCAATGTTGATGAAAATCTATCCACTTTTAGGTAGATCGCTTCGGCAGGGCTACATATCTCAAAACAATAGTTGTGGTATTTCTTAAGACTCTCACATCAAAATGACAGGTTCTCGACGCTGCAGTCCGAAGAGCAGTTATCTAAGTTATCGTCTACAGACTTGTGATACTTCCGAAGTAGCAATTTCGACGTCTGCTACTTTATAATTGGCATCTAATCAGAGTGAAAAAATTAGATCTGCTGTAAATAATGAGAAGGAATTTTAAAACAAACTGGTGTGAGCTGCTAATGAGAGTGTTTTAAAAGAAAACTGCTGCTTGTATGTGCAAACAGCGTCTAACTGAGTATCCTGTCTTGACAAGATGATCATCTGATCTACCAAAGAAAGTTTCATCAGGAGTGTTGTATCATTTCTATTAAAAGCGTCAGCAACAATCCAAATTGAACAATCCAATTTTAATAACAGCATTGACGAAAATGGTACTCAAAAAGCGTCAACTCTGACACAGATGTTTTATGAGCAATATGGATGTATGCAGCTACAGTTGTTTGTTAGCCACTTCAGAAAATAGTTTTGCATTTAATTAAATGCGAAATTATAGGAGTCATTTAGTAGGTGAACATCATGTTACTGAATTGCGTAAACCTTGATTAACCTAGTTCCACCACCAGGAAAGCTAGGCATTCGGTGGCGTTCAGACCTGTTGGAATAATAACCATCGAACTGAATCACCCCATTTTCCACACCAGCATAAAATCAACCTTTTGCAAAAGAATTATTTCTGTGTTTACGTACTCGTTTCACTACATAATGGCACTGATATCACTGGGTATACCAAGAAGCGAGCGCACTTAACTGGAAAGCGTCAAGAGGACTTGCACTCTATCGACACAACAACGACTGTAGACCGACTGCCAATCAGCAAGGTGTTTTTACTTTTTCCCAAATTGTCTCTACAAAATTCATTATAAGTGTGTTCCTGACATTGTGACCATAATCCAGGAAGCACAGATTTAACTAAGTACCATGAAATGGTTCTAATAGTTTGACGGATTGGGGATTGATTGACTTTGCGAATTATTCTGAAAACAGTCCCCAAATAAGCAAACAAATCAAAAAGTCCGCTGTCTAGTGTACAAAATAACATTCTAACGAGAGTAGTAACGGCCGAATATGAAGGTCCCGCTGCACATCTTCATGTTGTGAATAATAATTTATAAACTTTGGTAACGTATAACCGCTACTTAGAAACAGGTGGTGAAGTAACGTACGCGTCTGTCGCAAAGCTTAATGGCATTGATTCGCAACAACTTATCTCCAAACAAATTCCCAATCACAAAATCAAAAAGTCATAAAATGAACAAGACTTCATATAAAAACGTGTATTGATGTGCTGAAACATGCGGAGTTTTCAAAAAAATACGGGAAATTAGAGAGTTGATATGTGCTTCGAGTTGGCTAATTTTCTTGCAGACGTTTCGTTGCCATGCTAGGCAACATCCTCAGTGCGGTTGTTACGGTCTGATTCTCAGAGCCTCGTGAGCCACTGGCAGATCCAGGTGAATATTGCTCGGCTCCTGCTTTGAAGGTCAGTCTTCGATTCGCTCAAGTGGGTTGGTCAAGTGGTCGCACCTTCACCCTGTCGATCTGGTACCTATGGTTGTCATCACAAGCAGAGCTTCGTAGAGACCCTCTAGTTCCAGGTGCTTGTTGATTGAGTTCCGGCCCGAATGCCAGGCTTCGATGAACTCACGCGCTCTGTTTTTCTTCGCTCTTCTAAATATCTGGGCGTTAGCCAGATCGAACTGATGACCTTCTGCATCCATATGTACTGATACTAGCGACCTTTCATCATGTCGGCGGATGGCCAGACTGTGTTCATGCAGTTTTGTACCAAGTTTCCTCTTTTCTGGCCAAGGTAGTACTTGTCGCAAATTTTGCAGCAAAATTTGTAAATCACACCTGATGTTTCTTCTTTATTCAGCTGGTATTTTACCCTAAAATATTTACTCCGAAATGTTTCCATTGCTTCTTGAGCAACGTTGATCGCGTGAGGCATTAAAAGCCTCGCTGCCATTTCACAGATCCCATGGACATAAGGCAGGACGATGCTTTCCCTTTTCATTGCACTGGTGGAAGGGGGTTGTGGTTGATTCTTCGACAACAGGCAGCGTAGAATAAATCTTTTAGGGTACGAAATCCGCTGAAACATGTAAATAGGTGGTCTTCTTCCGCTTTCCTCAGTAGCAGCGTGCTACAGTGTGTTTGGGTCCGTTTGAAAAGTGTCCTGATGCATTTGTGTTTGTAAATGGCGAGGTGGTTACTGCAATATTTGAAGATCTGATCAGTATGAGTCGCTTTCGATAGACTGTTGTTTCCAGGGGCCCGGAAGCATGTCTTTTGACGAGCACGTCCAAGATTGGCAACTGGTCATTGTTCTCCTCCCCTTTGATGAAATGGATGTCGGGGAAACTATTACGGGTAAGTTGATGTGTTTCTTATAGTTTGGAGTGCTTGATGATGACAAAGGTGTCGTCCACGTAACGTACCCCAATTTTGAGCTCCACCATCAGCCGTGTCTTTTGTTCCAGTGCTCGCATCACTGCCTCGGCTACCAGTCCAGCAGAGATTGGTGAGCACATTGTCGGGCCCATTATCTGTTTGTACATTTGCCCATAGAAAGTGAAGTGTGTAGTGGGACAGAAATCAAGCAGCTCCATCATTTGTGGGACTCCAATTCTGTTGTTCGTAGTTGCCGACCCGTGTTATTCAAGAAGGCTCATCATTGTTTGCCTTGCCAATTTCATGTCTATTGAGGTGAATATAGCGGTGACATCAAAGGATACCAGCATCTCATCACTTTATATTGTTATTCTTTTGTTTTCCAAGGAATTGTTCTGCCGATTAGATTGATTGCTCTGAGTCTGCGGTTAGATGTTTCAGCCGTTTCCAGAGTACTTTAAGCAACTTGTAATTTGATGCTCCGAGTAATGACACGATAGGGCTAAGTGGTACCCCATTTTCGTGTACTTTGGATAGACGGTAGAACCGTGGTATCACCGAATCCTCGGTTTCCATTTTGTCATGTTCTAACTTCGTGATCCGTCCCATTTGTTCCAGTCTTTGAACTACTCGTTTGGTCTGGCTTTCCAGACATTTTGTGGGATCGTCACTTATCGGCTGGTGAGTTTTCAGATCTCCGAGTAGTTCTTGTGCCTTCTTCATGTAGTCAGTTTTATCCATTATTATCTTGAGTCATCCCTTGCCTTCCTGTAAGGTGGCAATAGTTTTGTCTCTTCTGAGGCTTGTTAATGCCTTTTGTTCGCTTACGTTGAATAAGTTTTTTTACACTTTGTGACTCAATGCGGGGATTATGCTATGTCGAAATACACGTTAGTCTACCGCCGCGATGTTGTATGTAGCCATCGTGAACTCAAGTGCGGCAAGGAAATTAATGGGATTAGCATCTTTGTAACTGAGTTGCAGACCTCGCACAATGACTGCTCGTTCTATAGCTGATCGATTTCATTTGGATAGATTCATAATCCAGGCATCTTCTTCATTTTTGGTTTCTGTTGGGAAATCCTGTCTAGCTTCCCTTTTAGCTTCTGCTTTGTTTGAAGCTTCCTCTTGTGAGTTTTAATAGCTATTACCTTCTCAATCACTCTCGATGTGCTCGAGAAAATTGTGAGAAAGGCTCTTTTTAGCTGCTGAAGTCGAAAGACCTCGTAACGCCGGTACAGCAAGGCTTCATGAAGGCCCGTTCGTGCATCACCAATCTGTTTTTGACGCGGCAGGAATAGTTGCAAGCCTTGCACCGGGGAAAGTCAGTGGATGCTATCTACATTGATTTCAGTAAGTCTTTAGACAAAGTGAACCACGAGGTTCTGATTCGCGTGCTGAGGACGTGCGGTGCCGGTGAAGCATTGCAACAGTGGAGCAGCTGATGAAGATGGCGGGTTCAGGTAGATAACAACTTAACAGACTGGTACCCCTCAAAAATCACGGTACTCCAAGGCACAGTGCTGGGGAACATTTTATTCCTGATCCACATAAAAGTATTGCATTGTTTGTAGACGACTTGAAGATGTGAAGGATTATTTATTCTTCCGACGAATGGGACATCCTTTAGCGGGACCTCAACCGACTATCCCGGTAGTCTGAATAAGTTGATCTACCGGTCAACAGGGCCAAGTCCTCGGTTATGAGCCAAGCGAAGGGTAGTTATAAGCGTGCCTACACCCTGGCCGGCAACGCGCTGCATCTCCCCAGTTCCGTAAAGGATTTGGGCGTACTCTTACGCTATGATCTGCAGTCTGTGGACAACGTGAACAGACTGTACGCAAACGGATTACACATGATTTTGGCACTTCGACGCAACTACCGCACTTGGTCTGAAGAGTTTGCTACCCGTATGTTCACTCCAAGGATGAGACCGGTGCTTGAGCACGATTCATCCGCCTATTATCCGATCACAATGGGTGAGTTGTAGAGGCTAGAACGTGTTCAGCATGAAGCTACCAAGCTCATCCCTAGTTTATGGGGTGTTCCGTATGAGAACCGATGTAGGAGACTAGGGCTTTATACCATGTCATATCGTCGACTTCGAGTTGATCGCATTATGTTGCACCGAACAATCACCTGAGCCACTTCCCTATGTTGATGTCACTGGTGAACATTCGCGCACCAGGCAGCAGACGAGGACACCGGTACAAACTAGTGGTACTGGATTTGAAGCGCATTACTCGTCCCGTATTTTTAGAGCGATGAGTGGTGAATTATTGGAACAAATTGCTTGGAGACGCTAGTCGAGGCGAATTCGATGTTGGAAGTTAAGAGATTCCATGACGCCCATTTCTGCGGACAACATGTATAAGGAGCTTATCGCACCCGGATAAGATGTAGTGCAGATGCAATATGCCGCCACCGCGCAGGAATCAGCGACGTGCTTGCGCGCGTGCGTCCGATCCATCTACGATGGAGCAACATAGATTTTTATTTTCTTACTCTCTATTCTCACTTGCAAGTTACACAGAGAAGTATAAGTGCATAACTTCCTACGGGCTTACGCAATGTATATATGATAAAGTATATATACTTTGTATTAAATACGGGAAATAGCTTCTCACTTGTCGCGAAATATAACAATTTTTATTACCACCCATCAACAATCACTTCATTTGTGATTCAGATATATTAGAGCTCTTAAATTCTGATGCTCGTTTGATGCGTTTTTCATATCTCGTAGTTCTGAGTCACTAATATAGCCGCAATTAGCTGATAGTTGATGCAACAAAGGGGTCAATAATGCCAACTTACTTTAGCATTTTACTTCATTAAATTGCTTATATATTGCCAAGTAAAATCTGCTAAAATAATAACGATGTTGCTTGTGCAGGTATGCAAAGGATAATGAGTGTTGTATGCAAGCATGCGTAAGGTCTCAAATATTATTGCTGAGAGAATGAAAGCGTAATATTGGGCCGTTTGTACACCAGCGTCTCTATGTCCAGAGATAACACACGTGCCGGTAACATCAATAATTGCCATATTTAGACGTGTGATTAAAATAGTTGATGCGTCCTCTTAGTCTGGTTATCTCTATCGCGGAAAAGATATTTACAAAAAAATGTTTATAACCAAGATCTAAGGCTGGCTGCTCTGCATTTTCAGTTGCAATAAGGCCAGATGAATTTACTCTACTTGTCAGATATGAAAACGTCAAGCGGGTTATATCAGTCCTACGCTACCACCGCTAGTATTTAAATTTCATGATAACACTTACGATACTTGATACAAGAGCAAACGAAAAAAGTACTCTGGATTCAGCCCAACAAAACGACATGAGCCGGAGTACATGTGGGTTTAAATGAATAATATCGCCATTCAACTGAAAGCTGGTTAAAATTTCCCTTTAAGTTTGCGTTCCAAAATAATCTTTTTAACCAGCTATGTGCCAATTTGCAAGTTTTAAGTTTGGTGCCCTTAATTCTTTTTCCCAGAATTTTGAATACTGCTGGTTATATGACACTACGCAATCCCTCTTTGCTAGACAATCAAATAAAGCGGACCAGTTTCGCACAGAAGCAAAACCTGCAAACGTTCATGAGAATATTGTTTAGTATTCAATTTTAAAAATGCGAGATTTAGCCCAACGGTAATATTTGGAGGCTACAATTAATTCACTGATTTTTACTGCTTGTTCTGCTTAAAGGCTATTTGTGGGTTGTGTGTACACTGTTTGGAAATCTGGAGCGCAATATTCAAAATATTGCTGTTTGTAGAACAATCAAATTTGCACCTGTTTCCCGGGAAACACCAGGTGCTCCATAAAAGTTGGATAAGCAATATATGATAACTATTTTTCAGTATCGAATATCCCGTCCTGACTAAAAGTTCATAAGAAACACATATTACTTTTCAGGTGGATTTATCTACCACGGAAGACCATAGGCTCCAGTTTTCGCTCAATACCAATGCCCACACAAATCAGCGAAATACTCTAGTTTAGACGGTTACTTAATTAAACTAATTCTATTAATTTCTTTCATTGCATGAATTTTATAGCTCAAGGTCACACCAATTTAGCTTTATTGTTTTGGGGTACCATTTCGTTTCGAGCAACCTGTTTCCAATCACCATACGCGCCTAAAGAATAGGTCAGAGCCGTTGATTGTGAGTTCTTCTGCCTTCTAGATCAGAAGTTACAGCGGTATATTGCAAACATTCCATACTCATTTCCGCAAAATATGTGCGAGCAATCTAGCATGTTTCCACCGTGAACGCATGAACAAATTTACACGCATTGCAATGGCATGAAGTTTAGTTATGCTATATATTAATAAATAAATAAATTTATATATTTACCGACAGACGGTACACGTCCCCATAATTCGGAGCGATCTATTGTTTAGTGAATACTTTTCATAATAATAAAGAAAAGTTGATTAACAGAATTTCGCATCATGATTTTTTCCTTGGGTCCTAGACCTATGCGCCTCATATGTAAAATTTATTGATGTTTGTGTCATCAGAAGTAAATAATAAAAAGGAGGGACTGCTAGGCTGAACAGACACAAGATTTGGTATTGTATGTAATGACATGTAGTGGATAAGCTAGTTGTAAGCGAAAATCTGTTCAGATATTTTTATACCGGCTTCCGTCAATGTTTCTAGAGTTTGCTGTGAGTCAAATATCTTCAGCATATTTGATATAGTGAGGAAGGTCTGAAGAAAATTTCGAAATGTGACATAGCTTGTACTCATGTGTATCTGTAGGGGGTAGTTTGTTCCACAGATCAGCGTATCTCACTAAGCAGAAATTCGATCGAGTTTTAATACTTCAAATGTTTTTGCGTATTAAGTAGCCGCTATTATGTGTGGAGAAGACTGCAGTCTTTCGAAGTTCAACTGCGGTGCTGTCTGCGTAAATCCGTTGGTTTATAATGTTGTAGAAGAGAACGAGGTTGGACACCATGGACACCATGCTCGCGGGAGTTTTTGGAGCCGCGGCGTACCTGGATGATATCCTTTTAATGGGTCGGACAGCAGAAGAACTATTTCAGCGGCTCGCTGAAGTGCTTGTACGTATCCAGTCATATGGTTTCCGTATCCGCGAAGACAAGTGTACCTTTTTTTACACCAACCATCAAGTTTCTCGGTTTCATCTTCTCAAAAGACGGTCGTCACCCGGATCCAGAAAATATCCGAGCTATTCAAAAGATGCCCCCACCTGTGGACTTGCAGTCGCTGCGTTCATTCTGTGACCTAATCAGTCATTACAGCGCTTTTCTGCCCGAACTACATCGCCTGCGTGCCCCGTTGAATAAGTTGCTGAGCAAGGGCCAAACCTGGAATTGGACGCCAGAATGCCAGACTGTGTTTGAGCGGGTGAAGTCATTGTTGGCTTCAGACTTACTCCTAAATCATTTCGATCCTTCCAGGGAAATTGTCCTTGCCACAGACGCATCGAGTCTAGGAATCGGTGCCGTAGTTTCCCATACGTTCCCAGATGGATCTCAGAAGGCGATCGCACATGCCGCCAGGACGCTAACGAAAGCGGAAAGAAACTACAGTCAGATCGAGAAGGAAGCATTGGCCATAGTGTTTGCTGTGAAGAAATTTCACACGATGCTGTATGGTCGCCGCTTCAAACTTTTGACGCATCACAAGCCGATGCTGGCCATTTTCGGCTCGAAAAAGGGAATTCCTGCCTATACAGTCAATCGACTCCAACGATGGGCACTCACCTTGCTGGGCTATGATTTTGAAATCCGTTATCAGTCAACGAAGTTGCTGGGCCAAGCAGATGCGTTGTCACGCCTCATTGATTCCCAGCAGCAAGAACACGAGGACACCATCATTGCCTCAGTTGAGATTGAACCTGATGTCAAATTCCTGGTGAACGAGGCACTACATGGTATGCCAGTTGCGGCCGATGCTGTGCGGGCCGAAACGCTTCGAGACCCAATCCTGAAGAAGGTGACACACTTCCACAGAACCAGCTGGCAACGTTCGTGTTCATCTGCCGAAATGCAGCAGTTCTATCAGAGAAGACATTCGCTTTCCGTTGTGGACGATTGCATCATGTTCTCAGACAGAGTAGCCATTCCGCAGGCGTTGCAACAAAGAGTGCTGCGACAGTTCCATGCAGGACATCCAGGGCTCAACGGAATGAAAGCGCTTGCCAGAAGTTATGTGTATTGTCCGTTTATGGACAGGCAGCTGGAGCAGCTAGCTAAAAGTTGTGGCAACTGCGCTACCGCCTCAAGGGCACCGCCAAAGACTGAACTCCGCTCATGGCCTAAACCAACTATACCTTGGAGTCGTGTTCATGTCGACTTTGTAGGCCCAATCAATGGCCAGAGCTTTCTCATAGTGGTCGACGCTTATAGCAAGTGGCCCGAAGTGTTCCTCATGAGAAGCTCGAAAACTAGCGCAACCGTCTCTAGGTTGCGACAAATCTTCAGCAGGTTGGGCTGCCCTGAAACATTGGTGACGGACAATGGAGCACAGTTTACTTCGGCCACATTCACGGAATTCTGCCAATGTTGCGCCATCAAACACGTGTGGTCCCCACCATTCCACCCACAATCGAATGGCCAAGAGGAGAGGTTTGTGGATACATTCAAACGCGCTCTCCTCAAATCAAGGAGGGAGGGAGACATAGAGGAGGTGATCGACCGCTTCCCATTTCTGTATCGATCTACACAAAATTTACAAACACCGGGTAGAATATCACCAGCAGAGGCAATGATGAAGAGAGAACTTCGCATGCCATATGATGCAGTTCGGCCATCCTCAGAGTCCATAGCTGGTGAAAGGAACCTCAAGATGGAACGTGATTTTAATCGGCGGTTTGGTGCCAAGCAACGTTCGTTTAGACCGGGTCAGCCAGTAATTGTGCGTGATTATCGGGGTGGACACGCGAAATGGACGCCAGGCACGATCCAGCGCAAGCGCGGAAGCGTCATTTACGACGTGCTGGTTGGAACGCAGGTATGGGTACGCCATGCAAACCAACTGCGAACAATAATGTGTCAGCCACAAGCAACAGAATCCGCCAAGCTTCCAGTTGACCAGTTGACAGACAGCTTCAACTTGCCCACAGAGCCAGTAGAAGAACCCTGTCATCAGACGAATAGTACCAGACCGCAGAGTACGGAATTCGAATCCAGAACACTACAGCCAAGGCGATGCACCGGTAGGCGAAGAATACCTTCCAGGAGGCTCCAGGTTAATCCCCGGCTAGCATCATACACAACGGCAGCAGCTTCAGGAGGGGAGGTATCCGCGAATCAGATAAAAACATAAAAGAAAAAAGGGAAAATATATGATGATGATTGAAAGCTGGGCTGAAGGGAATCGCCTACCCGTGCGGTCGATCAGGCAATCGATCGAGCGGACGAATGCGTTTTCGAACACCCGGCTAATTGGACTTTTGCCTCAGAATTGAGAAGACAGTGTTTTCGGCGGCATTATCTGGCTACGTTGGCAGAGTTTTTGTTAACACGTTTTTCGGGGTCAAGACTGTTGGAATTTTGATTTTTCTTCGACTGGGCTAGAGTTTTTGCGGAGAAATTTCTGGACAGTTAATTCGGAAGTGAAAAAAGTGAAGATCTAAGAGGAGCGTTGAATGGTGTAGGTAGAAATTCGTCACATCCAAACTCAGTATGCAGAAAAAGCTGCTTATAATGCCACAAGTTAACTGGAGGCGTATGTTTGGTAAGTTCTTCATTTGGTGAGGTGGGGGCTACCATGTAATTAAACATTTTGAGTTCTAATGGAGAGTGAACAAAAATTTCCGTTGGCAAATAATCCCTTTAAATTCAGGCATGTCTTTATGATTCTAGTTACTGATAGACGCAAGCAAGCTCGTCTAAATTTCTATCGGTTCACTTAGGGTAGATGGAGCGCCTCGGCAATTTGCTTTACAATCTTGATAGACCTATGTTTGGCATTGTATGATAAAAGCACTGGTACCTTTATTTAAAAGAACTAATTAGGCAAAGAAATCTCTATTTCAAACACCTGTAGTTTAATTACACTTTTGCAAATATAATGAGATCATTTATTGGTTCGCAGCCTTTCGGGGCTTGTTAAACACAAAGCTGGTTCACTATGAAAAATTACCACAAAAAGTTTTACTTTATAAACTAATTAGCTTGCAACCATTGCAAATGTTGCTTTAAAATACCGGAAATTAATAATATTATTAATTACGGCCGATCATTTAAACAAAGGAAACGCCTATTTTGAACACTTTTTGTTAGCTCGACTGATGTAGGTTAATAAAACGGTTGATAGAAATTAGTTACAACTATTTATAATATATTTTCTGCGGTTTCCGCTGCAGCACATAGTAAGTCGTGCTCTAAGCTCATTCCTTGCTTTGGTGTGTGACTCCTGATCAAACATGACCAGATGTCATTTGGCTGTTTATTTGTTTTTGAACCATACGTTCCAAGTTCGTCATGGACGACAGCTTACCAGTACTAATCGCCTTTTTTATTCCCTCTAACATACAAACCATTAACTGCTCTTTTACATTGTTGGCTCACCTCTGTTGCCACCTTAGCGTTCACTCACTATTTTAATTCGACCAGATGCACGACGACCTGACTCAAAAGGGTGGCAATAGAAGAGCGATTTAATAGAGTCGCTATTTAGCTGCTCTGAATAATGGGTCTGTATATTCACTTAAGTAATGAATTTAAATGCAGAAAATCTGTTACTTCACTGATCGCTCACTAATGATCAATCAGTGATGGCTGACCATTGGTGATTGGGGAGCTGGTTACATTATTTGATACATATGCATTTACTTTTAAATTTTAAATATTAAATTTATGACCCAAAGCCCGTATTTATTTCTACACCCCGTAAAATTCTATTTTACACCCCTGGGGAATTACTTTCAAGTAGAGAAGCATTATTTTAGCTGCCAAAAGTTATCATGAATGCAAGATAATTCTGCGATCTATATTTTTGTTGAAATGATGGATTTGATTCATGAATCATCTGACATATTATACAATAATTAAATATTTTCAGACCTTGTTACGAAAATATTCTGGTATACAAGCGTTTGCCGAGCTTCACGCTCTGCACATTAGATTGGCAGTTAATGGGGTATTATCTACTACTAATTTGCAATGATTAACACTGGACAAAAAACTCTAAAAAAATTTCGCATTGTTTACATCTTTAAGACGATACTCAGGCGAGACTCATTTCAGCATTCATTTGTGGCTTAACCTAAATATGATACAATTCAACACACAATATTTTAACCCACACTAATTATATTACTAAACTTTTATGTATATTTATTATTTAGCTTCTCATTTATACATACATATTGCAGCTGCATGTGCTTGTAAGTAACAGCGTAAGTCACGCAATTTTGCACGTACCTCTCGCCGACCACACTGTTATGAAAATGCTACGCAGTATTTTCAAAAAGCTTTCATTCCATGACCAAATTTTATCCACAAAGAAGAGCACTTTTCGAAACGTCCCCAGCAAACTGCATTGAAGCATGAGTAACCCAATTTTGGTCCGATCCATTAATGAGCAAGTAGCACGAACACGTCCTGTCATTAATGAAGTTTCTCAAAATAAAAACGATAAGAAATAATTTCCCTATACCATCCGCATTCGAGTTTTTGTAAAGGAATATCTTTCGCACGAACTGAGGGAATCACAAACGAAATTTGGCAGTCACTGTGTTCGTCGACAAGTTATTGGAGTCGGCACAAAACATGCGTGCCAAATGATAGATTTCACGTGGCATTTTCGCTTGAGCCTTTGTACGCGGTCTTTCGAACAGTGCGCAAACGCTCAACGTCATTTGTGCTTGAAAGGTAGGATAACTTTTCTGTGATATTCCGGGTCTGGGTGGTTAGCAGATGGTGATATTTTCTTAAACACTAAGGGAGTAACATATTTATTCAAAAGTATCGTAGCGTGCATAAGTGTGAGTAGATATTAAACACCGGTGATATTTTAAATATCAAAAATAAGGAGGTTAGATGTGAAAACCTTAAACCGCTGGGTTTGGGAAACGCCTGTGGTTTGATATGAGGAAACGGCTTTGTGTTACGAAAGTCTTACAAAAGACGTTATTTACTCTGGGTCAACTGACCGTATATCATACTCACAAGAAGATTCTGGTTATTAAGTGAGGGAAAAATAATTTGCACTACGTTTAATTTTCGGATTCAGGTGAATTCGTGTTTAAGATTGCATCGATAAATGTCACACTGCGTATTATGTTGTAGTCTACTGGGATGAGAGAGTTTCGATAGCTTGTAATATTTGGCTAAATTGACAACCGCTCTACAATGAGATGAATAAACATTAATGATTGTTCTACACGAAGGTTTAACATGCAATCTGTGGAACAAGTAATAGTAATTCATTACGCGTAGACAGTCCACTGTGACAGTTGTAGTAGTGCAAATGTACCGCACTAAGTACTGTTAAACAAGGCTTTTAATTCACTTTAATTGCTGTCTGTAAGATTGTAGTAAAGTCAGACGTAACCAGAATGTTGTGATAAATTTTTAACTTTTAAGTAACATTCACGAGAATATTATTCTGACGTCGCGTCAAATCATGGTAACACACATTTAAGTGTAGGTATCTACGGTAGTTAACTGAGCCTACCGACATGACATTGTAGTAGAGACTATATGACATTTAACCTTTTTATTTCCTGTGTTAAAGTGTATTTTCTTCTTTTCATCAGCTCTACTTGATATTTGTTCCTTATATTTACTTGAGGGTTCAGTATAATTAAATTTTAATTTTTATATGTTTTAGTATACTTTCACTCGCCATGCACGTATAATGCCTATTAAAATCACTGCATTTGTAAGAGCTGTACATAGGGCTCTAAATTTGTCAAGAATTATCTAACTTTATTTGAAAAAGTTTGCAACTATCTAGAAATTCCAAGAACTGTCTAGCTTAAACATAGAGTTTAAGGGAGCTGCCTTAACAACTACACTTCAGTCTAAGTGGTTGTCATGAAAAATATGTTGAATTTAAATTTATTTATTTTAGATGTCTTGCGTATTTTGTTTGCACTCATTAAATTCATTCTGTTTATACTTGTCGATCTTTTAATAAATTCTGGTCAAAATCTAATCCATGGAACCTATAAGAATTTTTGAAAACTAAAAGGCGTGCTTTTGAATTCCTTTTGGCGATCCAGACAAGCATTGTGCCTTACTTTAACACACGAACATCTCATGAATATTCGTAATGTTAAGATGAATCATACCTGTTTGCATACATAAACTAAGGCAGTTTAAATGAGTTGCAGGTTGGTACTTATTCATATATTGTGGATGAAAACGGCGACAGGAAACGATATAAGGGTAATGCTACTTATAGATATATTGCAAAATGTCTCGTAATGTGTATTTCTGATGTGCTTTTGGGTTACTACAAAATTTGTTGGGAACGTACAGATAACTTAGGTGACTGTTACATCTGCAACGTGCAGCTGCCCAAGCTTCTAATTAGCAAGCTTGCCCTTCGTATCAACCATCCAAAAAGATTTTCTTCAAGCAATTCTCTACAACCATGATTTGATTTCGTATTTCCTAATCCAGCAAAGAGGTATCAGTCAACATCAAATCCAGCATAAAGTTTGACGGTGCAAATGATACTGCAGACCTATAATAATTATGAAACTGGGGCTAAGGATGGAAAACCATAACTTCTTAACCAGAAAGACTTCCACAATTTTAATGATAGCAATTTCAATGTTGAACTTCTGACTTCTAGGCTAAAGGAGTGGAACTTGTTGAAAAATAGCGTCTGAGTCACGCATCTCAAAAGATGAAACAGAGGTTCTACGGATTTAGCAAGCAAGAGTGGTTGTGCTTTCGCTCATGGATAAATGATATATATTTATATATATATACATCCACATATAATCAAATAAATAGCAGATGAGAATTCTCTGGTTTGTCTCTGAATATTGCATTCTCGCGGTAAAAACAAGATCAATGTCTGCTTCTCTAATATAATACAACGGATTATTTACTTATTATTCAAGGCAAATTGGGCAACGTGACTCATGCTCCAACTTTTACCCTTAAGCCCTAACATTCCCTCACGTTTGATCAGAAATATCATGTTTTAGTCGTATCAAATAAATTTTCTTGAAATTATTTATGCCGTTATAGTAACGTTTAATGGCTCAGTAGAAGCAAATGTAATTTCGAGTAGAACCACAAAGGTTAACAATTCAATGCACAATAAACAATCATCTGGTGTCCAGCTGCGATTACGCCTGCGATAATCGCCACAAACTGTGATTTAAACCAAGGCTAAAATCTGCTTAATGGACAAACTATGAGATGGATAACTCTCACAGATATATATGACACCCTTTACTATTAACAGTTTTATTCAAACATCCACTTTGATCAGTCTAAGTCGTATATAAAAAGTAGTTTAATATGCTCGAAAAATGTCCCCGAAAAGGAACCAAAAAACTAAATTACTGTATCATAATTGGATTTTACCAAGTAAGTAACTAATTAATTATGTGTTAGCAAGTGACCAGTTATCTGTACCGAGTTCAACGTGTACCGCTCATATCGAGCGCGAAAGTTTGGTTACAGTTGCTGAAGCGATGCATTAACTACTCCCTAACCTTGACGGCACGAAACCTGCTGGCCCTAAGGAGTTCCACCCCCTGATTCTCAAGTCCCTATAGACTATCATCACATCCACTGTGGCTGACTTGCTCAACAGAGCAATATCCAAATGTTCATTGCCAAGCGAATGGAAATGCTCCGTGGTTAGGCCGATTCCGAAAGGCGGTGACCCCAGAAAATTATCACGATTGTTGTGAAGATCGTGGAGCAGTGTCTACTACAGCCGCTATATTCAAAACATCTACTGACGCTCGAGCAGCACGGTTTTATGCTGAGCCGTTCATACATTACCAACCTGCTAGTGACTAGGCATGCAGGCAGTAAATTAGGGGAAGTTTTTCTACGTAATTTACGTCGATTTCAGTACAGAGTTTGACAAGATACACCATGAGGTCATCCTGCTCCACACCCTGAGAATGTGCGGTGTTTGTGGATCGTGCACCAGTGGAGCCAGAACTTTCTCATTTAGTGAAATTGGTGGGTACAGATCGACGGCCATCTAACTGGCTGGGATCCTTCTGCTAGTTGAGTACCCCAGGCTCAATGCTGAGGCCCACTATGTTCCTAATCCATATCAAAGACCTACCTGAGCTTCTTCGGTTGCCGGATGTTCTATTTCCAGATGAACTGAACATTTGGAGAGAAATTAACACCTCAGAGGATCGCAGCCTACTTCAGCATGAACTCAATCGCCGCTGCATATGGCCAGCGGAAGTTCGCCTCCCGGTCAACCCATCCAAGTAGATATTTCTGAGCATGAGAAAGGTGGTAATAGCCTGATTTACATCATTGACGGTCAACCACTACATCCTACATTTTCCGTGAAGGACCTACGTCTACTCTCCCGCTACGATTTGATGTATGTTGACAATACGAACCGATTGTATTGTAACGGACTGCGCAGGATTTGGACGATCAAACCTAGCTTCTGTGATGTGTCCAAACAGGTCGCACTCCCTATTTCTCCAAAACCATATTAACGGTATATATATCTATATGTAGATATTATGCACAATCAGTGGCACAAATATTGTGCCATCGGAAGCATGGCTGAATACAATAATCGTATGAATACTAAGAACGCAACAACCACACCTGCTTTTTGTCCAGTTTTCCACTCCCAGTTTTCGATTAATTTTAGTTTGCTTTTCTTTATTGTTAGGGAGGAAATCGGGATACCGACACCCACTGATGCACACCGCCGTCACGGACATCGAGCTTGCGTTATGGCTTCTAATGTTTTCAACAAGCAACTATCCGCATCTCTCGGACCCCAACCAGGTAGTCGACAACAACCGGCCGAGGCCGACTGTTTCCTCAGCTATTATATGCGTCTTCTCCAAGTTGCAGGCTGTACACCAGACCGTCTCCGCCAGCCTTGTCCAGCAACTGCAAACAACTCATGACGCGGTTAACGCTGAACAGGCATGCGCAATACTTGTCCCAGCCACCGCAGTCGATGCAGTTGGACGAGCTGTTCGAGCGAGTGGCTTCCTCCTCCAAAGACACGCTGTCTAACGTCCACATTGCTTATGTGGTGCCGCCACCGCACACGGGCAATGGACCTCAGACAGCGATACTCGAAGACGAATAGTCTGCGCAAGTCACCTTTACGAATGGGCCAGGTCTCGCATCCATACAACAGTACAGAACGAACAGTTGCAAAATAGTCCCGCCCTTTGATGAAGAGACGGATGTCGTGGCGACGCCACAAGTGCCTCAGCTTAGAAAAGCTAGGTGTGCTCTTGTGATGCGCACCGAAATATCCTCTCCAACAGCCCCGCCAACAGTGATGCAATTTTCCAAGTAGATATAGCCCTCCACATCCTCCATGGTCTCACCAGCAAGAGTGAGTGCAGGCACAGGCACCCGCCAGTTTTGAAAGAGAACCCTGTATTTAGATGGCGGAATTACATATCCTACTTTGATGCTTCAATCGCCAGGCGGTTTATTGCAAGTTGGACTGCGTGTGGATCGTTACTCTGCAACACGATGTCATCAGCATAATCCAAATCAACAACTCTACTACCTGCGATGAGCTTAACGCCAGCCTTCAACGAACCGCCCACAGCGTCCTTTAGGACATCCTCAATGGCAAAGTTGTATAGGAACGGAGAAATGGAGCATCCTTGTCGAACTCTATTGGAGATGAAAATGGAATTCGAAAACTTGCCATAAGCTCTAACTCTGTCCGAGATCAAACCATAGAGAGAGCGCAGTATGGAGACGAACTGCTTGGAGACATCATTCCTCAGTAGGCAGTGTCACGGTACCGTCCGATCGGCAGAAACAAAGGCTGCAATGATATACAAGAACACAGCAATCTTTGGCCTCTGATACGCAAGGCGTACCTCGTGGATCTGGTGGAGTTGGAAGATCTGATCGATGCAGCCGCGACCAGGGCAAAATCCAGGTTGTTCTTCTCACTGCATCAAATCGCGAGTTGGGGATAGCTTGCGAAGTATGATGGACACCAGCAGATTGCAAACGACGGGGACTAAACTTATTCCTATGTAGTTGGAGCAGATTACGCGCAGGCAGTTTTTGAAGATAGGACGATCATCGATTCAACCCAAGATGATTGATGTTTCTTTTTCGACCAAACTTTCGAGAACAAAGCCGTGAGTTCTCTAACTAGCGAAGCGCAACTATATTTACATAGAGCTGGAGAATGACCATCAGGGCCGTGGGCTTTACAACGCTTCATTTGGAGGAGCGCCTACTAGATTTCCTTGTTAGATTAAGGGTCTATACATCTAGAATTCTCTGCAACTGTACTAGCGCCACTTGTAGCCAATGGAACTGGGTTTCTAAAAAACCGCAAGCCAAATTGTTTGGCCCGTCGCTGCAACTGTTTTTGAACTTTGGTGATTCATTTGCCACCCTCTTCGCGTATTTTCTCCGTTGTGCCAGATTGAACACCTGGTGAATCGATTGGGATGGACATTTTCGCTGGTATTACCAGAGAGACTAGCAAGCTCCATCTCTCTATTAGGTTCACGCCACCAAGCTTCGCGGTCCATTTGTAGACTCCAGCGCAACTTTCGACCCAGGGATTGGCGTTCTTCACTGTGACTGGAATCCGACGGGATCAAGCGGTGTTTTTCTATCAGCGACAACGAGATGGCGGAAATCCAGTGCTTCGGTGAGTGACGGGCAACTCCATGAGTGTCGCTACTGGCGGATACTAAGTCATATTTGATCTATGCCAAGTCAAATTGTTGGTAAACAGATTTTGTGGCTTTGTTAGGAAGAAAGCTTCCCTAGCGAAAAACCCAGCACGTATTGTAACACTGCCGCTGAACCATTTGTTAGAACGGGGTAAACCCAAACCACCCAGCTGGCAACACGGGTGAGTTTTCCTGCAAGTCAATACCAGAATACGGCTCACCTGCCTACTGCCCAAACATCCGAGGCGAGGTACAGAACATCGAACGGGTCCAACACATCGTTATCAGACTCATTTCAGGGTTAAGAGAATTATCGTACGACGACCGGTACGATAAACTCGGACCCTACACCTTGTCTAATCGTCGGGCGCGAGTCGGTATTATCGTGACATCTTGGTGACTTCCCCATGTTGAAGCGGCTGCTTCATTTGTGTACGCCATGCAACACAAGCTTTTGGTTCCGGATATAAAACGATTACTCTAACTCAGTGCTTCGAAGTGATAGTGGTAAATATTTTAAACAGTCCGTCAGAACAAGTCGTGAAGGCCAAATCTGTACAACTTTTCAAAAAATTACTGGATTTACATTTCAGCCACATTTGATTCCGAGAACTACTGAACAGTAACAATGAGACTTTACATTTGTTAAACTTGTGAAACTCTTAGTTAGATATTCTAAAATACAACATAAGTGCTTGTCCAAAGATTCGATTATCATCGAGTGCAGGTACTTTTTATATTTTGGTCTATATTGCGATGATTGTACAGATTTACATTTCTACTTTGCTCCTACATATAATATTCGGTATTCTGACAGGGCATTATCATGGAAAATAGTTGGTTCCATCTATAAAATGTTGCAAGACACGTGTGTTGTAGATTTAGTAATCGGTAAAGTATTTCTCTGCTCTGTTGAGATTGCCCAGATTAAGTCGACCACCAAAGGGTAACCCTAAAAATGTGCGTGATTTATGCATTGGGAAGTGTTTTGGAGCTTGAATGTGATCTAACTATTGAGCAATGCGTGGGCATTTGTCGTTATGGATTACATTCGATCAAGAACTGTATCAGTTATGATGCGCAAAACGTTAGCAGCCTAAAAGTCAGAAGCGCGATTACTTTCATATAATCTACGTGGAACCCAATTATCAGTTTTTACATTAAAAACCCTTGTAAATTTGTGAAAACTGTTACGTGCGACACTGCGAAGTCGGAAACAAGATAACAAACGTTACACTTAACCGCTTAACTGATTTTGCCTAAAGAGGCGTGCCCTGAATGTTTTGATAATATTATCATGTTATTTAGCATTTAATTAGTTCTCGTTAATTTCTGATGGCTGTCCACGAGCTATTTATCAATAATCTTTGCTCTTCAAAATTTTTGAAACCGCGCTTGTACAGTCAGGCCATTAGTGTTTCCGAGATCAAGGAAGCGTAATTTTACTAGCAGTATCCATTGCTTTTCAAACTTGATACGAAACAAGTAAATAGTGCTAATTTGCTTTTGACATGTTCCATTAAATGTTCACCAAAGGTGTAAAATGTATATTTAAACTTTGTTACCACTGTTTATAACAGAGAATAAAAGAAGCGTTAAGATTATATGAAATGTCAAAAAACTGTTTTAAAATATGTTGATGGGCAGGAAGATATCTGATAAGCTTAAAAATTGTTACACGTAATGCTGTTCAATTAAAGTATCAAAACCTCAATGACATTACTAACAAACCATTAGTGAATATCAGAGTAATGCGCCGAAATCGGGTGGTTTAAGTATTCTTGTCAGCTGTTTACATACAATTATTTAATACGATCAAGATCTACACCTAATTGAATTTAGTCTGCTTATACAAATTGGGCTCCAGCCGCCTAAAATATTAAGCAAGCTGGCATTGTTCTTTCTGCCAATAACACTGAAAGATTCGCAAGGAATTCGGCAAGTTGCGTATTCATTAATTTGTTTTATCTATGCCGTTTAATAAATCAATGCAAAACATTTTTGAATCTAAGCGGCCCTATATCTTTCATCTACCTTCACTATAAACATGAGATCGTTTAGCCGTGAGTGGGGCTAGTTTAGCGATTGTTTAATCCGCCACATGATACTGATATGGCAAAAAGTGGCCTGTTCGGGAAGCAGTTTAACATCTTTTACATGTTAAGATAATAATAATGATTGTCATTGCTCTGCTAATCGCAATCGCGACGGAATTGAAGGTTCGTAGTTATCCAAATATATAGGATCGTTCTGAATGAAAGCCATGAGTTAAGTGACTGGTCAGGTCCAGCTGTGTAAGAATTAGATCAGGACCGCTGCTTTTTGCATTCTAATAGATCTCCTTCACTAAGTAAGGAATTAGACGGTACTTAGAAATTGGCAGAAGGTCAATAGCAAAAAAAACAATTTTTCCACAGGGTCTTATAACAGCTAAGGGATATTGAAAGGTCAAGATGGATATTTGATCATTAACTATGCTGTCTTTGTGCGAGTCTTTACATATAATATAGTTAAACAAATAAACATTAACTCGCTCTACTTTACGATAATCCAGACTCATGCATCTTCAGATCAAAACACTACCAATGATACTTGCTGTTACAAAAGAATAGGAGAACAGTTAAAACAGCCCTTAAAAAGTAGGGGGTATGGATGTACGAAATGATGACATGCTGACATTCCCTTTGGATGATTTGGGATTCAGCTAATCTCAATCAAATCCGATAAAGTATTCAATCGTTTATAATTATTTCACTGCTTTTACGGATGTTATCCACGGTTCATTTGACGGATAAATTAGCTAAACATAGCAGGAAAGATATTATATTAATTACAAAGGAAAACAGTAAAAAAATTACTTGAGCAAGAAATGCATCAACTCGGTCAGCTCATTCATACTTCTTGAGTGCAATAAACTATATCTTGGTATCGGCTTCGTAATAAGAACTTGACTTGTACCCGCAAGAATACCGTACGGCACCATCTTGGGTGGGCGTTAAAATAGTAATTTACCTCAAGTAGGGCATATTGGGACTATAGCATGCTCTATATGGATGGAAAATTGGCTGCGATTTCTTTTACAGCTTTTAGTTAGGTATAATCACCGTTTGTTGTTTACAGTAGAATATGGACAGTAAATAATTGTTAACCAAGCAACATGGGTAATTTGTATTTGGTCTCCTCTTTTCAGATTCCACTTGGACATAGAATCCTCCAGCTAAACATGGCCGAATAAGGCGTGATCGGAACAATTATATGCAAACTGAAACGAATACTCGAGTGTATATTTTAACTCAAAGGGACAATATAAGCCACATAGTTATCGTTACTCCAGAATTGCATTCTAACTGCCTTGGTTTGTTCTATGGAGCATGTTTGGAACCACTTCCAACTTGGAATAGAAGGAAAACTTGAGAGCTCAGTTTGTTCTGTTGGCAGTGAAACTGTTCATTGAGCTTGGTAAGTTTGATGCAACAAACTTTGTAAGTCCAGTGAAGAGTTGTGCTGCCATCTAGTGCTAATTTTTCTTAGCATATGCTACCAACACCTTCGTAAAATGCATCTACTCAGGTTTTGATACATTGATAATATTTCTTACGTTCTGTACTGTTGAGTAACACGGCTGCTTGAAATAGGCATTTTTAGGATGTGCATCTCCCTAATATTTTTGGTAATTGATCGCCGAGCTTTGAGTGCTCTACAAGAGATAAGCGCCCGCTCAGCTATTTTCACGTTTGCGTCAAAAATGTTTATATTGTAACGGCCAATAAAGTACTTGTCATTTGATAAAATGCATTTGTTTGTGCTATTGTGAGGGGATGTCGTGTGATTCGCACCTGAAGTTTTAGTTGAGCTACACATTTTAAGCCATATGCCATCAGACACTATATGTTATTACAGTAGAATAGCAACGTGCATTGTTATTAAGGTGCCGATGAATTCGTTCAATAGCCAATTTAGCATACTTCTGTGTAATGGATAGGGCAGTACTCTATGCAAGAAAGACATATTCATAGTATAGTGGAAGCCTAAATTGTTTGAGTGAGGGATTTGTGAAAATTAGTGTAACCGTCTTTCATGCCTTTAATATCTTACCGTCAGAATCATTGAAAATTGAGTAAACAAGAGCACCGGATGTTTTACTAGCGGATGGTCTTGCATTACGGAACACATAAACCATTAAAAGCAAGGTCATGTTTTGGAACCCCATGTGTATAAGTGAGGAGATTCCAGTTGACAACGACAAACGACATCTGTTATAGGTGACACTACGTCAATAACAAAAGACGGATTGTCTGAATACGCGATCAACTGTCCCTCGTCACTGTTCCTTTGGATGAGTAGATGGACTCAATATCATCTGCAAACAGGAATGGGCTCTCGTGCTTATCTCCATCCAGTATGTCGTTTACTTACATGCGAAAAATACAGAGGGTTTAGAATGTTTTCTTTAACTAAGTGCACGAGACGCATCAGTCGTTTGATTGCACCAGGACCATAACAGTTATCTGATATCAGTACAGGGTTTAACAAATGTGATGTATTTTTTCTAAATCCATGAACATGTCACTATACATCACTACAAAAGACTTACCTGTCTTGATCGCACTTGGTTTGTGGTTAAGAAAATTCAGTTAGCATGTCAAGCTTGACCGAGGTTGCAATAAATCACACTGATCGGTGAATTAATATTTTGCTCATGACGGCTTTTACATTTTCCTATTACTTATCCTCTCACACATTCTTGTGAGATTAGTTTGACAATAAAGTTGTTGCGTTTTTTGTTATTTTTGGTATAACAGCCATGTGTTTTAGTAATTTTTTAAACTTGCTTCGACCTTTATAAAATTTGGACGCCCGTTTTGTGCTCTAAGTATGATGACAGGTAAGCTCAGAAACCACCACTTTGTCTTTAAAGAATATTTACTGCAACATAGACAGAGGACAAATTTGCATGATTTGCTATGTAGCAATATTTACTTGGTCGAAATGCATCGTAAACTGCCCACGATATCAACCATTTATTTGGTGTTGGAACCACTAATAACCGAACTGCACAGTGGTGGTTTCTGAAGTTTCGAAAATGATATAGGAGGCTTGAAGATGAAGATCGATTTAGACGGCCATTGAAAATGAACAACGATCAATTTAGGAGTTTAGTTAAGACAGTTGCGCGTAAAACTATTCGAGAACTTGCTGCTAGATTAGCAATATTGCACATGACGGCTCTAAAGTTTTACTAGCGATTGGAATATCGGAAACGCTTGATAAGTTGGTCACACAAATTGAATGGAAAGCACATAAACATTGGTTTGGGGGTGGATCCTTCTCTTCTTTTGCTTGAAGAACTACTCGTTTCTAGACAGGACGGTGGCCTGCTATGAGAAGAGGATATTTGCGAACATCGACAACGAATCTCTCGTTGGTTGGACCGGGAGCAAGCTCCACAACAATTCCCAAATACGAAAGTGACCCGAAAGTGGTTATGGTGACTTCTTAGCCGTCTGAGGTATATCGGATACATACAAAATTTCTGAATCCAGACGGAGCCGCTACATTGGAGAAGTATTGTCAACAAATGGTCGAACTGCAAGGAAAAGGTCAAAACAAGTGCTCGGCACGGGCAACAGAAGAGGTCAGTTCTTCTCCATGATAACGCTCGGTAGCACGTCACACAAACAAGCCTGCGGAATCCGCATGAATTGCGCTAGGAAACTCTGCTTCACCCACCATATTTCCCTGCTTACCGAATAACACTTTTTCAAGCAAATGCAAAACGTTTCCGAAAGTTTTAGAACCCAAATAGATGCTAAAACCACCTTCGACGATTTCATCGCAACCAACACTCCGTAATTTTATTCCTCCGGGATAAATTCATTTGGTTTCCTTTGGCGACAAATTGTCAATTCGAGTGTTTTTTATTTTGTGTATACATGATAATTCCTTGCCAAGAAATGTGCATTAAAATTTCAAGAATTAAAAGCACAATAACTTTATTACCAACCTACTAACTTGAATGTGCTATATAGACCGGTTATGCATTGCATCTTGAGCTGACACAATTTTTATTGGAGAGCGAGACCTGACCTTTCCCACTAAGCGAATTCTATGCCGTGCTCCAGAGATGGCTTAAAAATTTTAAGGATTGTACGGGAAGATGAAAAGTAGTGTGCTTGGTATGTCTTGGGTAGCACACCGAGAGCTTAATTATGTAACGATTGCCATCATACATTTTGTATTATATGTTTTGCAGCGATGAAATCCACCTTACTAAGTTCTGCTTAAGTAAGTGAGGCCAGCTCAGTTGTTATGGTCATTGATTCTGTTACTAAGGATACAGCAAAAAGAGTGCGGTGTACATCATAAATGTCTCGACCTTTTCAATGTTTGACGTCTTGATTGACCACAAATTAAGTGGATATATCTGACTTGTGCCGTGAGCACGAAATAGGTTTGATAAGGCTGCAACTCTGTTCATAACCCCCAATGCTTTTTTGTTTATTTAAGAACCGTCGCTGTTTATTCCGATATTTAAATCCTTCGTGATAGGCAAGGCAGCGTTTGTTTTTAAGTATCAGCCTGATTCGTTACAGACTAGCCTGAGGGGTGTGCCAGCTTGAAAGCCGTATTTAGATCATTTATGGTTGTTCGGCTTTATACATATCGTCAGGGGCACCCGCGGATATTTTCACACGCTACATTTTTGAAGTAGCAAGAATGAACCAGTAACCTTTACTTCTGTTAACTTGTAGCTGCCACGCCGCATGAAAATTTCACACATTTTAGCTTGACGGAAATATTCGTAAGGGTTATCAACTGTTACTGAGCGTGGCAGGACCTTCAAATTTGGCCGCGCTCTACGATTCCCATATGTGGAATATCTTAACACTACCTACACAATTTATACAAATTGAAAACGTGCTTGTTTTGTTCATCACCCGTCTGCGATGTTAGTCTACTCTCGCGAAATATTGAAATCTCTAAGTTTCTACGCAGGCGGATTGTGCATTTCCAATAGCCGTATTGTAAAACAAACTAAATCATTTATAAGAATTGCAACAATTCCAAACGAAAACATATTGCTGAATGGAGCTTTTTCTGCAAAAGAAAAGCGATCTGAGCGTTCCGCTAGCTCTGGAGAAAATCATTCGCGCAATGCTGCTGTACTAAACTCGTTCCATTGACCCTTGCAATTTGCTTGTAGCAGTTCATGGTCTCTTCTGGGTACAGGGGCCTGCCCCTTACATTCTTTACTGTCGCCACTTGACTACAGAAATAAGTTAACTCTTATATGATTCTTCGAATATGGTAATGCATTCGGCTGTGTAAACCACGAGTTACTGCTGAAAGACCTAATCATTCAACGAATATGTCCCTCTATTTTCCATCTGCTCAGTGATTGTTTTGTCGGACCTACCCAGACTACCCGACTCAGTGACAGACGCTCTCCCTACTAATAGCCTACATCGGTGTTCCTTCAGGGAGTAATTCTGCTGCAGTTTCTCTTTTCCAGTTTGGTCAGCTCAATAACAGCCTCTACGGAAGCGGCCTTACTTCATTATGTTGACGACATTGTCCTGAGTATCCATTATCGATCCGCCGGTTCCTCTCTCAGGCCTCAAAGTCATTTGAACGACCTCGATATTTTGTCCAATGCACATCATCTCTCTCTTGGTGAATCAGTGTCATGATGCTCTTTTCGATACGCAGGGGGGCCAGATACCAGCACGTTCTTATACAGTATCACCAGCTGATTACTGATGGCAATGCGTTACACTCTGCTACCTCAGTAAAGTTCCTAGTTTTGATACTGAAATATGATATATCTTGGACTCGTCATGTAAATGAAGCTTTCTCATAAGTCCGCAGATTGCCTTCCTACGCCTCTGGTCTAAGAGTCTCCTGTGTCCTTAGTGAGATAACCTTTCGAAGTATCAATACCTCTGTTCTTTCCCACTGAACCTACTGCTCCCATGGGATTTTCTCCAGTCTTCTGGGTAAACATTTGAAGTTAATTTTCTTATAACCACGTTACTTACCCTGATGTAACAGCGTCCCTATGCCTACTTCAGCCAGCACACTTCGTTCTACACATACGAATTCTTGTAAGAAACTGACGTCCATGATACTGACTGATACTAGTCATGCGCTTCACATCGCTTTATCTGAATCTCTGTCAAGTTCGTCTACTAGGCAGAAGAAAAAGCAGATGTAGATTTCTACAAAGCCTAACGTTCGTCGGGTATCTCTTATCTTTCGCGCTCTCTGCGAGACTCTAAGTCTGCCGTCCTAGAAATAACCAGCCAAATCGAGGTATGACGACGTTTCAGCCGTTTTTTATCAAAAATTTTTCTTGTACTTTTCTGTGGTTTTTAGTATTCTGGTACATTTCTGAGATCATGTGCTAGAGCTGAATATTCACTCACAGAACTTGTGTAAAGCACTTTTGACATAAATTGACTTTACTGGAAAAGGCTTAAGCGCTAAGTCTATCAAAGGACATGTGGTTCGTAAAATACTTCACTTGCTGATTATTACTGGTTTACTTGTTCTATAAATGAGCAAAAATCTGAAACGACTGTGTCCAGCATACTTTTTAATAGAACATCCACCGAACCAATCAGGCACGAATGATATAGACAGCTCGTTTTGTTGAAATGGCACTAGTTAAAGAGAAACAGCTACTTCTAGATTGTAAACTTTAAGAATAGGCTATGCCTAGCAACCAACATAAAAGCAGACTGCAATTTGGTAATTATTGAGAATACCTGTAGATCGGGATTTGGATGAGAGGATTGTTGTGTTCTCCGAACTAGGCAAATTTGTTGCCGAAGTTTCGCTGCCAAACTTATCAACATCCTAGGCACATGCTCGGACACTTGTCAGAGGACACTTGAAATCACCCATGAGTAGAAAATAGGAACGATTCATGTGGCTTCGAAGATGCGACGGCCAATGCAATCCACGGTTTAGGTGACTTCGATAAAATGCGTCCACGAACAGCTCTCCATGTCTCAGGTGTATCGAGCACCACAACAACTCACACTGACCATCATCGCTTCTGTAGACGCTCAACCCTCACGCACAGCGAAAACCAGAGGTAGAGCAGGAAGCCACCACAGGTCGTCGTAGTCTATCGCAGTGAAAGCATTAGTAGCCGCTGGGTTCGAGTCCCTAGGCTATCACCTCAGAATTCAGCCATATCCCTGCGCGTTCTATTATGTCTGGTACCAGCTGCAAAGAAACAACAGAGTACATCGCGCGTATTTATAAGACTACACACTTTGGCAACGGCTACATGCAGACAGCAGCAGGTACCACCAGGTGTGCGTGAAGTGTGTGCCACCTGTTTATCCTGATTCGTGGAACCTTGGAAAAGACCTGAAAAGTTACGCTGCGGAGATACGCTTCCCACATCAGCATTTCATCTCTTCAGTTCAGTGATGGCTGACTTGAGTCGTTCTCGATCCAACGGATCTAAGTCTAGACGAAAATGAAGCTTGAAAACATTCAGCTTATTTAATCGGGACAAGATAAGCCCCGGAATGACCTCGTCTACAAAGGCGATTCTCGCTGTTCGACTTTGTTGATCATCTTTCTTTCCGAGAACGGTAATTTGCTTTACTTTCAACCCTTTCTCCCCCATGTCGAGCAGTCTATCATTTATGCTCTGTAAAAGCTCGACGTCATGGTTGTAGCGTACCCCTTGGTCGTTGGATCACTGCACTCAACCGCGTGAAAGATCACAAGATTTAAACACCTCTGGTCGACCGAAATTGACCTTGCAGTACAAGGATTACCTCGCGCTTCACCTGCTCTGGTTTGTCGACGATTCGCAGCAGCTGAACTTCTCATATTTTTGCTTTTCCTTCCTTGTACTTTCTAACTGGCTTCAGTACACTAGCCTTCACACACTGGGACATCTATGCCTACAGAATACAACATAGTTGCAATATTCCCGTCAGGTGTAGCTGGGCTGCTGGTGACTGCTGGACTTCGTGCCAGTGAGCTTGAACGGCGCGAGCAGTAAAGTTTATCTGAAACATGGAGGAACTTCAAGCTAGCTTGTTGCATCAAACATACGGATCTGATCACAACGAAATGATTCGCCCTACAAGGCGGTTTACTATTCTGCTCTGTCTTCGGTTGTATCTCGTTTCGGTAATTCTTACACAATATTTGAACGAAATCATGTTTGATTTCACGACAACGCCAAAAAGGCAAAATCGATAGTCTACCGTACGAAATATGGAATTTAACGTTATGTACAACATCTGTGAGTGCGTTTGCAGGATTTCTGACAAACTTGGAGCATGAACCGCAGATGATTGTGTCGACATTATCAAAAATCCGAGACCAAGGTGTCAGTCAATTGTCCAGCACAAAGCGATATTAAGATCTCCGAAGTTAAAATGAGATAACACAAGTACTTATGGTCGATAAATCCAGAACATAAGTGAAACTGAGTCTTATCATAATTTCTACGAAATAATTCCAATACAAGGGGAAAGCTAACATAAATAATCTAGCTGATACAGCCAGGAAAAATCAACCGGTGGTCGCCAGCCGCAGTCTGAAGTTGCGTAAACAATTCCGCAAAAGCTGCATAACTGGGTTGCGAAACTGCCTTTCCCACTATACTGCTTTTACCAATCGCTTATCGGTTGCCAGCTTTGCAAATACTTGGATTGTTTCCACCGAGGGAAATGTTTTAAAACTCATGTTATGCTGAAATGATATTTCACGATTCTATCACTACCAGAACTCTAAAATTTTTGTCGACCGAGATAAATAAATTATTTTCTATTAGCAAAAGTGCGTCAATCAAGTGACCTTTATTTCATCTAAAAATGAACAGTGAAACAATTAACAATGATTTAGCACTTGTAAAAGCATTGCTTGACAAGTCCCGTAGTATGGTTGAAGTAAAAATTAAAATTTGCAGGATCATCGAATAAGTAAATCGTTATTTCAAACGTCCACCGAGTTATCATTTCCGAAAACTTGCTAAACGACCGGTTAATGTATTTATGATGATACACAACGTTTCGCATTTAACACAAATGCTTCATCATCCGTATAAAGAAGGAACTTCAGAAGCGATTCGGAGAGTACTGAATAAGGAGAAGATAAGGGTAGTTTTCCAGAAGGGTCGAACGCTACGGTCCGCACTTGTGCACCTGAAGGATACACTCCCTTTAGATAGAACAACTAACTGTATTTACAAAATTCCATGTAAAGATTGTACACAAGTGTATATAGGCCAAACAGCGAGGGAATTACGTACAAGGATTTCAGAACATAGGCGACACATATCACGACCTCCGCGAAATGAGCTAGAGTATGGAGCTCTACTCAGAGATTCAGCAATAGCAATGCATGCGCTAGACATGGGGCATAAAATTGACTTCGAAAATGTGGAGGAAATCAGGAAGGGATTACGATCAGCTAAACAAAGGCTGATTGCTGAGGCTATAGAAATAACCAAGGCTAACAACTGCGTGAATAGAATAGACGGAGTAGGGCTGTCCAGCACCTGGCGTCCAGTCTTACTCCGGCCAGCTTTGCAAGCATCGGTGGATGGATCCCAAGTCGGAATGAACTATCGACCCACCCTCCACCAAACTCCGAAGTCCTAAGGCCAAATTCTATCAGTGTCCAAGTTCCCTGCAACGGTTCAATTATGATTGCTAACCACAATGTAATTATCCACGGACCGGCAATTTCTTTCCCCCACTTGACACTGACTGAAACAAACTACAGTGTACCCGCGAACATATTGACCTCTGACCGCTGTAATCATTCATAGATGAACAGCAAATTGATTCGTCTTTGTATGTAGTATAGCCATGATTGCTATAAAATGCCAATGTTTAGATACTTCACTTCGCCTGATGAAGCATTTGTGTCAAATGCGAAACGTTGTGTATCATCATAGATACATTAACCGGTCGTTTACCAAGTTTTCTGAAATGATGACTTCCCGATCGGTTCCAAATATGTTCCAAGATATTGAGTCCAACGAGTTAAATGCGCTACCGTATAACGAGAATTTTAAGTGGGAATGGGATGTGCACACGCAAAATATCATAAAGAGCTGTTAAAGTTCAGTAAGTGCGTGGGAAATATAAAGGAAACGACAACACTCATTTGTTTGTTTCCTCATTTGACAGATGTGGTAGGTTAATCCAGTTTGGCTACATCCAGGCTAATCACGTGGACACTTCTGCATGTATCCTCACCGCCACGTTGCGGAGAGGGCCGTTAAGCACATGGTTAGGTTTGCGTTGTTTCGTCCTCCAAGTGGAACGGACTATATCAAGTAATGCAAGTTGGAAAGCGTTTCATCAAGGCGTTTTTTGAATAGCGTTAATGTATGGGCAAGAATAAGGTGAGTCGGAAGGGCATTCCAGGCACGGGACACATGGAGGGAGAAAACGTTGCGTCGACAATCAAGTCGAGTGTAGTGCGTAGCCAGTTTGAGCTGATGACCTCTCAGGTTGGTATTTCGGCTCAACTACAAAAATTGCGACATGGGTGAGTTGGTGGCATCAATAGGAAGTAAACCAGGATTAGGTCTCCCCGCTGACCTCATTATTCACCACTGTACAATCTCAGGGACTGCAGTCTGCGTTGATAGGAGGGATGAAACAATAATCTAACTAGTTTGGTCGCTCTACGTTGCGGAGCTTCAAGTGCATCGACGTCGCGCTTGCGCCAGGGAAGCCAGGCCTGGATCGCATATTCCACGTGAGGCCTCACGTAGGTGTTCAGCATTTGCGGAAAGATTGATGGCTCAAATTGCCGAAAGCCCTCCGTAAGAGTCCAAGATGTTGACTGGCTCTTTTTGATGCCTTTTCAGCCTGTCTCGAGCAACCAAGGTCGTCCTGCACGATCACCCCGAGGTCGTTTTCTTGGGAAGCACGTTGTAACTGCTGGTCCCAAGTCGATATTCATAGATAAGCTGATGGCGTATGCTTACGACTTTGCACTTGGTCACGTTGAACTGGAGCCGGTTGTCGGATGACCACGCATAAGCCCTGTCGAGATCGCTCTGCAATGCCATGTGATCATCCGATGTCCTGATATCATGCCAAATTTTGATATCATCTGCAAATAGTAAGAAATTCGACTGCAGTACACTGCCAAGATCGTTAATGAATGTGAGGAATAAACGTGGCCCCAGTACCGATCCTTGAGGCACGCCACACTGGACGTCAATTGGGTCGGAAATGGAGCTGCGGACTCTCACATTCAGCTGACGTTGAGCGAGGAAGTTGCCGATCCGACCGAGTATAGGGTCACCGATTCCATAGCTTCGAAGCTTGTGCAAGAGAATGCGGTGGTGCAAACGATCAAACTCTTTCGAGAAGTCCAGGTAGACAACGTCGACTCCCACTCCGGCATTGACTGACTCTGTCCAGCTTGCTCGGACTAGCATCAAGTTTGTAGTGCAGGATGGATTTCGGCGGAATCCGTGTTGCTGTGACATTAGGATGTTGTTGCTCTCAAGATATCCCGTGAGCGCCTCTGCAATTATACGTTCCATTACTTTGGGTAATACTGAGAGGAGAGGGAGTAGACGGTAGATCGAGGGCTCTGAACGATCACCACTTTTGTAAACAGGAGTGACTAGTACATGTTTCCACATTGTCGGAACCAACATTTCGTCGAGACAAAGTTGAAATAACCGTGCTAATGGTTCTACGAGGTTCATGACCGCTGTCTTCAAGGCCTTCGGTTTGATGTCATCCACGCCAAGTGAGCTGTGTACGCGCAATGACATTAGCGTTTTCATCACACTGGCTGCCGTGAACGATACGTGGTTTAACACTGGTAGCGCTGGAAGCTGTGTAAAAGGCGAATTAAATGATGCTTCACTCCTAAAAGTACGGATGAAATGTTGGCGAAGCACGTTGACTGCATCTTGTGCGGTTTGCGCGAGACCATCTGTTGCACGAAAAACCTGGATGCCGCGCTGCACACTGCGGAGCTTGTTAACGTGTCTATACAGCAACTTGGCATTTGTACTGAATTTTGACGCTAAGTTCTGTTGGTGCTGGAGTTTGTCATCGCAGATCAACTTGAGGCAGTGGTTTCGTTGAGTTGTGTAAGCACCCCAGGACATGTTACTTGGACAGTCCTTTAAGCGCGCCAGGCTGAATACCTTAAGCCCATGCATTTTCTAGTACGGCTCCTCAGGAACGAATTCACTTGCTTCGGGCGAAGGAGTTTGCTTTCTGACACATTTGGCACTAGCTCTGTGAATTGTGTGATGAACAAGATCCAGGCGACATTGGGCGGCTTCTCTGCCAGGAAGGACCAGTCGGTTTCTTGAACGAAGTTGGACAGTTTATCGTTATGTGTAACGACATATGTTTCCAGGTTGTTCTCACCGAAGTACTCGGAGTAACCGATGTAACGAAAGAGCAACATCGCGTGATCATTACGGCAGAGTGGTGCATCTATGGTCAAGTTTTCGATCATTAGTTCCTCTTTGGAGAGCACAAGGTCCAAAACAGATGGTGTATCACCCTTTCGGAATCGCGTGGGAGAGGTGACATGGTTGTACAGAGGTACATCGGCGATTACCCCTTGCAAATCTGCCTTGAATTGTTCGCACTGCGATGGTGGGATTTCGATTGCGTGTAGGTTGAAGTCCCCGCTAGAAGGATGTGACTGTATGGTCGTGCCAGGACTCGTTTCATCGCAGAAGCTAGGCATTGATCCATTTCCAAGGTGGACATTGGAGGGCGGTAAACTATTGCTAGTAAACACACATCACCACGTCTTAGGTGCATACGACACCAAAGAGCGTCGACGACTTGCGTTTCTGGGTCCTCAATGACATCAACATGCAGGTCGGATCGATAATACAGGAGCACTCCCCTCCTCTGCTAGGTCGATCGTTTCGTATGGAAGTCATGCCGGGTAGTGCAATCTCAGCATCCGTGATCTCCGTGTTCAGCCATGTTTCGGTGACCATAACTAGGTCCCAAGGCGTGGAGACCTGACGAATACGAAGTTCGGTTAGCTTGCTGAGAAGACCTTGTGCATTGGTATACAAGCAGGTGAGGGCATCGGTGGTCAGAAGCGTGTTTGTGAATGCTGGTTTCCGGTGAGGGTCTATGCCGACCCTTGCGGGGTCGGCTGCCGGTCGTTTTTTGTAGGACCGATGACGCAGGCCCTAGGGCCAGTTCAGGTTGTTGTATAGAGCTCTCAGCGCCAACAAGAGGGTGACCATCCTGTCCTCCTTCAGCTGCCGGTGTGTTTTGGCTTTGTCTCCGTTCTGAGCTACACGGTGACAGAATTGTATTGGTAAGTTGCTTGCTCAGTGTTACTTTGTCTAGCTGTGGCCCGGTGCCTATTGCCTTTATACGTATTTCGGATGGCAGCATTTTACGCTTTTTGTGCCACATTTTGATCACATGTTCTACCATCAGTTCGGAGTGCAATGATACTTTCATCACTCGGGGACCACACCCTTTGTAGTTAGGTGATAGCGGTAACCTTGATGTCGAAGTAGCGATAACATTTTCGAGTGAGAGTACTTCACGAATAAAACGCCATTCATCCTAGTCATGCGATTCGACCTCTAGGTTGCTTAGTGACTGGAGCTCGGGGACACCGTGAACAAGAATAGATTTTGCGTCTTGTTGTTTACGGAAGTCATTCGGATTTTGTTTGCGTTTCTGGCGTTCGCTCCAAGGAACATCTGGAAATATTCGAACAGTGCATGTGGTGGTACGGAGGCGAGTGGCTGACAAGAGAACTGCCTCTGCATCATTACCTGACTGAAGTGTTACCTGGAGTAACCGCGGTTCACCGTAGTGTACGGAGTTTGGGTGACGGACGAGACGCATCATACTGACTGGTTTAGCTTGAACCCCTAGTAGTTGACACAGGGAGTCCCACTGTTTTTGTCGTCTAGTATCTTATCTTTTATGGAGTTCGCCCCGGATTCAGTCACATTAGAGCATATAACAGTTAGAGAATTATGGTAGTGTTTCATGTTCTCCTTTTTGGAGGGACCAGTGGCTGCTTTCTTCGGTTGGACAAGTGATGGGGTCTTGAGTCCCGTGGTGGTATTGGCAGTAGTAACTCGTTTGGCAGCGGGCGGGGTTGTAATGGGAGGTGCCTCCGTCATATGGGTAGCAACAACGGACGCGTAGGTTGTCGGCCCTCTAACAGTGTTTAGTGTGGCGGTGATTCTGTTGAGGAATGTGTGGCGAACGCATCTTTATGAGGAGACGCTAGTGTCGCAGTGGCTAACTCTGGATCGTTACTCTTACACTGTGCTGAATTGGAGCTTGATGTTGAGCATCGAGTTCGAGGCACTGATTTGTCTGGTTCATGTGGGACAGTTTTCACGGCTGCTGCCTGCTCTACAATCTTTGTCAGCCTATCGTACTTCTGCGCCAACACAGTTATACATCTGACGAGTGGAAGAGACGTACACTCAGTGCAGAACCAGAGAGAATCAGTCGTACTATTAAGCTTTTTTATCTGGCTGAGACTAAGGCGAGCACATCGAGAATGGAAGTATTTTCGGCAGTTTCTGCATTCTATTCCAAATCGTACAAGTTTTACACAGCTGTCTACGCCACAACTAACGTTTATTTCGGAAGCTTTGGGCTTAGCTTTCCGTGGGCAACCAGTACGTGCCATTGTGACTGTCAGATCTGCGGAAGACGTTCGTTGCAACGTCTGCACTGGTATGCTGAATCCAAACGCCGTCGGTCAAGCTGGTGGTCTGGCAGACACCTGTTCGATTGCTGTAGATGGCGGACACAGAAGGAAGTTGGGCCAATCTTTGAGAACTCCGACAGTAACCGGAGAATATCCATCAAATCGCACACATGGAAAAGTACACCGAAAGCAAAGTATTGGCGCAAAAAACACCCAGAGCAAAAACGTGTAAAACAATTTCCAAAGCGAAAGTAGAATCCAGCATATTAAAGCAAAAATGTCAATCAAAATGTTAAGCTTAAGCGAAGATATGTACATACGAATTTACAGATGAAAAGCTGACATAGCTTCAGTAACAAGGTAGTATTTAAAATTTGTGAGAGGAATAATACATGCTGTTAAAGGCTTTTAAAATTCCTTATTGTGTGAATTATGACCTCTAATTATCCTAACTTGTACACAGTTGTCCAAATGTTGCTTGGCACTTGCGTGTACTGTGCATACAGTCCAATAGATTTTATCGTGTGCACAGTTATAAGTTACTAAAACGGGCATTTTCCTTCTATTCTGCAGTATTTGCTTTTCAAATGTAAGTTCAGTTGCCGGTTTGCATATTGCTCTATTCCATCCCTGTATCTACAACGAAGTTCACGCTTCTCTTGACTCACCAGGTAGAGGTACAATGGCATGATTTGGGAGCAAAACTCTGCTTGTTACGGTTGGCGGTTATATTCACTAGACAATTATGCTCTCCGAGCAGGGCTTTACAAAGAGAATGGAAGATGACTGCCAGGTTATTTGAAGCTTTTGCATAGTAATGTGAGAGCCCAACACCGAAACTTTCCACTTCGGATGCGGTTTTAATAATCGGAATGGTACAGAATGACCTCTAATTCAAGCGAGGTTGCAAATGGCGGAGCTTTTAGATCGGCCGTCGCCTTTTCCCCTGGAATATTGATCCACTATATCCACTGGGAATTTGGCAGTTACCACTAGATATTTGGCATTTTCTTTTGATAGAGGTTACAAGATCTCAAACATTGCCCTTACGCATTTCTGTAAATGGACTTGGAGATACTGCACGAATGGAGCTAAGCTACCAGAAGGCGTTTCGTAATTAAGATTCTCGTTCGTTTATTTGATTGATATATACAATTATAATGCCAATTTATTCAGTTGTACAATTTCGGTTTTCCGTGTTGTTAATATCAAACATCCGCAGTGCAAATTGCAAAATGCCGATAATGTGTCCTCTTGGGTATCTAAGCTTCATATTGACTTGACTTGTATCTAGACGCACGGCGGTTATTCCAAAACGCGAAAATATGTTCAATGTTATGAAATTTATGGGTAAAAGGATACAACACTGAATGATATAACATTTTAGGTCCGGCAATAAGTGCTGCATGTGAGAAATATTTTAGGAGTTGATAGTATGTTGTTAGCGATCCTAAACTGGTTGAATTAAAAAAATTATTTCTGGTCACTGGACGCATTACTATATAAAATGTTGGTCAATTAACCCAATCCAGGGATGTAATAAAGGTGTTGTTTTAATGCATTTTCTACCTTGCGTTTGCATTTTCGCCTATTTATTGCAATAAACGTAATAAACGCTAACCCTATTCATAATGACGTCGAGTTCAAATTTGAGGCAGCAAGTCGGACGATCAGGTGGTCATAGGGCATAAAACCAAAGGTAAGGATTTCTTACCTATCAACATGGGGTATATATTCGAGGTGACAGATGTCTAGTATATATTTGGAAGCTTCAAGCCATTATTCGGCTATGGGCGCCTAATGAAGTATCACTGCTAATTTTCGAGGCCAAGATAAATACGTAAGTAAATGAATTAACCAAGTGAGGGTATGAATTAAGTCATACAACTGCAGTGAAACTTAAGCTAAATAAGAATTAAATTACGTCACAAAGAGTAGTTATACAGGGCCACATTAGTGAGCCAAGAAGAATCATCTGAATACTTCCAGAGTGAAAGCCATCTTAATATGTGTTTCAGGTATTTGTATTCGTACGCCGTGACAGGAAAATTAATAGAAGGCCGGCATTGGACAAATAATTGCAAATTGTGCTTCGTCCGCTCCAACGCTTGAAACCGGATTTAGTATATTTTGCGCAATTTGTGTATTATCAAAAGTAGCAAATCAGCAGAGGTTTAAACCGTTTGCATTTCACCTGCGTGGTCCCATGGTCGCATACACCGTGCTCGAATTAGTGCACAATTACGATGGAGCAGATAAATGATACTCGGCATCTGTCATGCACGTTTACAGGCAAAATCATATATTTACCAACAATCCTGTTTGTGCTTCACTAGTGCCATTTGCTAGCACCGAATAAGGATCCCATTCTGGCAGCACCAGACAGGAGCTTTCGCATTAATCTGACATGTACGGTTTATCCACCTGTATATGTAGCCTTCCATTAGAGCAATAGTCATCAGTATGGGTTTCACGCTGGCTTCAATTTCTTTTTCTTGTGCAACACGAATTCGGATGCGGATTGCCAATGAACAGGTTTTTCGGAACAGAATTCTGCATTTAAATATAAGTCAAAAACGAGCACCATTTCACAAATTACCTTCTGAGTAATTTACAGCGCATAGCCAATTTCTTTCAAGCCGTCACTGTGAGCCGTCGCAACGAGACTGTAACTTAACCTGGTGCGACGGATTGCGTACCTCATTGACCCATTGAGCCATACTGGGTGATAACTTCGGGCACTTTGAGAGATACTCCCACTAGGTTGGTCTATGATGAGAAGTCAGACAAACTCAGCCTCCTGGTCCTCCTGGTCCTCCAGGTTGGGGGTTTGAAATAATATGGCGTTCATTTCTGTAAAGCTAAATCATTGCCAACTCTACGCTGCCTTGCGGACAGGCTTTTGAGCCAATGGCTTTGGATAAAGTCCCTAATCGTCCTCCTGTCTAGGTCTGGGCGCCCTGGTAGTATCTCAGCCCACTTACAACCATGACATTTTCTTCAAATATAAACTTCATCCTGCATCAGCCGCCGCGCAGATTATCAAGGGTCGCCTTATCTGCTGCATACAGCAGGGCGGATAAGCGAAAACATGCTACTGCTGGCGCCTCCCTTCTTTCTTTTCCACCTTTTTCTCTTACTCCCATCCCGACCCCCATTACTAACCTTCCTTCTATAATTCCCAGCTTAATTGACAGCAACCGAAGTGCCACTGGAGTAGAACCATCTGCAGCCACCATCCCACAGCACCTATCGGACGCCTATCGGCAAAAGTCCCTTATAAGGCCACGCTGTCCCGTTTCCATGGCGACATTCAACGTTCGCACTCTAAGACAAACAGGTCAGCAGGCTGCACTCGCACGCACCTTGGACACACTGGGTATTGATGTGTGTTGTGTGTCCGAAACTAGGATCAATGACCCTAACGGGGTTATTGAATTGACTGCACCCGGCTTATCCTCTCGTTATTGGTTGCACGCATCCGGAGACGCCGATGCAGCACTCACGGGTCAAGCTGGTGTAGGTATCATTCTCAGCTCCAAGGCTGAGCCATCGTTGGTTGATTGGATTCCGGTGAACAGCCGTTTATGTGCAGCCCGTTTGACGACATCAGCTAAGGTTGATTCACGAAGTAATACAAAACGCTGTTTGTTTGTGATTTCCGCTTATGCTCCCACCGACTGCAGTTCTAATGCTGTCAAGGACACATTCTATCACGAACTGAACGCCCTACTACGCAGTGCTACTAGTTCAGATATTATAGTACTTGCAGGGGATATGAACGCACAAGTAGGGCGTCTGAGCTCTTCAGAAGCTCAGCTGGGTGGTAATTATGGGCTTAACTCCGAACGGACTGACAACGGTGAGCGTCTGCTGCAACTGTGTGCGGAGCACCAGTTGTTTCTTAGTAGCACTGCTTTTAGACACAGTGGGCGCCGAAGTGCCACTTGGCGTCCTCCTGTAGCTGGCCAGCGATGGACCCAAATTGACCACATAGCCATAAGTTACAGATGGCGTCGCTCCATCTGGATTGCCGCTCGTACTGGAGTACCTGTGTCGACTCTGATCATGCCTTGGTACGCTGTCGTTTCTCCATGAACTTTACTTGGAGGCGCACCAAGCGTCTCCTCCGATTGGCAACGGAGAAATTGTCTCAGCCCTCGGTCAGGCAAGCCTATCAAGAAGCACTGCATACCGAACTTCCGCTGTCTTGTCCTAATGACACTGAGCTTCAGTGGAATAGGATCTCGGCCGCCATGCACGACGCAGGAGCATCTGCTTGTGGCACTATCCATCGTCACCGCACCAGTCACTGGATATCCGAGAGGTCGGTGAACTTGTTGGAATCTAGAAGACACCTCCCGGCTGGTTCTGAACACAATGTGACCAGACGGGCTATTAGGCGTGAACTAAAGCAGAGCCTACGTGCTGACAAGGAAGCCTGGTGGACCAGTCGGGCTCAAGAAATGGAGGAGGCAGGAGCAGTAGGCAATTACCGCAAGCTCTTCCAGCTAATCCGCACCACTGGTCCCAGAAGATCAAGCGTCAGTGAGACCATCAGAAATAGCGCGGTTGCGCTGATACACAATAAGCAACACCGTATGGCTCGTTGGGTGGTACACTTTCCAGATCAGTTCAGCTGGCCCACTGCTCCACAACCTCTTTCCACTCAGGTGATGCAGGACGAGTCATGGAGGGTTAGTTTAGATCTGTCGTCGGAGGCCGAGTTCCGAAACGCGATCACAGCCCTCAATAGTTTTCGTGCCGCTGGCCCGGATTCAATCCCACCTGCACTATTTAAGGATGGAGGTGAGGTCCTGTGCAAGGAACTGATCTCCCTATCCGAACGTATCTGGAAGGAACAGACTGTACCAATTAATTGGTGCGAATCGATTGTAGTGGCAATATACAACAAGGGCAGTAACACAGTACGTGCTAACCACATGGGTATTAGCCAAACTCCAGTTGTGACAAAATTATTGACCTCGTTTATCGTTCTTCGCCTCACTGCAGAACGGGAATCTCAGGTTAGTGAAGAGCAGGCCGGTTTCTACCCAGGACGTGGCTGTATAGACCATAACTTCACTTTGCGGCAGGTGCTAGAGCGGCGCAACGCATACCGCGAACCGAAAATAGCTGTGTCCTCGATTTCTAGAGTGCGTACGATTCAGTCGATTGATCGATTCTGTTCAAAATACTTGAGCGGAAAGGTGCTCCTACGGAATATGTGAACATTCTTCGTGCTCTATACTCGAACACTACAGGCCGCGTCAGGGTCTACATCGGCATATCGGATAGCTTTCGTCCGCAAGTGGAATTCGACACGATGGTAAGATTTCCAAATTTTTGTTCCATTTCGTTGGGGATTCTATCATGTAGTGTTCCCTTGGGGAATCTAACGATGTAGGCGTTGAATTGCTGTCTGATGATAGGTTAATCTACCTAATTTATGCGGACGATATCGTCTTGCTTTTCGACCATGTTGTGACGGCACAATCAATCCTGAATAGCCTGACTAGAGTGGTCCCATTATTTGTTATGTACTTCGCACATTCAAAGTGCAAAGCGTTGCTGCAGGACCACCAGCCACTTGATGACCCCTTGGCGCGTGCTAACGAGCAATTCGAGGTGGTTTATCAAAACATTTAGCTTGGCAGCTGCATCAGCAACGACGGGCGCATAGAACCTGACGTCATCTCAGGCATTGCAAAGGCCAGAGCTGACTGCTTGAACCTGCGACATCTTTGGAGACAGAAGCTATTTCTCTCCGTCTGAAAGGCGATGTATACAAGACCACAGTGAGGGCTGTTTTGCTGTATGGTAGAGAGAATTTGCCCCTTCGGTCTGAAGATCTGAGCCGCCTTCAAGTCCTGGATCATTGTTGTCTGCGAAACATTGCTGGTGTCGGATGGCACCAGCGTGTCTGTAACGATGAGATGCTTAAGTCAGTTCTAGGTAGTGATAATCATGCTAGCTCCCCAGAACAACAACAACAAGAACACTGAATAAGTTGCGTTGGCTCCTGCACGTACTACGTATGTCTGGTCACCACTTACCTAGGAGGGCCTTGTTCAGTCAACCAGTTGTAGGGTGGCGCAAGGCTCGAGGTGGACAGAATTTGATTTCGCAGCGGGAAATGAATTTGCTGACGACCAAACTGGATGCCGTTGGTCAGTCTCGCCTTCCCGGCTGGAGTCCACGTGACTCGCCTTGTGCTTGGCTCGAGACTTTACATGACATGGCTCGCAACCGAGACTAGTGGCGCGTCTGCTGCCGTCTCCTAATCGGATTGCCTGTTTAAAGTGTGTTTTGTTCTGAGTCATCTGCGGGGTAATGGCTGATTGTGACTCGGGACAGTGAAAGCCGCAAGGAAGCTGTCTCGCTGTTGTCGCCTTATCTTTGCACGATAGCCAGCTGTTTGTGACGGTATGTTGTCTACACAAGGTGTAAGTGCCTTAAACCTAAATGTTTTCTTAGGTCGTTAAGGTATTCAGGTAAGTCCTCCTTCTCTCCCTCTTCTTATTCTTTATTTCAAAGATCCTCATGGTTTTATGGCAACGAAGCATCAGTTCAAATGGCTGATGTACTGCTGTTGATGATGATGATGAGTAACTGTAATCGGCTTGCTGGTTGTTTCATCACCACAGATAGCATCAGCTGGGGTGGAACTTGAGGCCTAGCAGAGAAAATCTTACGTCTTTGGCACAATGCCACTAAGATAAGTAAGCAACTTGTTTCCTCTCATTTTCCCGATTGATTGCATCCATAAAGCCATCGAATTGCTCCCTAAATCTCCAATTTGCATCCGCAAGCCAATTCAATATCATGCTTATCGCATTTGAATTGTATCTAGTATCATTTCTGCGCACCAAGCACGCGCAAGAACCTTGGAATTGAGTTACTCCAAAGCAGCCAATTACGGTAGATGTAATAACCCTTACATGAATGTATGAGTTGGCAGTGTGTGATGAGGAGGCTTTGGAGGTTCTAGCATCCGTACAGCAACGGTGCCTAATCTGAAGCTAGTTAAACGCAGCTTAGGAGGGCAAAGTTGCCTAAACACGTGGTTCGACTGGGTGGAGGGTTCAGTATGCCTAAGTGGAAAAGGATAAATGCAAACCATGCCTTGCGAACGGCACAAGTTGGGGATGGAAGCTGCGAACAAGGTAATGCGACACCCCATTAACAATCTTATTGTTACTTTGGCACTGACGCAGCCGTTTTGGACGACATACCAACGCTCGGGCTATGACAGTACTTTATCCAGATAACGAGGCATCTACAGGTGATTGGCTGCGTATGACCGGAGCAGTATGACGGGCTCGCGAGTAGCGCGATCAATGAGGCCTGCGCAACTGAACTGCAGGTTGGAAGTTAGCCGCCTTGGGTTGTATGGATTCGTCTTGAGCGGCGGTCTGCTGAGAGGGTTAATGCTGAAATACCAATGCAGCCATCTTGTTACAAGACGAGTATAGACCATGCATTGTTCCGGCAGGCGCCGCTTACCCTCATGGCGGATGCAGAACACCGAGATGATGATCACTGAATCAAATGAGGTACTGCGACCGGACTGTCGGAATTTTGCATCGACTGATCTGTACGCACATGCATGGGCGGACTGGTGCTGACCGAACGTAAGGGCAAGTGACACGCTACTCGGTGCGCATCAACTGAATTCATATCCCGTAACCATTTTAGTGGTATGTTCAAACATGGGAATCAATCCATCGTTGCTCGGCATTTTGTCTGTGCATTTCCCCGCCTCTTCTCCATCAAAGGTACTTGGCCTACACATCATACCGGCGAACAGGACTTCGGTTTCTTCCCACGGTAGTTGTCCCTGCAATGTCCACAATTCAGAGAGGTCGGTAACACGCCATTTCCTACATAACGGCCTGTGAACATGCAGTCCACAATCGTAGGTGGCAGTGCAAATGTATATAATGGGTCAAAGAGATTACACTTGACATGTCCCGTATAATGGCCGTAATGAAGAGAGATTAAATAATGAACATACTAGTAGAATAGAGTGTGACATTGTGATTTGGTAGATATATTTACAGGGTAACTGGTATACGTCCAGTCAGTTACAACTAGTCGCTCGCTATGATTCACATCTTCGGCACGAAGCGGAACATTCGGGGACATTATTTTACACGTTAAATCGCCTTTATAATTCTGAATAAGAACAGAAGAAGCTCAAGTTCATGGGATGACACTGTTAGGACGACCTGCCGGCGCTCGGGCGAGTTCGATGTGTCCGGATATCAAGACAGTCACAGGTGTATGCCTGGGAATGATCGGGGTCTGGGGTGACAAAAGGTTATGTTGTGCTTGTGATCAAACGGATCTAAGTGGCCTGCACAACTTGCCACTGAACTCTGGGTTGTCGGTCTCTCTCTTTGTTAAATGTTAGTTGTTTCGAATGTCAATCTATTGAGAGCGCTGATACCGAATGCGACAGCAGGAATTTTATTGCAATGTGAGTAGCCACTGCTCTGGTACGGCAGTTGCCATTTACTGTTAGGCTATTATTGAACTGATGTAATTTATGATCTGGCGACGGTATGTCTTTATGAAAATCACTCGATTTGGTGGTTATGGTTTAGGACCATTTGCCACCAACTCGTGTAATCTGGTCGCGTCCAGTAAAATGAGCACTTAGAAATTGCATTATAGTGGCATTTATTTTTTGAATGAGGAATTCTTTTGACAGTATTTTGTAGTTTATACAGCAGATTACGTCGTTGTATTCAAGTATACACGAGTTAATCTGATTCTTTTGTCAATTATTGACGGTATAGAACGTACGAGGTGGGCCACTGCAATTACGGTACATCACGAACTAAAACGAATGTTTTTATGGTTGTCTTTCTAGCGGGTTTGGGACAGCAACATTTCCAGAATGATTTTCTCTTGAAGCTTCTGGGAAACAGAATAGCAATCGGCAGGTCGACATTTGTTGGACCCTATTCTTAGTACCAGTGTGATGCGGCCGTTCCCATGGATGGACTAGATATACACTTGATAGCAACGTGTGGCTCTTCCTTTTTTTAAACAATGAAAGACCTCGTTAAGATGCCGTCTATTTCTTTAAACGTACACTCTTTAATTTGGCCCTGTCTCTTCAGTTGGGGGAGAGAACCTGTCTGCACGGACGTTGAGAAATTTTCAAAGACAGCAGATGTCAAAACAGCAATTTAGATGGCTAGTCACGTTCTCACAATACTTGAACATGTCAACGTCAAAGGACACACAAACGTACGTTGATGAAAACGTTTCTGGAAATCGATCGATGTCTTGTGAAGTGTCCTGCCTCCATATGAACCCACTTACACCAGCACAATAATAGCCCCCCCCTCCCCCGAGGAAACCCTAATAAAATATGCTGATGACATCGTCCTGGGCATCAACCAGCAAAACGCTGATTGCTTCACCAGATACCAAAGTCATCTAATCGACTTCAATATTTGGTCCAAAGCTCATCAGCTGTCGCCTAATTCATCGGGGTGGGCTTAAACTTAGGCGACCACCTTCCAATCCTTAATGGCATATGGCATAGTGCTCTCAGTACACTCTCGTGTTTGGAACATGGATGTGGTGTCAACGTATCAACCCTGAGTCGCGGTTACACACATGTTCAAAAAGCATACTGTCATCGGTAATACCACCCACATAAGGTAGTGCAATGAATGCCAAGGTTGCGTGGGTCTTAAGGATGATGAATGTCGGATGAGTTTGACAGTTGGTCTAGGAGAGCCTGGTTTAGATCAATAAAACACAGGGTAGAGATAAAAGCTCATATGGCAGAGCGTCGAAATTGTTGTTACAGTAGATGTGACCGAGCTGCCACTCCGTCTCCATGGCGTTTCGCTCCAGTGGCCTGGTTGATGGGGTGATCACCCACGTAACCCTGAGTGTATCGGTGACGTTTAATCGAGAAGTACGCTTACCTGCATGAAGCTTCCGTATCAATGGATAGCTAGATTTATCACTAGTAAGAAAACAAATCTTCACAATTCCTGCAGGTAAAGATTGAAACAGAATGTGAATGTATCAACAGAAACAAAAGTAGCACACACCGGTGAAGTCACCGAAGTTTCACTGGTCTAGGTCGTTTGGTTATGTCGTCATGTGTCTCAGTGACATTGGTTCAGCCTTGTGGTGCATGTGTTTTAGTATTTCCTTAACTTGGGATTCGAATTTAGTAAGTGCAGAAGTGGAGATGACAGAAATCGGGACAGCACTTTACCACTGGGACCCACGAAGCATGAAAAGCTGCCGGCGGCATTTTAACCAACTGTACTGTGTGGCCAAGTTCAGGTGATGGCCTCGAAATGAAGGGTTGCTACTTATTTTCAGTAAGTGCCGACATGCGTGGTTTGGATTCTTTAAGATCTGAAAAACCAAAATAAGATCACAGCACAGGCGACGGTATTGACCACTGAAAATTCCTAGGGTCTGTAGTCTACGCTATTGGGGGAGATGGTCAGGCCATTAAAATTTGTTGTGGCTGTACTTTGTGGAGTCACAAAAGCAGCAAGATCGTGCTTTTGTGGGTTGCCAGACCTGCATGATGAATTCAACATGTGCCCTTACGTAAGCGTTGAACATTTATGGAATCGTAGTAAGATAAAACCGGTCAAACGCTTTCCGCTAGAGACGCAACTGCTACTTGGCTTTTGTTTCTGCTTTTTCGGCCCGTTTTAAGCAACCGAGATCGGCCTGCATGTCCACTCCAAGATCATTTTCATGGAAGGCGCTTTACGATATGTGTCCTCCGAGAAGGTATGTCTCAGTTCTCTGGTGATGTATGTCAGTACTCGAAAGTTGACAGCAGTGAATTCAAGCATGTTAGGAACTGACCAGTCGTGCGCCCTGTGGAGATCATCTTTTACTGTCGTGTGATCTTTTACCGCTCTCATAGTCCGCCAGCTTTTGAGGTCATCTGCGAAGGGTAAAACGGTTGAATCCATCATTTCTATTTGACCGTTAATGAAGACGAGTACAAGCCTTGGCCCTAGAACAGAGCCTTGTATAGCGTCACATTGCACCTCTGTCAGGTCACAGAAGGCGCTACTGACTCTCACATTCAGGTGACGTCGAAGCAAGTATGCACGTATCCAACCCAGGATGGGATCGCTGATCCCACAGCTTTGAAGCTTGAGGAAGAGGATATCGTGCTCAAGTTGATCAATTGCTTTCGAGAAATCTAGGTACACAGCGCCAAAACCATCGTCAGGATCAACAGATTCCGTCCAGTTGGCAAGAGCTAACAAGGTGTTCGTGGTACATGAGTGGTTTCTGCGGAAACCCTGTTGCTCCGGTACGATGCAACTGCATAGTTCCAAGTATCCCATGATGGCCTCTGCAACAGAGGATTAAATGCCCTTGGAAAGAACTGAGAGAAGAGATATCCAGAGGTATTTGGGCGGTTCAGCTTGGTTCTAAATTACAAAGCTTGCGCCTAGGTAAAGCAACTAGGTGACTTTTAGCTCGCTGTCCTCATAATGGCACAAAAACACCCGGACACGCCAGTCAGCGGAGGTCAAGAGCGAAATACCGAACTTTTATATCATGGGAAACAACTGGGTGCAACTTGCATGTATACTAAGCGTCAACTTGAAAAGCGGTCGTACTTGGTTATGAAGAATGGAATCAATCGAACAGAGCTACGCATATTGGTGGCGACGAAGATCTCTGGCAGAAAGCTACATTGTTTGCCTGGTAGAATGAGTATCGTCTGAACACACGGTCACTACGCAACCACTCCACCTTCGGTTGAGGCTGCGTTGATGCTTGACGTGAGCGTTAGTAACATAGCGCGGCACTCGGGCAAGAGGTTGATAACAATGAAGAAATTGCACGCTGTTCCGGTATCCGTGAACACAAAAAAGAAGAAAGGGGGACAAAATCCTATGTCTACGGAACGTTAGTAGGGGGATTTTAGGTAGGAATTAATAACAACGAGACTCACTCAGCCATTTCACCTCCGGAAAAGCACTGTACGGTAATTACATTCGTTCGGAATCGTACCTCAGTGGTCTTAACCACGGACTGGTAACAGTTGAGTTGCGGGTTCGAGCACTACAAGGGCCAGATGGAAGGCGCACTGCTAACGCTTCCAGACAATCCTCTGCATAAGCACTGTTGTAGTCGGAGGTCGAACGTAGACGAACGGTGTTCAGTGATGAAATAATTACGATCTCTTTTGCGCTCGCACCAGCGGCTATTTAACGTGTGCAAGTCATGTGCTGTGTCAAGTGCCCAACAATCTAGGAGCCCCAACGACCAATGGCTTGGTAGAGTTTACTATTATGATAGGAAGTTACAACGAAGAAACTTGTGCTCAGCGGTTGCATGGACTGTTGGATGCCAGGAGTTCCACTTTTGTCGAAACTGCCTTCTGATGTGCGATAACGCGCCATGCCACAGGAATCTGGAACGCGTATGCAAGGAGCAGTCGTACCGTTCGGCAGCCCCCTGCGCCTTCTTCCATATTCTCTATCAATGAACACAATTTGAGCATTTGGAGCATTATACAAGCATATGTAAAGCAATCTATAGAGCAGAGATATCGCGGGCTGCTTCAGCGATTTCCTAAGGATGTACTTTACAAGACCGAGTGGAGAATAGGTTTCGTGGAGCAATTTTTCATTGGTACAAGCCTGCGTGACGTCTCAGAACTGCCAGCATGTTAGAGCATGTGAGGAGGAATTACGCTCCGGCAATGCACTGTACCGATTAGTAACTTGCTCATATTTTGTAGATATAAATGTAGATAACTTGAACTGGTGATTTTAATGCTTATGCATCGCAAAGCCATTGATTCGATGTGCAACTATGAACAATGTTGCTCAATTTAAGTGCTGTTTCCGCCTCAAGCGTTGCGAGACAACCAGAGTGTATGCGGATGATTCCAGGTAATCAGGACTACATTACTGCTAATGATGAGAGGTCATGTGTTGTAACGTATTGTAGAGTCGCGAGATGATAGTACGTAGTTGGTATCACGAAGAGGAACAACGTGCGTAAAAAAGGAAGAGTCATTCTGTCGATAGTTAAGTTAAGCAATATTGCGGAAATCTTAATGTTGCATAGTGCCGTATGTTACATATCGCAGTGTGAAGATCGACAGCGTGATGTACGCTAAGAAAACGCGTCGGATCTAACTCACTGATCCATCTCGGGACGCAAAATTGATGTCTACCTCTTATTGTCAAGTGTTTCAGAGGGCTATGCGGTGGACGGCATTCGCTTCAGTGCTTAAGTTGCGCCCATGTATGCGGTGCATCATGAGTAGTCTGCTAATTGCAAGCGGTGTAGCGTTCCGAGAATAAGAAGCACTCAATCAACCAAAGTTGACAGAATCATGCTCACTTACGCACATGCCACCCCCTTCATCTCTACAATGCAAACAACTTATGGCAAGTACAGTGACTCATATTTACCTTGGGTTAGATGTTATAAACTACTGCGTAACGCTTACGGTACACTGATCATCCGCCACATACAGGTCCGAATAAAATAATGTAGGAGTATTATCATGGAATAGGGCCTCTCAGAAGAATGAGGCCCATGACATTTTACGTATAACCTAGTGACCAACTGTCAACCAAGAGTTCAGTGGCAAGTTGTGCAGGCCACTTAGATCCGTTTGATCACAAGCACAACATAACCTTTTGTCACCCCAGACCCCGATCATTCCCAGGCATACACCTGTGACTGTCTTGATATCCGGACACATCGAACTCGCCCGAGCGCCGGCAGGTCGTCCTAACAGTGTCATCCCATGAACTTGAGCTTCTTCTGTTCTTATTCAGAATTATAAAGGCGATTTAACGTGTAAAATAATGTCCCCGAATGTTCCGCTTCGTGCCGAAGATGTGAATCATAGCGAGCGACTAGTTGTAACTGACTGGACGTATACCAGTTACCCTGTAAATATATCTACCAAATCACAATGTCACACTCTATTCTACTAGTATGTTCATTATTTAATCTCTCTTCATTACGGCCATTATACGGGACATGTCAAGTGTAATCTCTTTGACCCATTATATACATTTGCACTGCCACCTACGATTGTGGACTGCATGTTCACAGGCCGTTATGTAGGAAATGGCGTGTTACCGACCTCTCTGAATTGTGGACATTGCAGGGACAACTACCGTGGGAAGAAACCGAAGTCCTGTTCGCCGGTATGATGTGTAGGCCAAGTACCTTTGATGGAGAAGAGGCGGGGAAATGTACAGACAAAATGCCGAGCAACGATGGATTGATTCCCATGTTTGAACATACCACTAAAATGGTTACGGGATATGAATTCAGTTGATGCGCACCGAGTAGCGTGTCACTTGCCCTTACGTTCGGTCAGCACCAGTCCGCCCATGCATGTGCGTACAGATCAGTCGATGCAAAATTCCGACAGTCCGGTCGCAGTACCTCATTTGATTCAGTGATCATCATCTCGGTGTTCTGCATCCGCCATGAGGGTAAGCGGCGCCTGCCGGAACAATGCATGGTCTATACTCGTCTTGTAACAAGATGGCTGCATTGGTATTTCAGCATTAACCCTCTCAGCAGACCGCCGCTCAAGACGAATCCATACAACCCAAGGCGGCTAACTTCCAACCTGCAGTTCAGTTGCGCAGGCCTCATTGATCGCGCTACTCGCGAGCCCGTCATACTGCTCCGGTCATACGCAGCCAATCACCTGTAGATGCCTCGTTATCTGGATAAAGTACTGTCATAGCCCGAGCGTTGGTATGTCGTCCAAAATGGCTGCGTCAGTGCCAAAGTAACAATAAGATTGTTAATGGGGTGTCGCATTACCTTGTTCGCAGCTTCCATCCCCAACTTGTGCCGTTCGCAAGGCATGGTTTGCATTTATCCTTTTCCACTTAGGCATACTGAACCCTCCACCCAGTCGAACCACGTGTTTAGGCAACTTTGCCCTCCTAAGCTGCGTTTAACTAGCTTCAGATTAGGCACCGTTGCTGTACGGATGCTAGAACCTCCAAAGCCTCCTCATCACACACTGCCAACTCATACATTCATGTAAGGGTTATTACATCTACCGTAATTGGCTGCTTTGGAGTAACTCAATTCCAAGGTTCTTGCGCGTGCTTGGTGCGCAGAAATGATACTAGATACAATTCAAATGCGATAAGCATGATATTGAATTGGCTTGCGGATGCAAATTGGAGATTTAGGGAGCAATTCGATGGCTTTATGGATGCAATCAATCGGGAAAATGAGAGGAAACAAGTTGCTTACTTATCTTAGTGGCATTGTGCCAAAGACGTAAGATTTTCTCTGCTAGGCCTCAAGTTCCACCCCAGCTGATGCTATCTGTGGTGATGAAACAACCAGCAAGCCGATTACAGTTACTCATCATCATCATCAACAGCAGTACATCAGCCATTTGAACTGATGCTTCGTTGCCATAAAACCATGAGGATCTTTGAAATAAAGAATAAGAAGAGGGAGAGAAGGAGGACTTACCTGAATACCTTAACGACCTAAGAAAACATTTAGGTTTAAGGCACTTACACCTTGTGTAGACAACATACCGTCACAAACAGCTGGCTATCGTGCAAAGATAAGGCGACAACAGCGAGACAGCTTCCTTGCGGCTTTCACTGTCCCGAGTCACAATCAGCCATTACCCCGCAGATGACTCAGAACAAAACACACTTTAAACAGGCAATCCGATTAGGAGACGGCAGCAGACGCGCCACTGGTCTCGGTTGCGAGCCATGTCATGTAAAGTCTCGAGCCAAGCACAAGGCGAGTCACGTGGACTCCAGCCGGGAAGGCGAGACTGACCAACGGCATCCAGTTTGGTCGTCAGCAAATTCATTTCCCGCTGCGAAATCAAATTCTGTCCACCTCGAGCCTTGCGCCACCCTACAACTGTTTGACTGAGCAAGGCCCTCCTAGGTAAGCGGTGACCAGGCATCCGTAGCACGTGCCCGAGCCAACGCAACTTATTCAGTGCTGTCTGTTGTTCTAGGGAGCTAGCATGATTATCACTACCTAGAACTCGCTTACGCACATCATCGTTGCGGACACGCCGGTGCCATCCGACACCAACAATGTTTCGCAGACAACAATGATCCAGGACTTGAAGGCGGCTCAGATCTTCAGACCGAAGGGGCAAATTCTCTCTACCATACAGCAAAACAGCCCTCACTGTGGTCTTGTATACATCGCCTTTCAGACGGAGAGAAATAGCTTCTGTCTCCAAAATGTCGCAGGTTAAAGAAGGCAGTTCTGGCTTTTGCAGTGCGTGAGCTCACGTCAGTTTCTATGCGCCCATCGTTGCTGATGCAGCTGCCAAGCTAAGTGATTTGATAAACCACCTCGAATTGCTCGTTAGCACGCGCCAAGGGGTCATCAAGTGGCTGGTTGTCCTGCAGCAACACTTTGCCCTTTGAATGTGCGAAGTACATACCAAATAATGGGACCACTCTGGACAGGCTATTCAGGGTTGATTGTGCCGTCGCAACCTGGTCGAAAAGCAAGACGATATCGTCCGCATAAATTAGGTAGATTAACCTATCATCAGACAGCACTTCAACGCCTATATCGTTAGATTCCCCAAGGGAACCATCCATGATAGAATCCTCGCCGAAATTGAACAAAAATGGGGAAATCGGACAATCCTGACGAACGCCACGTGTGGACGAAAGCTATCCGATATCCCGCCAGAGACCCTGACGCGGCCTGTAGTGTTCAAGTATAGAGCACAGGGGATGTTCACATATTTCGCGGGAACATTTTTCCGCGAAGTATTTTCAACAGAATCGATCAATCGACTGAATCGTACGTACACTTGAAATCGAGGACACAGCTATTGTCGGTCTGCGGTACGCGCGTCGCTGCACTAACACCTGCCGCAAAGTAAATATATGGTCTATACAGCCACGTCCTGGGCAGAAACCGGCCTGCTCCTCACTAATCTGAGAATCCCTTTCCGCAGTGAGGCGAAGAACGATAAACGAGGTCGATAATTTTGTCACAACTGGAGTTTGGCGAATACCCATGTGGTTAGCACAGTCTGTGCGACTGTCGTTGTTGTATATTGCCACTACAATCGATTCGCACCAATTAATCGGTACACTCTGTTCTTCCAGATACGTTCGGATAGGGAGATCAGTTCCTTGCACAGGACCTCACCTCCATCCTTAAATAGTGCAGGTGGGATTGAATCCGGGCTAGCGGCACGAAAACGATTGAGGGCTGTGATCGCGTTTCGGAACTCGGCCTCCGACCGAGACTCTAAACTAACCGTCCATGGCTCGTCCTGCATCACTTGAGTAGGAATTGGTCCTGGAGCAGGGGGCCAGCTGAACTGATCTTGAAAGTGTTCCGCCCAACGAGCCATACGGCGCTCCCTATTGTGTATCAGTGCACCTGCGTTGTGTCTGATGGTCTCACTGACGCTTGGTCATCTGGGACCAGTGGTGCGGATTAGCTGGAAGAGTTTGCGGTAACTGCCTACTGCACCTGCCTCCTCCACTTCTTGAGCCCGACTGCTCCACCAGGCTTCCTTGTCAGCACGTAGGCTCTGCTTTAGTTCACGCTTAATAACTTTTCTTATCACATTGTCTTCAGAACCAGCCGGGAGGTGTTTTCTAGATTCCAACAAGTTCACCGACCTCTCGGATATCCAATGATTGGTGCGGTGGCGATGGATAGCAACACAAGCAGATGCTCCTGCGTGGTGCATGGCAGCCGAGACACTATTCCACTGAAGCTAAGTGTCAATAGGACAAGACGGCGAAACTTCGGTTTGCAGTGCGTCTTTATAGGCTTGCCTGACGGCGAGCTGATACTATTTCTCAGTTGGCAATTGGAGAAGACGCTTATTGCGCCTGCCGTTAAAGTTCATGGAGAAATGACAGCCTACCATGGCATGACCAGAATCGACACAGGTACTCCAGTACGAGCGGCAATCCAGATGGAGCGACGCCATCTGTAACTTATGGCTATGTGGTCAATTTGGGTCCATCGCTGGCCAGCTACAGGAGGAAGCCAAGTGGCACCTCGGCGCCCACTCTGTCTAAAAGCAGTGCTACTAAGAAACAAGGGTGCTCCGCACACATTTGCAGCAGACGCTCACCGTTGTCAGTCCGTTCGGAGTTAAGCCCACAATTACCACCCAGCTGAGCTTCTGAAGAGCTTAGACACCCTACTTGTGCCTTCATATCCTCTGCAAGTACTATAATATCTGAAATAGTAGCACTGCATAGTAGGGCGTTCAGTTCATGATAGAATGTGTCCTTGACAGCATTAGAACTGCAGTCAGTGGAAGCATAAACGGAAAACACAAACAAACAGCTTTTTGTATTATTTGGTAGATCCACCTTAGCTGATGTCGTCAAATGGGCTGCACATAAACCGCTGTTTCCCGGAATCCAAACAACCAACGATGGCTCAGCCTTGGAGATGAGAAGGCTACCTGCCCCAGCTTGACCTGTGAGTGCTGCATCGGCGTCTCCGGATGCGTGCAACCAATAACGAGAGTTGATAAGCCGGGTGCAGTTACTTCAGTAACCCCGTTAGGATAAATGATCCTAGTTTCGGACACACAACACTTCAATAACCAGCGTGTCCAAGGTGCCTGCGAGTAAAGCCCACTGACGTTGAAGGTCGTCATGGAAACTGGACAGCGTGGCCTTATAAGGGACTTTTACCGACAGGCATCCGATATGTGTTGTGGGATGGTGGCTGTACATGGTTCTATCCCAGTGGCACGTCGTTTGCTTTCCATTAACCTGGGAATTATAGAAGGAAGTTTAGTAATGGGGGTCGGGATGGGAGTAAGAGAAACAGGTGAAAAAGAAAGAAGGTAGGCACCAGTAGTCGCATGTTTTCGCTTATCCGCCCTGCTGTATGCAGCAGAAAAGTCGACCCTTGATAATCTGCGCGGCGGCGGATGCAGGATGAAGTTTATATTTGAAGAAAATGTCATGGTTGTAAGTGGGCTGAGATACTACCAGGGCGCCCAGACCTAGACAGGAGGACGATTAGGGACTTCATCCAAAGCCTTTGGCTCAAAAGCCTGTCCGCAAGGCAGCGTAGAGTTGGCAATGATTTAGCTTTACAGAAATGAACGCCATATTATTTCAAACCCCCAACCTGGAGGACCAGGAGGACCAGGAGGCTGAGTTTGTCTGACTTCTCATCATAGACCAACCTAGTGGGAGTATCTCTCAAAGTGCCCGAAGTTATCACCCAGTATGGCTCAATGGGTCAATGAGGTACGCAATCCGTCGCACCAGGTTAAGTTACAGTCTCGTTGCGACGGCTCACAGTGACGGCTTGAAAGAAATTGGCTATGCGCTGTAAATTACTCAGAAGGTAATTTGTGAAATGGTGCTCGTTTTTGACTTATATTTAAATGCAGAATTCTGTTCCGAAAAACCTGTTCATTGGCAATCCGCATCCGAATTCGTGTTGCACAAGAAAAAGAAATTGAAGCCAGCGTGAAACCCATACTGATGACTATTGCTCTAATGGAAGGCTACATATACAGGTGGATAAACCGTACATGTCAGATTAATGCGAAAGCTCCTGTCTGGTGCTGCCAGAATGGGATCCTTATTCGGTGCTAGCAAATGGCACTAGTGAAGCACAAACAGGATTGTTGGTAAATATATGATTTTGCCTGTAAACGTGCATGACAGATGCCGAGTATCATTTATCTGCTCCATCGTAATTGTGCACTAATTCGAGCACGATGTATGCGACCCTGGGACCACGCAGGTGAAATGCAAACGGTTTAAACCTCTGCTGATTTGCTACTTTTGATAATACACAAATTGCGCAAAATATACTAAATCCGGTTTCAAGCGTTGGAGCGGACGAAGCACAATTTGCAATTATTTGTCCAATGCCGGCCTTCTATTAATTTTCCTGTCACGGCGTACGAATACAAATACCTGAAACACATATTAAGATGGCTTTCACTCTGGAAGTATTCAGATGATTCTTCTTGGCTCACTAATGTGGCCCTGTATAACTACTCTTTGTGACGTAATTTAATTCTTATTTAGCTTAAGTTTCACTGCAGTTGTATGACTTAATTCATACCCTCACTTGGTTAATTCATTTACTTACGTATTTATCTTGGCCTCGAAAATTAGCAGTGATACTTCATTAGGCGCCCATAGCCGAATAATGGCTTGAAGCTTCCAAATATATACTAGACATCTGTCACCTCGAATATATACCCCATGTTGATAGGTAAGAAATCCTTACCTTTGGTTTTATGCCCTATGACCACCTGATCGTCCGACTTGCTGCCTCAAATTTGAACTCGACGTCATTATGAATAGGGTTAGCGTTTATTACGTTTATTGCAATAAATAGGCGAAAATGCAAACGCAAGGTAGAAAATGCATTAAAACAACACCTTTATTACATCCCTGGATTGGGTTAATTGACCAACATTTTATATAGTAATGCGTCCAGTGACCAGAAATAATTTTTTTAATTCAACCAGTTTAGGATCGCTAACAACATACTATCAACTCCTAAAATATTTCTCACATGCAGCACTTATTGCCGGACCTAAAATTTTATATCATTCAGTGGTGCATCCTTTTACCCATAAATTTCATAATATTGAATATATTTTCGCATTTTGGAATAACCGCCGTGCGTCTAGATACAAGTCAAGTCAATATGAAGCTTAGATACCCAAGAGGACACATTATCGGCATTTTGCAATATGCACTGCGGATGTTTAGTGGTAACACCATCGAAAACCGAAATTGTACAACTGAATAAAATGGCATTATAATTGTATATATCAATCAAATAAACGAACGAGAATCTTAATTACGAAACGCCTTCTGGTGCAGTATCTCCAGGTCCATTTACATAAATGAGCAAGGGTAATGTTTGAGATCTTGTAACTGCTCTACCGAAAGCAAAATTCAAATGTCTAGTGGAAACAGCTAAATCCCACGTAGATTTGGTGGGATCAATATTCCAGGGAAAAGGCAATGGCCGACCTAAAAGTCCCGCCATTTGCAACCTCGCTTGAATTAGAAGTCAGTCTGTACCATTCCGAATATTAAAACCCTATCCGAAGTGGAAAGTTTCAGTGTTGCTCTCTCACATTACGATGCAAAAGCTTCAAAAAACCAGGCAGTCATGTTCCATTCGCTGTGTAAAGCGTTGCTCGGATAGCATAACTTTCTAGTGAATATGAGATAACTGCCAACCATAACAAGCCAAGGTTTACTCCCAAGTCATGCCATTGTATCTCTACATGATGAGTCAAGACAAGGATGAAACTCGTTGTAGATGCAGGGATGGAATAGAGCAACACGTAAATCGGCAACTGAACTTACATTTGAAAAACCAATACTGTAAGAAATAAAGAAAATGCCCATTTTAGTAACTTATAACTGCACACGCGATAAAATCTATCGGACTGTATGCACGGTACACACAAGTGCCAAGTAACATTTGGACAACTGTGAGCAAGTTAGGATAATTGGAGGTCGCAATTCGGACAATAAGCAATTTTAAAAAGCTTTTAACAGCATGTGTTATTCCTCTTACAAATTTTTAAATACTACCTTGTTATTAAACCTATAGCAGCTTTTCATCCATAGATTCGTATGTATATATCTTCGCTTAACATTTTGCCTAACATTTTTGCTTTACTGTGCTGGATTCTACTTTCGCTTTGGAAATACTGTGTTATACATGTTTGCTCTGTGTGTATTTTGCACCAATGTGTTTTTGACTTGCACTGTTGTTAAATCATTCTGAATTATTTCCATCGATCATATTCCATGGCCGTCAAGTTTTTAAACCCATTGAATCCAGCTACATCGTTCTTTAACTATTTAACTAGTGACCGATGTTCGAGTTGTTTTTAATAATTGCTATTTGCCTGGTTTTGCTGGTTTACACTTGAGCTACCGAACAATTCTTTGCTCTATGTGGCAATCATTCTGAACTAAGTCGTTGATCTCTGCTGTTCACATTGGCATCAGTATTGCCGACAATTTCTTTGCGTCTAAGTCAAGTACCGTTGCGTTACCAATGGTTTGAAAACCATTTCCCTTAACTATAGTGTGCAGTTTCACATTAGTAACCATCCTTACCAATGATAAACCCCACTTGACATTGTCTCAACCATCCATTTTATAGGTTAGAAAAGCACCTTTCTTTCCGTTTTGGACAGTTTGGTTGCCAACTTCCAGCAGTCCCAATTACATCAAGTGCTGACAATGCATAGCGTCGCATGAAACATCTATATGTCGCATCACGAACTGTCACTTGTGTTACACGAATTTATCTACATAAGTGGATTTATATGCATCGTATTCAACCAGTAACAGAATTTGTGTTTCGCATTTCCCTTGTTTTCGCTCTGGTATTTCCGGTTTAAATTAACTAATCTCTTTTTGCACTAGAGTGTGGACATTGTGGACCAAGCCCATGTTTTCACAAATAAATGAAAAGTTAATGTGGATGAGGGCAAACTCAAAATCTACATGGATTTCCACGCAGATATCGTTTGCGTCATGCATAATGTTTAGTTCACAAATATTTTCTTAGCAGAACCAAATGGAAATTAAAATGAAATAATAAAAAAGTCAAAAAGCTTAGCTGCTGTTATTGAGCTCTTTTTGTACAATGCTAAGGAAAACATACACTACAAACTTCAAACATTAGTGCTTTGATATTGCCGGACCAACCACCATGATTGATATCTATGGCTTTCTTCTTAGCCACGTGCCTATACAAAGCACTACTTTCTAGTTGATGCGTAATACCTTTAAGATACCGGTTTCTGCAGCACGCGAAAGGTGTTTATCTGCAGTTGGAAACAAATCAAAATGATTGTCTTGATAGTGTGGGTGGCATATTTAAACGTAATCTGACAAAATATAACGTTTCCCTCGAATTTCAATGTTAATGGTACCGAATGGCAAGGTTGCTTCAAAGATATCCTACAGATTTTTAATGTCTAATAAAACATAGTAATGCATTTTACTGGATGAAATCTAACTGTCTAGTATTCGGGTGTTTAGGACACAAGAAGGTAAAAATTTCCGTCGTTTTATTATTCCTTCTTGCATGCTAATCTTTGTAAGTGAAATATTGATAAGTGTATGTTTAGAGTAAATGTTTATGGATGCTGAATCACATCTTTTGGCAGAATTTTTCTATAAAACAAAGCACTATCTACTCTGTTCTGTGCATAGCCTCTTAGCTTCCGTTATGACATGTCAGAAATTCCGTGAGTTATTTTTGCATGCTGATTAATTAAACTTCTTCAGTGTTTCCTCATAAATGTTTGATCACTGCGGTTACTACGCAAATCTTTATATTATCAGACATAGCTTGTAGACAGACAACGCTGTTGCTGTCTGGCTTTTTTGTTAATTATCTGCATACTCAGCGATCATAGTCAAATAACTTTGGAAACACTGTTCACATTTCGTCTCGCAGAGAAATGAAATACGAAGTATGCGATATAATTCTACTTTCCTGTAGACTAGTAGATAGGTTTACCTTAGAACCATCCACTGCAAAGACTGATTTTCCAAGCTGTTTCGTTATTCAACGGTATCGTGTTAACCTAAACGTTACTAGCAAAGTTAATTTTTTATGTAGTATAATCCACAGGTATTCCATCATTAATTTTTATCAATATTAGTCCACTGTCGCAAGTGCCTACGAACTTTTTATTTAACATTCCATATTGTATTAATTTGGTGAGTTTATCCATTTCACTTTTGAATTACACTCCCAATTTCGGAGGGGGCAAACAATAGACTACTAATGGTTGCTGCCCAAAGAAGCAGAAAGAAATAGAAAATTTCGAATAATAAAACAACACATTTGATGAGCACGGTGAACACCTTTACGCTAATACATCATACAAAATTATTTTAGGTTGAGAGAAAGTATGAGTCAATATACATCAATGATGTTGTGAGAATGTTATTAAAGATGGTCTGTCCAAGAATTACCCTTTTTCCTCATATCGATGGACGTATGTATCCTGCATATATTGCTCACTAACTAAACTGCCCTTACGTTCTTCATTGATGATTTAAATCATGCAATGGATTAAGCCTCTTAAAAGTTTGTATTGAATTTGCAAAGATATGTGGTAATATATTCTACCCCAAGCTTCTCGTAAGTCCTGTTCGTGTTAATATCAATTTAAGCATCTGATTCATGCGCGCATTACGGGTGCATTCTTAGCTGTAACACACGAGCTTTCGACAATATGTAGATTAATACACATAATACCAAATACCACATCTTGAGCTATTTTGTTACTTCTATGCTAACTTAGTTACAGTCTAGCAGAAATCACACCAGATAAGAAATTACTGACGCACAGTAAACTCGTGTTCGGGCACATATGGACTTTTATTTCTTTCCGGTCGACGGCTTCAACATACATTCCGATAAAGCACAATGAATAAAGTGACTTGTATCGGCAAGTACTCTTGACGCCAGACTCCAGGAACAACTTAAATGATTGGAAGCAATTATATCAAAAACATAGCTCATTACGCTGTTACATCGCGGCAAGTGTTCTAAGGACACTTAGATTAATTTAAACCCTTGATCAATAGACCGAAAAAACCACTGTTAAGATCCAGTAAAAACGAAGTGACAAATCATTGGGGAGCAGATCTAGTTCGCAGATGCCTTGCGTAACAAGAGTATCTGTTGATACTTGAGTACAAGATAAATCATAGGCGTGACACCCAGCTAGTATTCTGATATGGTGGAGTGGAAACCCTCGCCATCCTAATCGATTCCCGGGAACTACCTGAGAGGCATTTGGTACCGGACTCATCTGTACAAGGAAAAAGCGACATCATTGCACTTTGACACCTCAAGCGACCATTCACGGGCTTTCTACTAAACTTGTAGCACTCTGTAAACTGCCTCTGTTTGTCTGAGTATACACTATAAACTTATAACTAAAAGCAATATATTATGGTACACAGGTTCTTCTTGCAGAATGTTAAACTGCGTAATGGGCCTGATTTTTTGAATCGAGCTCCGCCCTCTTGTTTGGCGCTGGGCACCTTGTGCTACGTTTGACCGCTTCAAGTGCTGAATATTTTCTTTCCTCCGGCTAGCGGCGTCTATCTGTGCCATGTAGTATAGCTAGTCCAACCGAGGGCGTTTTGTTACACAAATTAAATGCTTTCGTGCATTCCATCTGCCGATTTACTAGCTCACTATGAGCCGTCGCAGTCATCTACAAATGACGCAAATGCTGCCAAAAAGCAGCATAGGCCTGGTAACGCAAAGTTTCCGTCTAAAAATCTTTATGCTTACGTAACTTATATGATTTAGTACTCCATGTTACGTACAATAAATTAACCGTCCACCTTGCAGCTGGTACAGTAGATATTTGCCTAATATTCATTTGGGTGATTGTCTACAACCAAGCAGCCAGGGGGCTGATAGCTACACACGAGCATTGCATTTATGCAACATATTAGGTATAAAGTAATCTGTCTCCATTGGAGGTCACATCAAGGTAGTATGTTCATGCAGATACACTTAACCATGGAAGATGCTTGGCTTGCGGGTCAATCCTAAACGGTTCGCCGCATAGTTTGTTACGTTCAACAATACTACCTTTAGAGTTTGGAGTAACAATGGCACTAAGTAGTCTATCCGCTTACTTTTTATTCTGGATCTACACGATTTCGGGCGTGTCATGGGTTGCGCGTCGTGATATGTCTTACTTGTGAATGTAAGGCTGAATAATTCTCGTCCGCTTTGCAACCGAGATAGCTGAGCAGTCGCGGACAATCAACAGCAGCGTCTCGGAGCGTGGAGACTTCAAAGATAGTCAAGTATTAATTCCTCATATAGAAGTTTCACTTTAAATTAACTGCATTGCAAACAAAAGTATAAGCTTTGCGCACCAAACTGGACACATCTTATAGTAAGCAGAAACTCATTAATTTCTTTTCATGGAATGATGATTATTGCGACTGGAAGATGTCCAGACCACATTGCGGTCACGTTAATGCTACCGGAACTGTGCGAACAGCGGGCGATTGTGCAGGTCATTCCACTAGGCATGGGTGTCGTTCACTTCGGTCAAAGTTGGCGAGCCAGTTTACTTTGATTCTTTATAAACCTTTGCGTATTTTATTTGTGTGTGTGCGGTCGAATCTACGCTACTGCACGACTAATGAGGCAGTGTAGGACGTTATGACTCCACCAAACCCAGCCTAACCTTATTAGCCTTGTGATGAGCGAAACGACTTTACTGGGTGTTGAACGACGAGAAGACCTATCTCTAAGGCAGCAACGCTGCAAGCTGCCGCCATGGACACAGAAACAGGTACTTACCAAGTTTATGTGCGTCACGACAATACCACCCACGAAGCTGTTAAGATTGCTAATGTCAAGGAGAACACGGCAAGTAACGTTAACCATGACTACAGGAGTGTAGATACCAATAATCAGCACAAATTTGAGCGAACGGAAGGAATAAACGGACTCTCGACGGACTGCAAAGCTTTGAATAGACTGTTGAATGGCATTCCCAGGACAGTTAAGTGCACCTGCAGCAGTAGCTGAGAGAGGACTTGATCCGCTTTGCTTGTTCACCATCTACAAAGCATAATGTATGCCAAAGATCACCCTCAATAAGTGCCTCTAGGAGCTAGACTGCGTCAATAGTGCCGCGACAACCGAAATTCGGTCGGCTACCAATCTACATTGCGGTAAATGCACAACTTAACAAGGAAAAATGTAGCTTCATGACTGAGATTGAGTTAATTCTTTGGCTGCGGTGGACGCATGCTCCCTCAAGAAGATGCACGCGTGCTCACATTTTATTGCCCATATTCCTGGGCTGCAAAGTGACGCTGAATGTGGCAGTTCAGTTACACCATCAATCACTTGTTTCTCTGGGGCCATCGGAACTTTTGTTAATCCTCAGTCGGATTAGTTTTGTGGCTAGGAGTCTTGGGAGTTATTCTAGACGCAACAATCAATGCAAAATGGAGTGGAATATTTGTCGAATTTATAACCCACTTGAGAAGAACAGAGCGGTGAATTAATAATTCACAATGGACTATTCAGACGAAGGACCAATGTAAGAAACTCTTTGAAGTATCACTTAAAGTTTTCTCCGAATGTGCAGAAAATCTTTCGCTAAAGATAATAAGCATAAGTATCACAGGGGGTACGCAAAGTATAAAACTATTGCCATTCCTTAAATCGCGCGATTAGTGTAGCAGTTTGAGTTCGAAATTGTTTCAGTATACGAGAATCTGGCTGGAGTACAGAAGGCCTCCGTTTCAGTTACATGAACGGGACAAACAAAACGGTTTTAAGCAATTTCAGTCGTCCCAATTCCAACCAGCGTCGTAGGTTGTCCTTCAATAATCCATCGCCCTGCGCACAGGTCAGCTCGTGCCAGGTTACACCGCAAGTTCCAGTGTGAGCACACGTACAATTCCGGCCAGACAAACAGTGTGGCGTGCCTTCGCGATTGTAATTCATAATGCAGTGGGTGCTCTCGGTTTACGAAAGAAGTGAGGGAAAATGTAATTAACTCTAGCCGCCTTAGGCATGCACTGATAGATTTGGTTTAGTTCTTTATAAATATACTTTACAGTATGCTTTCCAGTGGTTCTAAGAACTTTTATTATGGTAGGATGATTAATGCACTTGTGGACGCGCGGTTGTGCCGTAACACAGCAGAAATGGAAAACCAGCGACAGACATAGGTCTGTTAAGAGTACAGTCGAGGACGATAACCAATATGAAGGCCTGACCGAATTAGAGCAAATGAGCGTACTCAGGCGGATGCAGGATAAAAACCAGGAGCTACGAAACAGTTCCACCCCGTCAAGGTCAACCAAAGTCACCTTAAGAATGAAAGGGTCACCTGTTTGCGCCATGTCCAAATTGACCAAGTAAATGAAAAAGCAAACGAATAAACCGGCTGCAGTACACTTAGCCCTCAAGCGATTTACACTCAATAGTTTATAAATAGCAAGTAAATAACGCATTTTTATCCATACAACCTTGAATTCGGGTGATAAAAATCTAGGAAATGTAATCGCTGGCCTACATATCTAAGGCGCACTGGAGGTAACACTTAAACTTTTCTAGTTGCCTGCGGTTTAATTCCATTGTAGTGTTGTTTCGCCTGAGCTTTGTACGCGCGCTGATCATGCTGCTGTTGAGATGTTTCCCACTCGTTACGGAACTAATAGTATACCCTGCTTTATGTGCAGATTCGCTCAGAAATATGAAATCACTGGACGACTATTGAACTTACTAGTGCATAAGACATATCTGCTGCCCTTCAGTTAAATATAACCCCAACAATCGTTCGAGCAGTGTTCTGATAAGTAGAATCGCGTCCTAGCACCAGTATATATTTCCCCTAGCGAGGATTCCTAAGGATTCTAATGAAGAGCCCAGACAAAAGGAAATTAACCTGACGAACATATATAGCTGTTACCTATAATCCTACTCTGTGGAAGTAATTCACAAAGGTGTTCACCTATGCTTTATTAATCTACGATGAATGCTGTTCAGCTACTTTACTCGGACTCATTGCTCTTAATGCACCTCAAACTTCGGCATCTCCTTTTCCCCATACCATTTTGATTTGGGCCATATGAAGTTTCGACCTCCCCCTATATACCCTCCTTATCGTTGTCAAGTTAATGTCACCAGTGTTGGAAGCATATGAGCAATTTATTCCTTGAGGTTAGGTGCATGAATTGCAGTTGAAATCCACTCAATAGCCCCGATATTCCGTGCGATATAGGTAGCTATGTCTGATAAACCACCAACCTATTCAGGCAAATGAGTGTTATCGCCATTGGATTAAAATTAACATTAGTCTTGATATCACATTTATACCTGAATCCTTGTGATACATCAATCAACAGCATCTTTATGGAAGTAAACGGTAGCTTCGAGCGAAATCGTCAGTGTTGCAGCGTTGTTGGATTAATGATATATCTCAATTAGACATCCTCAACGTCAATAATGTACTATCCACTCCCAATGGGTGTTAAGAATTCAACATAGCTTACTATATTTCTTGGACGTTAACACTTGATTTTAGCTTGTGTCTACAATGATCCAAACTAAGATATAATCCAGCCCAGTCATAGCAGCCTTCGAGTCCGCGGCTAGCCTCCCGTTCCAACAAATGCTTATGGCTGGTGACCAAAATGTGTCATCGACCGAGTACTTTGGAAGGCACTGCAGCACCAAATTTCCATTTACTTTTAATATGCATTCAAGTAGACTGTTTGGGACAACTATATCATCGCCCGCTAGAGGCAGTAATATGCCTGATTTAATTTATGCCTTCCACATACCATATGTAAGCACAACCGTAATCGGATATTTCACTGGCAGCAATCATCAAATGGCACAATGCAACTTAAAGGTTCAAACGCAAGATTGAAAGCCAACAACAAGAATTTGCGTTCTTTAATCCTTTTACCGGAATTTGTTTTGAGAGCTAATTTGGCTAATTAAGGAGGTTACTTCCTCTTAAATTGTCTTCAACATGCGTTTTATGAATTTTATCACAACTTAAAATGCACGTAGCAACCATTCGATGTGAATGTTCGTTGAGTAGGCTCAACAGTCATATTTCAGTAAGGCTGTGGTATGCTACATAAAATTAAGCTAAGATTTGACTTACATCTTATACCTCCCCTAGATTGAAGCCTTGCCTATCACGAAGGATTTAAATATCGGAATAAACAGCGATGCTTCTTAAATGAACAAAAAACACTGAGGGCTATGAACATAGTCGCAGCCATATCAAACCTATTTCGTGCTCAAGGCACAATTCAGATATATCCATTAAATTTGTGGTCAATCAGGACGTCAAACATTGAAAAGGTCGAGGCATTTATGATGGATACAGCACTCCCTTTGCTGTATCCTTAGTAACAGCATCAATGACCATACCAATTGATCTGGCCTCACTTACTTAAGCAGAACTTAGTAAGGTGGATTTCACCGCTACAAAATATATAACACAAAATGTATGATGGCAATCGTTACATAATTAAGCTCTCGGTGTGCTACCCAAGACATACCAAGCACACTACTTTTCATCTTCCCGTACAATCCTTAAAATTTTTAAGCCATCTCTGGAGCACGGCATAGAATTCGCTTAGTGGGAAAGGTCAGGTCTCGCTCTCCAATAAAAATTGTGTCAGCTCAAGATGCAATGCATAACCGGTCTATATAGCACATTCAAGTTAGTAGGTTGGTAATAAAGTTATTGTGCTTTTAATTCTTGAAATTTTAATGCACATTTCTTGGCAAGGAATTATCATGTATACACAAAATAAAAAACACTCGAATTGACAATTTGTCGCCAAAGGAAACCAAATGAATTTATCCCGGAGGAATAAAATTACGGAGTGTTGGTTGCGATGAAATCGTCGAAGGTGGTTTTAGCATCTATTTGGGTTCTAAAACTTTCGGAAACGTTTTGCATTTGCTTGAAAAAGTGTTATTCGGTAAGCAGGGAAATATGGTGGGTGAAGCAGAGTTTCCTAGCGCAATTCATGCGGATTCCGCAGGCTTGTTTGTGTGACGTGCTACCGAGCGTTATCATGGAGAAGAACTGACCTCTTCTGTTGCCCGTGCCGAGCACTTGTTTTGACCTTTTCCTTGCAGTTCGACCATTTGTTGACAATACTTCTCCAATGTAGCGGCTCCGTCTGGATTCAGAAATTTTGGATGTATCCGATATACCTCAGACGGCTAAGAAGTCACCATAACCACTTTCGGGGCACTTTCGTATTTGGGAATTGTTGTGGAGCTTGCTCCCGGTCCAACCAACGAGAGATTCGTTGTCGATTTTCGTAAATATCCTCTTATCATAGCAGGTCGCCGTCCTGTCTAGAAACGAGTAGTTCTTTAAGCAAAAGAAGAGAAGGATCCACCCCAAACCAAGGTTTATGTGCTTTCCATTCAATTTGTGTGACCAACTTATCAAGCGTTTCCGATATTCCAATCGCTAGTAAAACTTTAGAGCCGTCATGTGCAATATTGCTAATCTAGCAGCAAGTTCTCGAATAGTTTTACGCGCAACTGTCTTAACTAAACTCCTAAATTGATCGTTGTTCATTTTCAATGGCCGTCCAAATCGATCTTCATCTTCAAGCCTCCTATAACATTTTCGAAACTTCAGAAACCACCACTGTGCAGTTCGGTTATTAGTGGTTCCAACACCAAATACATTGTTGATATCGTGGGCAGTTTACGATGCATTTCGACCAAGTTAATATTGCTACAAGCAAATCATGCAAATTTGTCTTCTGTCTATGTTGCAGTAAATATTCTTTAAAGACAAAGTGGTGTTTCTGAGCTTACCTGTCATCATACTTAGAGCACAAAACGGGCGTCCAAATTTTATAAAGGTCGAAGCAAGTTTAAAAAATTACTAAAACACATGGCTGTTATACCAAAAATAACAAAAAACGCAACAACTTTATTGTCAAACTAATCTCACAAGAATGTGTGAGAGGATAAGTAATAGGAAAATGTAAAAGCCGTCATGAGCAAAATATTAATTCACCGATCAGTGTGATTTATTGCAACCTCGGTCAAGCTTGACATGCTAACTGAATTTTCTTAACCACAAACCAAGTGCGATCAAGACAGGTTAGTCTGCTGTAGTGATGTATAGTGACATGTTTATGGATTTAGAAAAAATACATCACCATTTGATAAACCCTGTACTGATATCAGATAACTGCTATGGTCCTGGTGCAATCAGACGACTGATGCGTCTCATGCACTTAGTTAAAGAAAACATTCTAAACCCTCTGTATTTTTCGCATGTAAGTAAACGACATACTGGATGGAGATAAGCACGAGAGCCCATTCCTGTTTGCAGATGATATTGAGTCCATCTACTCATCCAAAGGAACAGTGACGAGGGACAGTTGATCGCGTATTCAGACAATCCGTCTTTTGTTATTGACGTAGTGTCACCTATAACAGATGTCGTTTGTCGTTGTCAACTGGAATCTCCTCACTTATACACATGGGGTTCCAAAACATGACCTTGCTTTTAATGGTTTATGTGTTCCGTAATGCAAGACCATCCGCTAGTAAAACATCCGGTGCTCTTGTTTACTCAATTTTCAATGATTCTGACGGTAAGATATTAAAGGCATGAAAGACGGTTACACTAATTTTCACAAATCCCTCACTCAAACAATTTAGGCTTCCACTATACTATGAATATGTCTTTCTTGCATAGAGTACTGCCCTATCCATTACACAGAAGTATGCTAAATTGGCTATTGAACGAATTCATCGGCACCTTAATAACAATGCACGTTGCTATTCTACTGTAATAACATATAGTGTCTGATGGCATATGGCTTAAAATGTGTAGCTCAACTAAAACTTCAGGTGCGAATCACACGACATCCCCTCACAATAGCACAAACAAATGCATTTTATCAAATGACAAGTACTTTATTGGCCGTTACAATATAAACATTTTTGACGCAAACGTGAAAATAGCTGAGCGGGCGCTTATCTCTTGTAGAGCACTCAAAGCTCGGCGATCAATTACCAAAAATATTAGGGAGATGCACATCCTAAAAATGCCTATTTCAAGCAGCCGTGTTACTCAACAGTACAGAACGTAAGAAATATTATCAATGTATCAAAACCTGAGTAGATGCATTTTACGAAGGTGTTGGTAGCATATGCTAAGAAAAATTAGCACTAGATGGCAGCACAACTCTTCACTGGACTTACAAAGTTTGTTGCATCAAACTTACCAAGCTCAATGAACAGTTTCACTGCCAACAGAACAAACTGAGCTCTCAAGTTTTCCTTCTATTCCAAGTTGGAAGTGGTTCCAAACATGCTCCATAGAACAAACCAAGGCAGTTAGAATGCAATTCTGGAGTAACGATAACTATGTGGGCTTATATTGTCCCTTTGAGTTAAAATATACACTCGAGTATTCGTTTCAGTTTGCATATAATTGTTCCGATCACGCCTTATTCGGCCATGTTTAGCTGGAGGATTCTATGTCCAAGTGGAATCTGAAAAGAGGAGACCAAATACAAATTACCCATGTTGCTTGGTTAACAATTATTTACTGTCCATATTCTACTGTAAACAACAAACGGTGATTATACCTAACTAAAAGCTGTAAAAGAAATCGCAGCCAATTTTCCATCCATATAGAGCATGCTATAGTCCCAATATGCCCTACTTGAGGTAAATTACTATTTTAACGCCCACCCAAGATGGTGCCGTACGGTATTCTTGCGGGTACAAGTCAAGTTCTTATTACGAAGCCGATACCAAGATATAGTTTATTGCACTCAAGAAGTATGAATGAGCTGACCGAGTTGATGCATTTCTTGCTCAAGTAATTTTTTTACTGTTTTCCTTTGTAATTAATATAATATCTTTCCTGCTATGTTTAGCTAATTTATCCGTCAAATGAACCGTGGATAACATCCGTAAAAGCAGTGAAATAATTATAAACGATTGAATACTTTATCGGATTTGATTGAGATTAGCTGAATCCCAAATCATCCAAAGGGAATGTCAGCATGTCATCATTTCGTACATCCATACCCCCTACTTTTTAAGGGCTGTTTTAACTGTTCTCCTATTCTTTTGTAACAGCAAGTATCATTGGTAGTGTTTTGATCTGAAGATGCATGAGTCTGGATTATCGTAAAGTAGAGCGAGTTAATGTTTATTTGTTTAACTATATTATATGTAAAGACTCGCACAAAGACAGCATAGTTATGATCAAATATCCATCTTGACCTTTCAATATCCCTTAGCTGTTATAAGACCCTGTGGAAAAATTGTTTTTTTGCTATTGACCTTCTGCCAATTTCTAAGTACCGTCTAATTCCTTACTTAGTGAAGGAGATCTATTAGAATGCAAAAAGCAGCGGTCCTGATCTAATTCTTACACAGCTGGACCTGACCAGTCACTTAACTCATGGCTTTCATTCAGAACGATCCTATATATTTGGATAACTACGAACCTTCAATTCCGTCGCGATTGCGATTAGCAGAGCAATGACAATCATTATTATTATCTTAACATGTAAAAGATGTTAAACTGCTTCCCGAACAGGCCACTTTTTGCCATATCAGTATCATGTGGCGGATTAAACAATCGCTAAACTAGCCCCACTCACGGCTAAACGATCTCATGTTTATAGTGAAGGTAGATGAAAGATATAGGGCCGCTTAGATTCAAAAATGTTTTGCATTGATTTATTAAACGGCATAGATAAAACAAATTAATGAATACGCAACTTGCCGAATTCCTTGCGAATCTTTCAGTGTTATTGGCAGAAAGAACAATGCCAGCTTGCTTAATATTTTAGGCGGCTGGAGCCCAATTTGTATAAGCAGACTAAATTCAATTAGGTGTAGATCTTGATCGTATTAAATAATTGTATGTAAACAGCTGACAAGAATACTTAAACCACCCGATTTCGGCGCATTACTCTGATATTCACTAATGGTTTGTTAGTAATGTCATTGAGGTTTTGATACTTTAATTGAACAGCATTACGTGTAACAATTTTTAAGCTTATCAGATATCTTCCTGCCCATCAACATATTTTAAAACAGTTTTTTGACATTTCATATAATCTTAACGCTTCTTTTATTCTCTGTTATAAACAGTGGTAACAAAGTTTAAATATACATTTTACACCTTTGGTGAACATTTAATGGAACATGTCAAAAGCAAATTAGCACTATTTACTTGTTTCGTATCAAGTTTGAAAAGCAATGGATACTGCTAGTAAAATTACGCTTCCTTGATCTCGGAAACACTAATGGCCTGACTGTACAAGCGCGGTTTCAAAAATTTTGAAGAGCAAAGATTATTGATAAATAGCTCGTGGACAGCCATCAGAAATTAACGAGAACTAATTAAATGCTAAATAACATGATAATATTATCAAAACATTCAGGGCACGCCTCTTTAGGCAAAATCAGTTAAGCGGTTAAGTGTAACGTTTGTTATCTTGTTTCCGACTTCGCAGTGTCGCACGTAACAGTTTTCACAAATTTACAAGGGTTTTTAATGTAAAAACTGATAATTGGGTTCCACGTAGATTATATGAAAGTAATCGCGCTTCTGACTTTTAGGCTGCTAACGTTTTGCGCATCATAACTGATACAGTTCTTGATCGAATGTAATCCATAACGACAAATGCCCACGCATTGCTCAATAGTTAGATCACATTCAAGCTCCAAAACACTTCCCAATGCATAAATCACGCACATTTTTAGGGTTACCCTTTGGTGGTCGACTTAATCTGGGCAATCTCAACAGAGCAGAGAAATACTTTACCGATTACTAAATCTACAACACACGTGTCTTGCAACATTTTATAGATGGAACCAACTATTTTCCATGATAATGCCCTGTCAGAATACCGAATATTATATGTAGGAGCAAAGTAGAAATGTAAATCTGTACAATCATCGCAATATAGACCAAAATATAAAAAGTACCTGCACTCGATGATAATCGAATCTTTGGACAAGCACTTATGTTGTATTTTAGAATATCTAACTAAGAGTTTCACAAGTTTAACAAATGTAAAGTCTCATTGTTACTGTTCAGTAGTTCTCGGAATCAAATGTGGCTGAAATGTAAATCCAGTAATTTTTTTGAAAAGTTGTACAGATTTGGCCTTCACGACTTGTTCTGACGGACTGTTTAAAATATTTACCACTATCACTTCGAAGCACTGAGTTAGAGTAATCGTTTTATATCCGGAACCAAAAGCTTGTGTTGCATGGCGTACACAAATGAAGCAGCCGCTTCAACATGGGGAAGTCACCAAGATGTCACGATAATACCGACTCGCGCCCGACGATTAGACAAGGTGTAGGGTCCGAGTTTATCGTACCGGTCGTCGTACGATAATTCTCTTAACCCTGAAATGAGTCTGATAACGATGTGTTGGACCCGTTCG
>OX104071.1:41090971-41174189 GCA_944474145.2 Dicrocoelium dendriticum
TTCAATACTTCGAGATTCCCGTTATATATATATATATATATATATTATATATATATATATATTTATATATATATATATATATATATATATATATATAGTCGATTCCGGTTAATCGGACCACATCGGGACCAGACCATTTTGTTCCTATTAAGCGGCTGGTCCGATTAACCGAAGTTACCCGATGTAACAAGATGGGACGTGCTATACATAACATAGGAAACTAGTATTATGACCTGTATTGGCGGCACATATTTATAGCAAACACACAGAAAAGAACTGCTTTGATAACGGACATTATTCACTGAAAAAGAAATTTACAAACAAATTCCTCGTAACGACCTACAAGATATTCAGCATGCGAAGTACAGTTTTATACAAAGGGATTACCGAATTCCATTCAGCGTTTGAAGACCGTATCCAGTGTGGTTTGACGCATTCTTTTAACAGACTACATTCGCACAAAATCATCACAAACATGTAACGCAGTAATAGGACTACCTTCACTTCCTTCCTGCGTGAAATAGCGGTGCAATGTTTCAGTGCATTTCCTTGCATCCTGTTTTGTGACTGGCATCAACACGTTAGGGTTCTCTTCATCACTTCCATGGTCTTCTGTTGCTGTCATGTGTTTCGCTGCTATTCGAGCAACAATGGCAGCATCGCATTGTTCATTTCCATCATAGAGTTGAAGTTCGTTGTCGATTGACAAAAATTCTTCGTAATTTTCAACTTGTTTCAGCTCCACATTCTCGCCGTCATCTTCATTTACAATCACCATATCCACATCCATCTCCGAGACAATATGCTTAAAGCCATAGTGAGAAAAACAGTTCCGAATTGTCGCACTGCTCATTTTTCGCCAACTTTCGGTCACGAATGTAACGGCTTGCAAAATGTTGACCTTTGCACTGGTTTCTCCGGCCGTCGAGGATGAGGTCAGCAAGCCTTCCTCAATTGATTCAAGGATGTAATTCACCAACCTTGAACGATAAAAGGTCCTCAAAATTTTTATGATGCCCATGTCCATTGCCTGTATCAAAGATGTGGTCTTGTGAGGCAGAAATTCCATCTGGATATTCTTCAAGAAATCCAAATTTGAATGTGCTGCACAATTGTCGAGAAGTAATAACACTTTTCTCGACTGCCGTTGTAGCTCTGTGTTCCAATCCTTCACCCATTCTTTAAAAAGTGTAGAGCTCATCCATGCATTTCTGTTCGCACGATACACAACTGGTAAACTGTCCATTCTGAGTCCCTTAAAGCAGCGAGGCTTGGCACATTTTCCTATAACCAGCAACTTCCTCTTGTCTGTTCCGGACATGTTTGAGCAGCACAAGACAGTTACGCGATCCATTGCTTTTTCGCAGCCAGAGAGAGTAACATGTTTGTAACTTAAGGAGCCGTCCGGTGTAGCCCTATAGTACAACCCGGTTTCATCAGCATTATAGATGTCATCTGCTGGAAATTTTTCAAGAAGCTCTGGTAGTTTTATTGATTTTCATTCTTCAGCTCGAGCGCTATTGGCACTTTCGAGCCTAACACGGCCACAAGGATCGTGCACCCCCTCCCCTCCAGCAATGACCAATTGTCTCCTGGAGCCAGTATGGACGAGGTAGTGGGTAATAGACAGGTAGGCACCATGTCAACATGCACATCAAGCGCATCCACACCGGAGAGCTCAAGCAACATCTATTTCTGAAATGAAAGATTACTCAGCCCGCAAACAAACGTGCCACATACGCCACCTTATTGGCCTGGATTAGTAAATTGAATGAGAGCGTACTCCTCAAGCTCCTATTCCGCGTGCAATAGTACCTTCTTCTGCACGTGAGCAACAGCCCTTAGGATCAGTCCACGGAGTTCGCTTTGATCAAATTTGCCTTGGATTCGCAACACTTGTAATCAACATGAGAGTCATAAACTCACCTTCTTCATGTTCTGGTAATGTTATCTTCGATTTGCTCGAGTGCCGTTTCCCTGCACTAAGTTAGCCGGCTGGCTTGCCGAACAACCTCCTCGTGGTGCCAGCTGGGTGGGTCGGGATTTTCCCGTTCCAGCAAATGGTTCGGCGGCAGTGTTCCAGGACGTGGTGGGTTTTCGCCTGGCAAGCGTTCTCCCTATAAAAAGCCACATATGTCCGTTTAACAACACTGTGACGTGGCGGACGTGACTCGCCACTAAATAAAGTCACTGCCCCTTGCTTCATCCTGGCGAAGCATTGTATTCCAGCAAGTTGATGCTGTAATTTCGGGGAGTATTGGGCCCCTGTTTGGCAAAGGAACAAACGAAAGGCGTATGAACTGAGCAATCAGTCACCGGCTCCCAATGGGCGCGATTCCCTGAATTCGCTCCGCTGCCTTGCGGACAGGCTATTCAGCCAAAGGCTCGGGGTGGTGTCCCCTAAGTCAACACCCTACTTCGGCTTGGGCAACCGGGTAGTATTTCGCCCTCTGAGGAAACCATGGACATTGTTGTGTTGTTTTTTTATTTTACTGTTTCTGTACCTTCGTTTGAATCCCATGGTTTCTGATGGCATTATGTCTGTCAGCAGATCCGGATTTGGATTTGCCTGTCACTGTGGCCAGCCACAAGACGCCTGCGCCCACAAAGGGACTATGGAGGGCTTGCGCTGCACCACCCACAGCTCCATTTGTAGGGGGCGCGGATCTCAGTTCACACGGAAATGCCCCGGAAGCAGCAGGAGATCGGGACTAACGCGGAGACTGGGAACGGGAATCGTCAACCCAGCTCGGGGCCTACGATGCAAGCCGGGAATGGGTCGTCAGCGACAAACGATACCGCGGCCACGCCGAGAAGAACAAGAGGCGACATGAAAGCGAGCCCGATTTTCCCAAGAGATATGCCTTTATCTACGGCCCCAGGAATCGGCCCGACCAGAGCAACACAGCCCCGAGCAAGCAAGTCGAGAGCTTTGGTACGAATCCAGGCTGGATAGGCTGCGACGCAAGGGAGCAGAAATGTCGGCGGAAAACGGCACATTCAATGTCCACGTCGGATCAGCCTAATGGCGCTTAGTGGACACCACTTCACTCGGCGGAACGTGTTGCGTCGTGAGTGGGAAACGCGGCTATATTTGTGTGTGTGCGTGGGACATGTGTGTGAACCTCTCAGCGTGCAATAAACAACGTTCTCCCCTACCGTGTCGTTCTCGCTACTCATTCACACACCCCATATGCAGTGTAAACCCGAAGAAATAAGATCGGGAGGCAAGTGGATGGGAGCCACGTTTCATCAACCGAGTCGGCCCACACTCCTTCACAGGCAAACACAAGCACGCTCTATTTGGGGAATCAATCGCACACAAGGCGGTGGTTGGACCGTAGGCCGCTCCAAACTAACTGCATGGAACCGCTCTTTGAGTCTAGCACGGCCACGAGGACCGTGCACTCCGTCCCCACCAGCAACCACCAACTGCCTCCTAGAGCCAGTATGAACGACATAGTGAGAAATAGATAGGTAGGCACCTTGTCACGGTGCACATCAAGCGTAGCCACACTGGGGATATCAAGCAACAGCCATTCACTTTAAACGACAAGCTGAAATAAATTAAATCCAATAAGGCATACAGATAAGGTGGCATAACTATTCCCTAAATTATCATATGTAGTAAGATGGTTAGCAACAAATCCGTGGTAAGTAAGAAATGTCCAAAAGTTACTTAAAATTCTACAAACGCAACAAAGTTACCGAGGATAACCGCAATTTGCGTAAGCAACGTGGACAGTTAATGGAACATTATTCAGGTAGGCAGAACAAACCAAATAAAGTGGAATGAAATGTATCCAGCTTAAAAGGACCTAGTTAAAGTGCAAGTTGGTTTAGCCCGACTGCGATGAAGAAGCATCAAGAATGCAACATCAGCCTCAGCATGGGGCACATATATATATATATATATATATATATATATATAATTCGATACATTTTATTTGGTTTGTTCTGCGTACTTGATAATCTTCTCCAAAACTGCACACGTCGCTCACGCAAATTGTGGTAAACTTGCATAATTGTATGGCGTGGTATTTTTCAAATAACTCGGACATTTTGTACTTATCACGGGTTCACTTTTATCCATTTTCTTATATACGCTCATTTAGCGAGTATTTATGTTGTCATATGCATTTACTTTAATCGATATCGGCATTTTGAGTGATTGGCTGTTGTTTGATATCCCAGGTGTGGCTGCGCTTGATGTGTATCTTGACAAGGTGCCTATCTGTCTATTACCCACTTCCTCGTCCATCTGGCTCCAGGAGACAGTCAGTCGTTGCTGGAGGGGACGGGGTGCACAGTCCTTGTGGTCGTGCTAGGCTCAAAGATTGGTTCCATGCAGTCTGTGTGGAGCGGACTACGGTCCAACCACCGCCTTGTGTGCGATTGATTCCACAAATAGAGCGCGCTTGTGTTTGCCTGTGAAGGAGTGTGGGCCGGCTCGGTTGATGAAACGTGGCTCCCATCCACTTGCCTCCCGATCTTATTTCTTCGGGTTTACACTGGATATGGGTGTGTGAATGGAGCTGTGGGTGGTGCAACGCAACCCACCCGTGGTCCCTGTGTAGGCGCGGGCGTGCTGTGGCTGGCCGCAATGACAGGGAAATCGGAAACCGCATGTAGCGAACTATGTGCCCCATGCGGAGGCTGAAGTTGCATTCTTGATGCTTCTTCACCGCAGTTGGGCTAAACCAACTTGCACTTTAACTAGGTCCTTTAAGCTGGATACATTTCATTCCACTTTATTTGGTTTGTTCTGCCTACCTGAATAATGTTCCATTAACTGTCCACGTTGCTTACGCAAATTGCGGTTATCCTCAGTCACTTTGTTGCGTTTGTAGCATTTTTAAGTAACTTTTGGACATTTCTTACTTATCGCGGATTTGTTGCTAACCATCTTACTACATATGATAATTTAGGGAATAGTTATGCCACCTTATCTGTATGCCTTATTGGATTTAATTTATTTCAGCTTGTCGTTTAAAGTGAATGGCTGTTGCTTGATATCCCCAGTGTGGCTACGCTTGATGTGCATCTTGACAAGGTGCCTACCTGTCTATTACCCACTATATCCTCCATAATGGCTCTAGGAGGCAGTAGGTGGTTGCTGGTGGGGACGAAGTGCACGGTCATCTTGGCCGTGCTAGACTCAAAGAGCGGTTCCATGCAGTTAGTTTGGAGCGGCCTACGGTCCAACCACCGCCTTGTGTGCGATTGATTCCCCAAATAGAGCGTGCTTGTGTTTGCCTGTGCAGGAGTGTGGGCCGACTCGTTTGATGAAACGTGGCTCCCATCCACTTGCCTCCCGATCTTATTTCTTCTGGTTTACACTGGATATGGGTGTGGGAATGGAGCTGTGGGTGGTGCAGCGCGTGCCCTCCATGGTCCCTCTGTAGTCGCAGGCGTCCTGTGGCTGGCCACATTGACAGGCTAATCGGTATCCGGATGCCGCCAACCGTGTATATATATATATATATATATATATATATATATATATATATATATATATATATATATATATATATAGTTAACATTTAATCGTTAGTAAAATTAGCGGAATGCCAAAATGCAGCGATAGTAACGAGATAGAGCAACACTGCAGTTACGGGCGTAGCTTCTCACAGCTTGTTCGCCATGGTGCATGGTTCCTTGCCACATCCCAGCGGGTGTCCATCGATATTCGATCGTGGTCCTTGCGTCCCCAGCCCGGGAGCCAAAGGCGCTGTACAGCGGCTAAATTTGAGGTCAGCTCCTTCCTACTTTTGGCCCGTTTCAATCGTTGGTCGACTTTTCTTCGCTTCCATTCGACATGTGTGCGATTGAATTGTGCACAGCAAGATAATTGCTCATTAGGCATACGAACCGCGTTCCCGAGCCTCCGAATCCGTTGCGGATAAATAATGCGGCTCGACGGCCGGTGATGTCTCTCTTCAGAAAATCCTTCGACGAACATCCTTATTACTAATGTGGTGTTGCCATCGTAAACCATAAATGTTCCAATGGCAGCCGTGATCCAAAACAAACAGTATCTGTGAACCTCCTTTGCACGAACAAACCAAGTCTCATAATTGTAGAGCACTACCGATCTCACCGCGGCGTTATAGACTCGGTCTTTCAGAGAGACACACAAATCGGCTCGCCGCCACAGATAGCGAGGACTAGCAAAGTGTCCCGGCCTTAGAGAGGCGCAAAGGGATCTCATTCTTTAAACCGTTAGCTCTTATGCAACTTCCAAGGTGAACCAACTTGTCTTCCACTTCAAGAGAATGACCAGAAAGAATAAAAATAGAAGTAGCTTCTAACCATCCTTGTTCGAAGATGTTACACTTCGATGGAGCGTAGATCATACTAAACTGGAAGACAGACATCAATCTACGCAGCACATTGTGGGCGGTATTTGAGGAATCGCAAATTACGGCTATGTCGTCTGTATACTCAGAATTGCGAAGTCGGTCTCTTGGAAGCAGTCCAACGCCGCTGGGTTTGCAATTCTCCAGAGCGCTTTCCAGGATGTCATCCATAGCGAAATTGAACAGGACTGGTGATTTTGGGTGGTCGCCTCACTCCATTGATGATACTGAAGGTAGGAGAAAGCTCGCCCTAAGTTCGCACTCAGCCCGAGGTTTGAAAATAGATGAAATGAAGATTGTTGACACACTTTCCGGGCACTCCGCTTCTCCACAGACAACTCCGGACAGCAGCATGATCAACTGCGCAAAACGCGGCTTGTATGTCTTAGAAGACAACGATTGTTGTTGGGCCGAAGTTTTGATGATGCTGGAGTATCTAGCGGGTTGTAAAGATGTGATTGATAAAACCGCGGCCGGAGCGGAGCCCAGCTTGATCTTCACGTATGTTCTGTTTGCATACCGGACTAAACCTTCTTAACAGCACAGCAGCGAGCACTTTGGATTGAACGCAGACGGAACTAATGCCTCTGTGATCACCACAGTTTGTCTGGCCACGCTTTTTGAAGCCGGACACGATATCCGCTGGGCTCCACTCAGACGGGATTGCCTCAATGATCTAAATCTCCCGGAGGAAAGTTAACTTATGAATTAGGGATAGACCTCTATCATCGAAAAGAACCGGAGAGAGTTCGTCTGGGTCAGCGGCTTTGTAGAGCTTTATGAGGCAAGGCTTATGAGTATCTTCAGTCTCAGATGGTGGCGAAGCTTCTGCATACCAGGTAGCGCTCTGGATTTCTGAGTGCGTATTATCTAGTGTTGCTGGCCAGTTAAATTGCTGTTCGAAATGCTCAGCCCAACGCGAAAGTCGACCTTGACAGTGGATTGGCTCACCATTTGTTTCGCACAAAATTTCGCCTATAGTCTGCCCTTATTCACAAGTGAAGCATCTCAGAGGGAAAGCCTTTCAAATATTCCCTTTGAGTTAGCCGCTTGCTCCAGTTCATTGATTCGCTGCGTCCACTAGGCTTTGGGATGTTTCCGGAGGTGTTAGAACTTAACTTCTTAGTCCTGCGCAGTGAGTAGTACCTACCGACAGTAGGATTTGCTCGACGAGCTTCGAAAAGCTGGAGAGATGGTGCAAATATCTAGTGACTTGACAAAACTACTGATGAAGCCACAGACCAAGGTCTTAGAGTTGTGAATAACGATGCGGATGTGTACCCAGTGCCTTTCAACGTCTGAGCGTGTGATGCTCTTTAGATTTGTGGTCAATATGTGCTGAAAGGCGCTGAGGACTCTTGGGACAGAAAGCATAGTCACGTCAAGGCGTTTTCGGCGACGCTGTTGGTAGCCACGAGACAAGGAGCAATTTACCGCCTGCAAGTGCCTGATCTGAAGTGTGAAAAGGGCTCGCAATCGATCTGCTATCCTGTATACAGTCCCCTCAGCGTTAACTGTTGAAGATGTGATCAATTTGTATCCACGGCCAGGTAATGGGGACCTCCAGGTGGCATGTTGGCGCCAGGATCGCCCAGTGGTGGTACTCCGCAGGAAGAGGCCGAGCTCGGCGTGGAGCTGGTGTAAGCGATCGCCGTTGTCTATTCTTCGGGTTCCATGTTCATGTTAACCACCGATTTCACGCTCGTCAGCCTCAAGTCTGCAGATGTGTACACTTATGTGATCTGCAACCACAACGATGTCCACACGATGTTTTTTTGGAGCAGGTCGGGGCGTTGACAGTAGGACTCGTCTTTAACTGACTCAGAGTTGCAGTCTGTGAGAGCGTGCGCTGCTACAACGAACAAATAACGTCTGTTGGCTCCGCGCCTGGAAAGTCGCACTGACGTTTCAAGTCGGATCGCGCATAGACGACTTTTGGAAGGGATCCAGTCTAGTAGTGCGGCCTCAGCACATGAGCTCATCGCATTTCCCACGCTGGCTACGGAAGGGGCTTCGGGGCTCGCGTCTCCAGGTAAGCACAATGTGAAAATGCCAGCGGAGCTCCCAGATGGTAAAATCCGTCGTACCGTTGTTTTAGGGTACTGTAATCGAGCTTCAGCGAGTCAACAGATATCAATGTCAGTGGTCTCAAGCGCGCAAGCAAGGACTGCTTGTGATCCGATTTGCATCAACATCCGAATGTTAAAGGTTGCCGGCTTGAGTTGGGAGTGGGGCACTAGAAAAGGCTTGCCATTACTACTTGGCAGCGTACTGTCGGACCTAAGTTCTTGATTCGTATGGCGAGCACACACCCAAGTCAGCATAGTGTTGTGAACTTGAAAATGTATGAGGGTTGTGAAGGACGGGAAATTCAAGCAAACATGGAATAAACTAACTGAACGGTGATGCGGCAGAGCGTGATTTAGCATGTTCGGCCTCCAGAACCTCGATGAACGGTAGCATTTCTAGAGAGTAGAGAGTGAGTGAGCGCGGAGTCACTGACACATTATTCATAAGTTCTGTGGGCACGGTACTTTCATGTGGCCTAGGCCGAAAAATAATATTGATTTAGGGGACTCCACGCGGAGTCTTTGCTCATAAAGACCTGACTCACAAGGCAGCGAGCAATTTATGTATATCGCAAACTGATGGGAGTCGGCTAATACAGTGAGTACAAAATCTTTCGAGTAAAAACAAACTACTCAGGGCGCTCCAGGATCTGGAGTGCCAGGAGGAATTTCCCGAACCACCGAACTCGCTGATGAGCAAAAAGGCCGATGATCGCCACGCGGATCATACGGCGTCGTAGAAGCCGGTAGTTATCCAGGTTGTTTATCCACCCTTCGTTGGATACTTCTGTCAAAGGCGTGGTTGGTCATTGACCCTATAGCCGGTTACATTGGTTTTGACACAGCATCTTACCAGCCCTTGTGGTATGTAACGAGGAACCAGGTGACCATCCCAGACCTGCAACACTCTAAGATGCTGTTGCTGATTGTCCGCGATTGCTAATTCATCTCGCCTGCGAACAGCCAAGACTTATTCGCATTCCCCCTGCGCGGCGATCTCATATTAGCGTATCAGATATTGAGTGACCCCAACCACGTATGCCGCCATTTGCTGAAACTTAGCCACAACACGCAGCTCAGGGGTAACTGCTTAAAGTTGAAGGAACAATATAGCCGTCTAGAGTGTTGACGGAATTACTTTACCCTTCGGGTTTGCCAACCCTGGAACGCATTCCCAGACTCAGTTGTATCCTCTCCTACCTTGGATATTTTCAAAAAACGATTAGATGTTGCTCTCAGCTCTCAGCATTTTGTTACCTAAATTACTCTATTGTGGATTACTCCAAGCATGTTTTCAACAGGACTAATGTATCAAATGGACCTAAGTGAGCGATCATATTTTATTTTCTCACTCCTTACCTCAACTATCACTGCGCCCCAGTGTCTTTCTGAATGTTTACGCGCGATATTTCTTTTTCATTTCACACTGATGTTAATTATCAAAGTATTCATCTCGGCAGACGTTCGATAGATGACCCAGACATATTTTAATTGCCTCATATTCACCGCTACCATCCTACGGGACGTGTCAAGCATTTGCTTTTATCTCGTGATAAATCATTGTTCATTGTTCAACCTGGGGACTCGCCCACTGGCGTACAACTCTGCCGAACCGATTAGTGGTCTGTTTACTTGAGGGATAACTTAAATAACTGGGGAAAATTGAAGCTTTTTTTTACAAATACCACTCTAACAACTGTTCGCGCAATATGTTGTTGACTTTCGGTGCATCAAAAGGCAAACGTGATGAATAAAACAGTGCAGCATTGCGATACGATGAAGTGTGAGGAAATAAAATTTTGAATTTCGAACGCGTAGGAAAGAGTAAGCGTTTTTAAAAGATCACTGTACAGTGGATGGAATTGGTCAGTTAGTATTTTAGAAGAAAAATGATTGTAAGCATCATGGTGCCTACAATACAATTGGCCAAGGCAACTAATGAGTCCCAACAATCCGTTGCATCTGGAATTTTGCCTTATCGATCGGATCAGTAAGATGTAGTCTTTCTGTAGTAGTTTGCGTAAGAAGACAGGGTAGCAGTGCAGTCGATGCGTACTGAAAGTACCTTAAGTCTCCGGACGTGAAATGGAAGTTTTCTGACTTTGTGTAAAGTTTCACAGACATGTGTGGACAAAGATAGCTTTGGGGCAAGAAGTTAATGAGGTTATTGACCCTGGATGATATTGGTATGGGGTTTCCGTTCACATCAAGGTCGGGGGAGATATTTGTGGACAGCTGGTTTATCGCCACGACGAAAAAATTACACCAGTACATTTGGAAGCAGTAAGAGTAGTGAATCTGGATGAGGAACACTCCACCAGATCTTCTAATCCATGCTGAAGTGAGTATGAATCCTGAATCGGGTGGCTCATACCCCCCAACACGTCGTTGGCATATCTGTATACCAAAAATGTGAGTAGTACATGATGAAGTATACGAACGGTGTTCGAAAAGAAACCGAACTTTTGCTATAACATCTTTATTGCTCATTGCATAACGTTTTAAACACTTTCCACCCCAAAGTAATCCCTCCTATTGGCAATACACCGCTCCAAGCGGCCCTTCCGTTGTGATATAGAAACAAATGTTGGTAGTTAAGGTTGTTCAATTAGTGGTCTGAGTGTTCGCTTAGCTAGGCAGTTTGACTGCAAACGTTTCTTCACCACCCGAGGTGACATCGTCAGTGCGCGTTTAGGAAGCAATGCGGCGCGGTACGAAGCGTCAGTGAGTGTGAGTGATCGATCTTCTAGCCGTTAGTCTGAGTGTTGATTGTTCGACGGACACATAACCATCGAAATCGATCTCTGCTTCTCTCCTAGTAGCGTATTGCCGCGATCCTCTTGGGTTGTTGTCCTCGTTTGACGCAGTTGTTCTTCCATGTTTGAAAAGCCTCCGGGAACGCACTTTCTGGGAGGGCGCGCAGGTCTCTTGTCACATTGTCCGGAAGCTGCTCTGTGGTTTGGAAACGACATCCTTTCAACGTGCTTTTAAGTTTCAGAAACAGGGAAATGTCTGCAGTGGCTAGGTCCGGAGAATACGGTGGATGGGGCACAACAGGGTTGTGTTCCTTAGTTAAATTTTCATGTTGCGACATCCAAGTCTGGTTTACCCAAAGTTCAGGCCTCTTTCTGCTCACAGCATCCCTCAAACACGCTAGAATTTTTTGTCAAAATCCAACCCTGATGCCCACTTCGGCAGAAATTTCTCGAACAGTTAACCGTCGATTTCCACTGATTACAGCAAAAAATCGATCGCCAAGATCATTGTGTGTTGATGTGAAAGGTCATACAGGCTTGGGATCGTCACCGACCGACACTCGGAATGTGTTCGAAACAGTTAAACCACTCATATCACTGCCTGCAACGTATGAAGTCCTTCCCTTTTGTTTGACTAAGCTATCAAAATGTCTAAGGATTTTGCCAAGTTGGTAACAAAATTTCACACGCACTCGTTGTTCGTCAATCACTTTCATTGTCTTTTTGTTACTACTCTGACGAACAACTTGTGAACGTGCTCACTTCAGCGGTTGTACCTCCCCAAGTATAATCAGAGCGAAATGCAGCACATGGCAGTTTGTTGTCTTTGCAAGTCACTACATGCGCTCAGTAGCCGCAGCGCGCTTCCTCTGTTGGTTACTGCGCTATTTCAAAAGTTCGGTTTCTTTTTGAACACCGCTCTTGTAAGGAGTATAGTAGAAGTAATAAGGTCGCTCCCTGCAGAACACCACAATCGGCACGGAGGACATAAGATTTCTTACTATTTACTTGGTGAGGTGAGTACGATCTGTAAAGTAGTCCCGCAACAGATTTCACATACCACGGTGAACCCCATTATCGTAAGCAAGTTGAGCAACATTTACTTATCCAGGCTTCCAAAGGTGTGCGAATAATCCAAGCAGAGTAGCCGTGTGGATTTATGTCTTTGGTATAATGCAAGCGCTACAGAATGAAGAATATATTCCAAGGCACCTGATGTGGGTGGTGAGATCTCTATGCGAACTGCTATATGTCGTCCGCAAGAGTGGCTGCTAAAATCCATAGAATTAGCAGTTTTTCGATGACTTTCAAAAGCACAGATGTACAGGCAATCGGGCAATACGTTTGACATCCATTTTTGACAACTAGGATTATTCTTGACGGTCTCTGACTTTTTTGCATCCCACCCATATTGAGGCATTTCTTAAAGAGAGATTTTAAAGGCAATGTGAGGGAATCAGCACACTTTTTCATGGCGGATGGGTAGACAGAATCCGAAACATTAGCTCTGTTTGACTTAAATCTTTTGAATTCCTTGACAACGTTGCTTTGCTCGAAGACCGCAACTGGGCTTGAGCTAATGGACGAGCTTACAGAGGTTGCACTTGGTGAGGCGGAGCCAAACTCTTAATTTACTTTGTTTAAATCTACCTCACTTTACTTTAAATCTACTTCACTTTTCTGCATCGCAATGAGGCTGAACCTTACCGTGGTGCGATGGTTTGCGTGCCTCAGTGATCCGTTGAGCTATGCTGAGTGGTGCTTTTGCAACTTCAGATCCACTCATACCAGATTGATCAATAGTTAGAAACCAGACAAGCTCAGCCTCCTGGTCCTCCAGGTTAGGGGTTGGAATGAGGGTGGCTCCTTATTCCTTAAAATGGACTACTTATAGCCCAACGCCAAACCTGCTACCTTGCGGTCAGGTTTTTGAACTAAAGGCATTGGTTGAGAACCCTAATCGTTCTCCTGTTTGGGCCTGAGGAACCTGATAGTATTCTGCCCAGGCAACACTATGCATTTCTCTTCAAACAGTTTTTTGGATGCTCTGACCACCGCAGAGGATAATCAACGGTTCCCTCTCTGCTGCATCAAGCAGGGTGTATAGGGGTTCGGACGCTACTGTTCAAGCCTTCCAGTCTTCTTATTCCCCCTCTTACGCTTTTTCATTCTTACCGTCCCGTTCCAACTTCACTTTTATCCCCCCAGTTTTCAACCACCGATTCTTCGCCCCCCCAACATGCTTTGCTAGGCGTTTATCTCCTAAGTTCAACTCACATGCTAAAGCGGAGCGTCACTCCTCTCCTGTCGAGAAGCCCATGTCCAACCAAGCGGTCCATTCAAGTTCATCGGCTTCCATTTGGAGTCCTCGACCCTCCTTCAGCTTGGCATGCCTCAATGTACGCACAGTGCTACAGATCAGTCAACAGGCAGCATTTACCCGAACATTGGAGACCCTCTCGATCGATATCTGCTGCTTATCGGAAATCCGCCTGCAAGACTCGAGCTCTGTGCTCACTCTGCGATCCCCTTCAGGTGACGCAAGCAGTATTTTCTCATTGCGCCTATCCGGTGACGATGCAGCTTCGAGCACCGACCAAGCTGGTGTTGGCATTGCCCTGAGTCCCCGGGCTGAAGCTGCTCTGGTTGATTGGATTCCAATCAGTAGCCGGATGTGTGCGGTCCGATTGGCTGGCTCGTTCAAAGCTTCGAAGTCGCGTGGGCCTAATAGGTGTCTATTCATCATCGCTGCCTACGCGCCCACAAACTGTAGCGATGATTCGGTAAAGAATGACTTCTACCGCCAACTGACTCAGCTCCTTCGCCACAGAAGAAGCACGGACACTGTTGTGCTGGCTGGGGATCTGAACGCACAAGTTGGAAAGTTGTCCACTGATGAAATGCATCTGGGTGGTCAGCACGGTGTAGGCTCCCGTAATGATAACGGTGAGCGGTTACTTCATTTGTGTGAAGATGCTCGCTTATTTCTTGCGAGCACTAACTTCCGACACAGCACCAGCCGGAGGGTGACTTGGCGCCCACCAGCCTCGAACCAGCCTTGGACGCAGATCGATCACATTGCTATCAGTTACCGCTGGAGAGGCTGCATCCAGAACTGTCGCTCGATTTGGAGCACATGTGTGGACACCGATCATGCACTTGTATGTGCTGACATGCGGATGCGTTTTGGCGGACGCCCACGACGACGCTGTGAGCGCATTGACACCAGCCAACTGACAAAGCCAGCTGTTCTGAATGCGTATCGAAGTACGCTGACATGCGAGTTGAGTAAGCGCTCACTGGAGACAATTGATGGTCACTGGTCACATGTTCGCCAGACCTTACTAGCAGCAGGCAAATCCTCATGTGGTATGTCTAATAGCCAACATGGATATTGGGTCTCTTCGCGGTCTCTGGAACTTATCGACGCTCGCCGGCATATCCCGGCTGGAAGCGAACACAATGAAACTCGCAAAGAGCTCCGGGCAAGACTCCGTGCTAGCCTGAAAGAGACCGCGAATCTTGGTGGTCTCATCGTGCGTCAGAGATGGAAGTGGCCACTGTCCTTGGCAACCATCTTAAGTTATTCCGTCTGCTACAGGAAACGGGCAGCAGGAGACCTGGTGTTAGTGAAACTATACGTGACGAGAGTGGACAGCCTATCCACAATTTGTCAAAACGTTTGGAGCGTTGGGCTGAGCATTTGAAATCAATTTAATCGGCTAGAATTGTTCGATTCTTCGTCCAGTGATCGCCCTGCTCCGTGGGCTGTCACTTTGGATCCACCCTCTCGCTCAGAAGTCGAACGTGAGAACGGACTGCTGAAGTTAAATAAAACCGCGGGACCTGATGATCTTCCTCCAGTTCTTTTCAAATACGGAGGCTCTGCTCTTGTTGATGCTTTACATGAATTACTAGTGAAACCTGTGGGAGCAGGAGACTGTCCCAACCGACTGGAGCCGCTCCGTTATTGTTCCCATCTTCAAAGGAGGCTCGCGTTCGGAATGCGGCAACCATAGAGGAATCAGTCTGATCTCCATCGCCTCCAAATTACTCGCCTCCATAATTCTTCACAGACTGACTGGCGCTCGTGAAAGCCAGATTCGTGAGGAGCAAGCCGGGTTTCGTCGGGGTCGTGGCTGCATCGACCACATCTTCACCTTGCGTCAGTTGTTGGAGCACCGTCACACATATTGGCGGCCCACCGTAGTCGTGTTCCTCGACATCAAAGGTGCCTTCGATTCGATTGATCGATGTGCCCTTTGGAATTGTCTACTCAGGAAAGGTGTGCCCGAGAAATATGTAAATATTATCCGAGCATTATACGCGCGTAGCACGGGCAGAGTGAAGGCTTACGGCAAGCTGTCGCCACCCTTCAATATCTCCAGCGGTGTGAGACAAGGATGCCCGCTGTCACCTTTTTCTCTTCAACTTCGCTATTGACGAAGTCATGGAGATTCAATTTACAGGACACGACTTAGAAGGTGTGGATTAGCTCCAGGAGAAAGACTTCTTGACTTGGAGCTATGCAGACGACATTGCCCTCATATGTGACAGCTCGCAGACGTACCAAGCCGCACTGGACAGATTAGCACTGGCTGGCAGCCGCTTCGGGCTCTGCTTTGCACCATCGAAAGTGTAAAGCTTTCCTCCAAGATTGATAGGGATCGCCTCCCTACAGCAGACTCGTTGGTGGCGATCAAGCTAGAAGTCCGTTCGGAAATTCTACTACCTGGGAAGTTGGATCAGCGCCCGTGGGATCGAAGACGAGATCAAGAACCGTACTAGGCAAAAGCTCGAGGTGCTTTTGCTAACCTTCGCCACTTATGGCGGCGCAGCGCGACATTACTCTAGGCCTGAAGGGTAGAGGTGAAAATGCAGCGGATGCCTTCGTCCTTACTCTACGGTGGGGAAACTGGCCCCTATGATCGGCGGACGTGAAGAGGCTAGTTGCGTTCGATCATGGGTACCTTCGCAGTTTGGCTCACATTTGGTGGGAACACCGAGTGAGTAACGAGAGTGTTCGATGCCTTGTTAACATCACAGGAAAAGCAACTGAACCGCTCAGCACCGTTATTTCACGCACCAGGCTCCGATGACTTGGCCACGTGTTGCGCATGCCAGCCCACCAACTTCCACGACGTGCGTTGTTTGGGTGCCGGAGATGTGGATAGAAGAAGAGGAAGGGTGACCAAGCCATGACTCTGTCCAGAGGAATGAAGGCACTCACTTCGAAGCTGGCCTCGGTTGAAACGTCACGGCTCTCTGGTTGGGGTGCGAAAGACGATGAACAAGTTTGGCTGGATACACTTGCTGACATGGCAAGGCGCGGACCTCAGTGGCTTTCGCGCTATGAGTTTCTTTGTCCCTCCGCATCTCATTTAGCCTCCCTCCATTTACGATGTCATTTCGTAGCGTAAAACATAATAATTTTTCTTTTTGCCTAACAGCCGGCTGGTAGCTTACCGGAACGATGCTCAAGCGTTACTGCTAGCTCAATTGGCATGAAACAGTTGCATTTATTTTCCTTTTCCTTTATGTATCGCGGCACAGTAACTGAGGTGTTTTGAACCTCTAGCTGACGTGTATATTGATGATGATGACTTGCCCTCTCTGACTGCAGGCACTCTATACACAGAGTTGCCTCAAACGCCTCCATAGATCTCGACAGTTATGGGTACCTATACCCACTTAGATATATAAGTTGTTTAGCCCCTTTCTCTCGGATTTGCTTGCTGAGTTTGGGATCTTGACACGAGTCGATATCTCACATTCCTAAGCTCCTTCTTAGTCCTTCGAGGTCGCTTCAGCAAGGGCGATGAAAATCTGCCCACCTTTGGGTATGTTGCTTTAACACGATAACAGGTCAAGACCATATTTGCTGCAGTTTATAAGATGATGGTCATATAGAAAAGACAGCTCCTCGTCGACGAAGACTAAAAATCAGGTAACCCTTTGAGGAACGTAAGAGAAGCGCACATCTGGTGATAATAATTTGTTGAAAAATATATACAAACAAGCTAATAGAAATCATATATTACAGTTTTGGCAGTGGCATACGTATAGTATCGTTAAAAAATTATGGGGCATATTCGTCCCTATTTGCATCAAGGCCAAATTAACAGGTACTTGCTATGGAAATCTGCAAAACAGTTCATTTTAGATGTGCGACATAAATGAGGAGCACAGAATGTACAAAGGTTTTCAGTTCTGTTTTCAATTTTTGTACACAGTAAAAACATCTTTTGTGTTTTTCGGCTTTTTTTCATAACGTGTTCTGGCTTGTGTGGGTTGCTTGCCGTTTGTGACCGCCTTTATGTCTGGATATTTGTTGCAATGCTTCTCTGTCTGCAGAAGAAGTCAGATATCCGCGAACGTGACAGTGCTGCACGAAAATCAATCGATTAATTGAGGCGTGTCATGGAAGTGGTACATTATACTGATCTTCAGATAAATTATAAATGAATTATTTACAGAAATGTCAACCAAATCAAAGAAGACGCGAAGGCAATATTTTATTCTGGATCTCCTGTCAACTTCAATGGTCACCTTTGTCTGGCCCATAGGATCAACAGCACCCATATGTTGATTATATTTTTGAATCACCAGAGGACAGCGAGCATCTAGTTTGTCAGCTGATCCTGTTACTTTTCTCGCCACGGAAATCATAGGAACTGACGATACGAAGTTGTCCAACATCAGAACACTTCTACTGTCGATTCATTGCACGCAGGTAATGCCACTACTGGAAACAGCAGAAATGTCCCATCTTTTCATCTTCTTATCAATTGGCAGGCAGGTCGGCATATCTGTTCGCTTCGCACGAACAGTTCCACAAGCTCCGTTTGTGCAAGGATATACTGCAGATTCGGAGAGCTGAAGAAATTATCAAAACATATTTGGCTGTCTGTTCTGGATGCAATAGGGTGCAAGATTACAAACTCTCCCAAATTATGTTCGACACGCTGTGCTTTCTTGTCAAGATATGTCCAAACTGATATGAATATCCAGTACGAGAATCACAACTGCACCGTATTTTGAAGCCCCATTTTATTTCTTTGCCCTTCGCATACTGTCGCATAATATTATGACCTTCGAATTTATTCATCTGTTCATCTATGAACTGTTCCTCACTTATGCTGAGTATGTCCTGAAAAGCTGCATTGAAATGAACAATAAGTGGACGCACTTTCTATGCTCGATCTTTAGCGTCATGCTAACCATTGTTGTCAACAAAATGCACAGCTGCTCGAACAGGCTCGAATAGCTGCAAAGGCATGACTTGGGCGATATTTGGCACTGCCATGTCGGGTTCTGTGAACCAGTAGAATCGTACCTTTGGCAGAACATGGTAACTCATGATCAGATTCATACCAGTAAATGCCTTCATCTCTGCAGGTTCAATGAAGAAAGTGTTTCCTTTCTGTTGCATATACCAGATACTTTCTGGAACAAGTATTTCATCAACAAGCTTGTCAAATTGGCAAGCTGCTTCAAGTATTTGCAAGAGCACTGGAATTGCATTAAAAGTTTGTGAATCTGAGATTTTGTCCATGTTAACTTATCCAATATGCCTGTGCTTGCTTGTCATCTCTGAACAGAAAATGTTCATAGGCTTGCGGCATGTGAATGTTACAAGTTGACGTTCTTCGGGTGCGGAAACCCTAAAAGAAGGTGGAGAGCAGTTAGGTGTTTTGGCATTTCAACAGCTAACCTTATCCGCTTTGGACAGCAACCAGAAGGACCGGCTCCAGAGAAGTGACTGAGGAAGCATTGTCACTTCCCGAATTTTGGTGATTCAGTGCTGGCTCAATAATTACGTCTGTTCCAATCTCCTCAGCAACACCTAGCAAAAATTCTTTATCATCTGTATCAAGTACCAAGTTAGCTTCATCCCCGCTGTGACACGTATTCACATATTGAATAATTTCGTCCTCATCAATGTGGAAATGTTGCGCCATATCGAAATCTGAAGTAGAACGGGTGAATCAAGCAGAATGTCTAATCACTCTTGTCCTACATAAACCCACACTTGCAGCACACTGGGACAAATGTGTTCCCTCACGATTATCATGGAATGTTAAATCCATGTACATATATATGGAAACTTTACATCAATTTTTAGCATCTACAAAAATGCATTCATAAGTCCAAGAGAAAAAGTTCATAAGTACATGTTGTATTCCAAAAAACCCTTGAAATGAGTAACACAACACAACGAAAAGCAAGCACTTTCCGATCGCTACATAATGATGGTTTGAAGCACACAGACAATATAACCGACCGTTTCCGATGTCCTATGACTTATTGTTCTTGTTTCAAAATTTTTCCCACCATTCTGTGTGTAAATAAATCAGAGAGACGCATGTTAACGAGTGGGACATTTTTGCCCCTTATACCCTAAAAGGGTTAAAGCAAACATCAAATGGGAATTTATAATATCCCTAATAGAGCAATTTGGCCGTTTGATATTCTTGTAAGAACGTCTAGGCCGCGTGGAAATATAGCTTTATTGTATATGAGTGGACATAAATTGAAAACAGAATGATCTGAGTTGATCAGAGCAGAACCTATTTGTATGAAACACATTTGTACTTTATTTGTGTAAATAGCGTTCATTTGGCTTTTCTCTCTTAAGCATGATAGTTACCTTCCGCGACACTGCGCTACCTAACATGACCGCTGCTGCGAGGTGATAATCACACCACTCCGGTAACAGAGACCAGAAGTTAATTTATGCTTCCTTGATAAAATCGTGATAAGAATACTGTTAGCAGGACTGCATCCTCTCGACTGTGCCCCATGCTGAGGCTTATGTTGCATTCATGATGCTCTTTCATCACAGTTGGGCTAAACCAGCTTACACATAAATTTTATTTTTTATAGGCTGGATTAATATTTTTTATTTAGTTTGTTCTGCCTACCTGAAATACCTTCTATTAACTTGTATTTTTTACTTACGCTTATTGTGGTTATCATCGTCAACTTTATCGCGTTCCTTGCATTTTTTGTACAACCTCCGAACACATGTAATTATCGCGGATTCGTTGCTAACCAACCTACTTCATATGCTAATTTATCGAAGAGTTATGTTGGCCTAGCCGTAGCTTAAACTGAATAATACGTTTGATAAAGTCAATTCAAGTGATTGGCAGTGGTTTGATATCCGCGGTGTGGCTACGCTTGATGTGCATGTTGACAAGGTGCCTACCCGTCTAGTACCCACTACTTAGTCCACGCTGACTCCAGGAGACAGTTGGTCGTTGCTAGAGGAGACGGGGTGCATGGCCCTTGTGGCTGCGCTAGACTCGAAGAGAGGTTCCATGCACACAGTATAGAGCAGACCACCGTCCAACCACCACTTTGTGCGCGCTTGCTTCCCCAATACAGCGTGCTTGTGTTTGCCTGTGAATGAGTGTGGGCCGGCTCCGTTGATGAAATGTGGCTCCCATCCACATGCCTTATTATTTTTATTATTCCTTCGGGTTTACATGGATATGGGGTGTCTGTATAGAACTGTGAGTGGTACAGAACATGCCAACCATGGTCTCTCTTTTGGCGCAGGCGTCCTGTGGATGGATACAGCGACAGGCAAACCCGAAACCGGATGCCGCCAACCATCTTCTCGACTACACCAGACACGGAATTTATGGCATCAGCAAACGTTAGCACTTCCATGGTAAAATAATACCCCGAGAACACATAAAATTAGGGCGTAACAAACAAGCTTGTTTTAAGTGGGTCATCAGCAGGCTAGTGCAGCCAAGTGAATTAGAGGCGCTAATAACAAATATCGCTTTAATAAGGCTATGTGATTAGCCCGACCTGTGTAGGGTCGGGGGGAATGGCGTGATAGATCTGCTTACTTGTGTTAGTCCGGGCCAGGGTAGACAGAGCGTCTGAACAAAGTTCTTCTTTGCACACATCTCCGGGTTATGGAGCCGAATTGCGATCGCCTCTGCTGTCGACAGCAGACGGCATCTGCCAGCTCTCGAGTGGCATCCTGGCACACAGTAGATCGGTTGGAATGAATATTTTGAGTATCTTTTGTGGTTGATATCCACTGAATGTGGCAATACTGCGCTGGTTACATACTTCCTCATACTACTGAATGGCCAAGCGGGACAATGCTCTCGGGCTCTTACGCACAGTCGCATGGTCGCTTTTCCAATATACCTTTCTCGATACGAACAAGAGAAATTGTACACACAGAAGGAAATTTGCGACCGCGGTATCCGTTCTTTGAGCTGCTGGCGGACAATTGGTGTTGAAGTGAAGTTTACACGTAAGTCGGCAGCACAGTAAGTTTTGCCAGTCGCTAGGATAAGACTTACGGTTGTTCGCTGAGCTATCGCGTTACCCTTAAACGGTAGCGATAAGTATATTAGGCGCTTCACTGCGGAAGAAGGTTTCATCTTCGGCACATGCGACTCCATGTGCTTCTGGATGAAATTTTCCGAGTACCCATACGTTCGAACACCCTACGGAAAAAAATTAGCTTCCCCGAAAGTTTATCTTCTACGCATATTCTTCCTGCTCTCTCAGTGAGACAACGGAGTATATCACGCTTCTAGCTGGTTAGAACGAAACTATGGAAGTGGGTGTTTTGTCCATACCATGTTTCCTTTCTGTGTACTCTCCTCCGTATTGTCCCGTCTGCTTCCCTATTAGTCGGCACGTCTATAAATGCCAAGGACTCGTCACTTTCTATTTCGAGAGTAAGCTTTAGGTTGTTATGCGCGGAGTTGAAGTGGACCATCAGATCTTCAATACACACCCCGTTGTTCGCAATGCAATGGATGTCGTCTGCATATCGGCCAAATGGACCAAACTGTTGATTGGCTCCTTCAACTTGTCGCTCTCCGACTTGCTCATGAACGCCTCCGCGAGTGACGGGCCTAACGGTGAACCCATGGCCACTCCATCTATTTGTCGGTACAGTGATACACTGGAGTTGGAATTTTGTTTCTACTGCATGTCAGCAATAGTTATCCTAATCGATTTGGCAGGACACCGACGTTGATGTTGTGGAACTGGATAAACTGACCTAGACAATCTACAGTCCCTTCCAGTGGAACATTGGTGAAAACGGATACCACGCACAATGAAAACATTTTCCGCCCGGTTAGTTCAAGTTGTCTCACTGAGGTGAGAAACTCAAAAGTGTGCTTTAGACTGTACCTGGCTAAGGCTTTTCGGATTGGTTCCAGGCCGTTTGACCAGCCACTTAGCGGTCGAATGGTACGGTGAGTTGCATATACCTAGTTTTAATCTCAATGATAGCCCTTCCTTATACCCCTTGGGCAGACCGTAAAGTCTGGGAATCACCGTTCCACTCATCCTGGTGTATTCGAATACATCAGAGTCGATGATATTTTCTTGTTTAAGCAACGCCAAAACGACCCTGGCACCTTTATCCGGTCTAAACAACAGTACGTTGTTTTTTCTCCTGAATTCTTTGAGGGCGTCTAGATATTCCTTCTTCAAAATGTGCTTAGCACATGGTTTATAATTTAGCTATTTGTAAGAGGTGTTGACAAGTGTCGACTTATACTGTCCAGCTTCCAAATCTGATGACCGCATAAGTGTAGTTACATGGGAATAGAGATCTGCAAATTGAACCTCTAAATCTAACTGCTTAACTCGATTCTGTGGCCAACAGAATTTCGGATCAAGCGAAAGAGCCTTGAGTAGAACTTTGTCTAATTGCAGTGAGGAGAAATTTTGAACGCATCTTTCAGGATTAGATGGAAGCAAGTTCGGTGGCTTGATCGCGTCGAGCTGCTTCTGCAGTGAGGTCATTGGTAATTCCACCTGCCGTGATACGATTTGCTGAACGCAGGATTCAACTGCATCGTACTCCTCAACACATTGATTCTTTAGTTGATTGAGTGATGTACTATGGCATCTTACTCTGTCTTGATGAACGTGAACTGAGTCCGCTTTGCACGGAATCTAGACCTCATGTTCGTCACAGTTTACATCCAGGTTTTACAGATCAGGTTTTGTGCGGTCATAACCGAAATGAAATATACTCCTCACACATCCACGCTTTTCACAGCCCGTATTCTTTTACCCAAACTAGATCTCATACCCTACAAATTCATTACGACCACTCTCCTCATGTTCCTGTACTGGCCATCCAATGCGACAACACGTGTGTATTGAAATAATGCTGGTGTTCGCGATTTCGCAACTAATTTACCTTGCTAGTCCGGGTATCAATGCACTCTACTGTATGCTACTTCTTACTTTGTCTTGTATAATTTTTGTAATACCACATTTGGTTTTCGACTTAGACCTAAGTGCCCGTCGTACTGGCAAATCTGATATACTCGTCGGTCATGGATGACGTTCTTTCAAGCAGCAGTAGTCCTTAATTCGGAAACTCGATTGAAACACGACCTTCAGTATTTCAATACGTATCCTAAGCGTGACCTATTGGATCTTGTACTCTTTGGCATGAATACATATGCACTGTCGGGAACGTTTACATAATTATTTCATGGTTTTCCTGAGCTCATCCTTTCGGGTCTATTTTTCCCCAAGGTTACCCAGCGCAGTTACCATGCACTCATTGGAATTGGATTATCTTGCCATCTTCAGTTGGTCCCATTTCGCGGAATAATTCTCCACGAATAGCGTTTCCATCAGCCTGAGTCGTTTCCGCATGCACCATGCTGTCGCCACACGTAAAACTACTCGACTTTTAATCTACTCCAACATCTGTTAACTTGCGCTAAGTAGTGGATTAGTTGGAAAGCTCATAGGCTAAATTCTAACGACGCTGGTTGAAGCCTGGCCTCAAGGCGCTAGGAGCCTCACAACAAAGCCAAACATTTGTTAAATCTTTTATCACAACAAATTAAAGATAGTGAGAGTTTTCAGTGGAGGCGATCGACAGCTACTCTGAGATCTCCATTTGGCGCACAAAATGGTGAATGTTCCCAATTGCTTATGCTATTACTTACCGAAGCGTAGCCAGACTACTAGGCCCAAAGATTCCCGACTGAAATGTTACCTTGAATTGGGACAGAATTATCGTTAAATTCCTTCCAGTTAACTTTGGAATTTGCTCTGAAAATCAGTTGTTTTCTCTGCTGCTTTGTTTTTATGTTGAAAGCGACTGGGTACTACTACCTAGCTACATGCGCGCCGTTGTATAAATTGTGGTACGGTGGGGTATTTTTAGAGTTTGCTCTTATTGAATTTATGTTTCCCAAGGATGCCACTAATGCAGAGCATGAGTAGGCGTTTTCCTTCGTTCCGCAAACTACGCTAACCACAGCTGCTCTCATTCCTTTTTGTACGGTAAAGTGCGTGTCCCGTTTCAAATCCTTGTCATGTAGCGTTGTACCATTCTTTGCCACTGGTATTTCGTCGTTGCACTGTTTCACTGGCAGACACTTAGCTAGTTGTCATGCACATCCCTTAAATTTATACACCTAGCCCAATCCATTCTACGTAACTTTATAAACACTTACTCTCTAACTGGTGCTAACTCATTGTTCACCTAATCAAAATCTATTCGAACACTCATTGATTTGCTTCGACCACATAACTGAATTTTTCGAATAGATAATAATGTATTGTGTCTCTATTATCCAAACTGGTTTGCGTGACTTGGAACTAATTTGTTGGTGGGCGCGTGCCGTTTATTGGTACCAAAGGACCATTTCCTACTGGATCGGACGGTTGGGATTTTGCGAGGATACAATCGTTTGATTAAGCTTGTGTAGATGGAGACGTGCTGCCCATAGAGGGTTGAAGGCACCAAGAATAACTCTCATACTGATTGAAAGCATTACGTTCACTCACACTGATTGCTTGACTTACACAGTAAAATGGAATAAATTCATTGGACTTCTCGATTATAAAGACATATCTTTTGTCCCTATCCCCTGAGACATTGAGTTCGAAACGTTTTTCTGCTCAACGCTAAAGTCCTCACCTTTCCCATCGCCACAGGCTAACCTCATTAACTGACGAAGCTAATGATTACATTCGTAAATGTTCTCCGTAGATTAGATCTGTTTCCAATTTCGAACAGATATGTCACACGGCTAAAATATACTAAGCGCATCCGTTGTGCTGTTTGTAGCCGTACCACTGAGACAGGCAAGTAATTCGTTTGTCGTTGCTTATTCAGTGTTCGTTTCTCACACGGCAGAAATGACGTACTGTTTCGCTCGTTTCTAGATGATTGCACTTATTTCAAAGTGGTATCAAACGGCTGTCGTCACAGATTTAAACGGCAATTCGGTTCATCAACAAACGGATCCTGTAATGAGAGTGTTGATGAATCTTTTCACATCTCCGTTAAAATCTGTGCTTCTCAAGTAGCACATCATTGATGCAACGCCAATGAAATCCTACCAGCCGACGATTGGTTGCTACGTATCAGCTTCACTACAGGTACTGTTACTCTGCAGCCTAACAGTCCAGTAGAGCATATAACCCGTCCCTTAGGTCACTGACAGAAAACCATGACATCCAGCACCTACCGCAGACAAGTATGTGTAGATCTCGACCACTTTGACTTTCTATGCATTCTTGCAGTTAGACAAAACTGAACCAATCACCAGAGCAATGTGAGACCACCTCGCATGGCCTCATCTACATGCACACGTCCGTTCACCTGACGCGAAACGTGTAGGATCGAACGGGTGAAACACATCGATACCAGGCTCATTCCCAGTCTGCTGGATTTACCGAAGATCGATGCGAGAGATACCTGTCTTATCTAGTTTGGGCCCAGCTTACTGCCTAGGCAGCGGCTGCACTTACAACGCACGTGTAGGCCGTAAAGTTTCTGGTAACAGATCTGGAGCCAGTTCCCAACTCCATGTGCTTCGCACGAAGAGTGGATAAATTTTTGCAATGTTTTCCTGAGCATGCACTGTAGGCCAAGTATCTGCCCGAATTCAACGGTTCCTGGAAGTTAAATTATACGAGATTCACTGAAACGGTTATCCACTGACAATGTTATCTAAGATTTGCGAGCTCAGTAATACTGCCCATGAGACATTTTTCGAGGTTGGTGAGCATTTGAGGAGCGATGAGGGTATTGACAATTCATATGTATATATATATATATATATTTCTAGCGTTGTTGAAATTATCTTGTTGGACAGATTTTATTGCTGCTTTCGCTCACCATGGGTATACAGATTTTCTTTCGCGCTATACAATCCACTATTCCTAGGCTCTCGCTTCTCCCGGGGGTTGCTTTTTGAGTTCCCGTCACACATTCTTGTTGGTAGGCTCTTCCGAGCTTATTCGAGTAACTCTTTTCAGTGCTTTTCATATTGGATCAAATTTATGTGCAACGGATCTTGCTTCATTTCACAGCCTTGGCACATTCTTTGCCAAAACCCATGCGTTCAACTACTTCAATAATGAGAACTCTCAGACCATATTGCAACTATATCTGCAGGCAGCAGCATGACAAATCTACGGAAGATTCGGCGTCTGTTTTTAACTAAACATGGTGGTTGGGCTAGCAATAACAGCGCCCTACTTGACTCCTCGTGCAACGCGAGTCAAGCAATATATGCCGCGTCTTAGTATGAGTGTGGGCTTAGAACCAGGAGATGACTGATTGCCGTATTCAGCTAATTGCGCGCGGCCGAGGGTGGGACAGCCACCTATCATAGCAAACTGACCTCGGTACAGGAGCAAAGCATCCAGGGTCCTGGAGTAAACTACCATCAACACAAAGCTTACCTTAAATTATCTGTGTGAATGGCCAACCTGCTGTACCTAAAAGCACTTGTAGAACGAACAATAGGATAGAAAAAATAGAACTTTCATATTATATCTGCTACACTCATTTATATGCGAAATGCGGGAAAATAAAGCCAACCTAATTTAGGCTCCTCGACAGCAGGCCAGACACATTTCGGTCTGGGTGAAGTGTAATATCGTTCAATTAGTTAAGACCGTAATTACACTATCCCAGAAGCAGGCAAGGCTGGTAGAATTTCTTTAGAAAAGATTGCTAATAAAAGTAGTTTCATTGGGAGGAAGTACAGTAGAATTTTTGATCCATGCCTCCACAGTGAACTGCATTTAAAGCCGTTGGGTGCTCCACTAAAAGCGTCTCCTCCTAACACAGAAAAGCAATCACCTTTCCACTACGCCGGCTGGCGCGAACCTTCTCGAACCTATTACTTCTAACCTATTGAACCATTTTCCAACAAACCCATTTTAGTCCTCTGGGTTTGGGCGAAAAGCAGGATACAAGCCAATATTAGAGGCAGCTGGGCCGTAGTTGCACCGAAGAGCACTCTAAAAGCAACAACTGCAGATTCTTCTGTCTCATCTGATACAGATGTGAGACGCGGTGCTGTACCGTTGGTTAGCAAATCGCCCGGTCTCCCATTCACGACTCATACTGCTATCATAGACTCTAAGTAACAGCGGAATGCTCCATCCATGATATGTACCCACGTTAGGAACCAAGGTCGACTACACTGAAGCAAAGAACGTGAAAATCCTGAGCCAGTGCAACAGCATAGGCAACTTGCTCGGTACTCCGACTAAGCCAACCACAATGACGATATTTACCCGGCACCCAAATTCCAAGAACTATGCTGAAGCTAAGCTGCTTCGGACTGCACTAAACTCTATTAATGAGGTGTAAAGCCATCCTGCCTTCGAAAGCTCGTCTGCAGAACAGATCCTGTTTGGTCTGCGCCTTTCCAGTCGTTCCATAGGACAAGCGTAGGCGTGCGAAGTAGAAATTAGAAGAGCGGCACGCAGACACTGTAGCTAGAACCGTTTCTGACCATGGTGCCTCAAAGTCTCACGAGCAAGATGAATGCAAAGCGGCAGTTCACGGCCAGGAGCAGTGACGCTGTATTCGTGAGACTATGCTCTTGGATGAGGTTGTGGCGGCTTCTCTCAAGTCTGTCAAGATCAGCAAGCTAAAGTAAGTGCGGGCAGAATATAAGAAAGGTTGTGATACAAAACTAGACAGTTGGCACATAAGATACTGGAGCGATAGTGGTCACTTTAGGACGGACTGTCAAATGAGCCCTAGTTCAAAGCAGCGGGACAACCTGCCTCCCAAAGTAAAGCGCCACACCGGCAAGAAAGTGAAGTGGAACCCCGTTCAAAATGCACACTGGTAGCAGGCACGACAAAATTATGCATCTCCTTGTGCAATCCTGTAACCACACTTCATGCACTGTGCAAAATGAATTGCCCTAGGGGTAGGTACGATGCAGCCCTGTTTACCTCCAATCGACTCCACGAAAAGACCGCTAAAAATGGCTGGCCTACGACTATACCACGGTTTGCACAAGCTCTTATCCGAATTACATGTTTTTCGGCTCGCTGCTGAGAACTGAGACAATTAGTATATGTGAACCAATGCTAAGTCCTCAACAAAATTGCGGAGCTTCGGCTACATCAGGCAACCAAGGCTGGGGATCTCATTTCCCTAAGCGAGATTTGGTTACATTCAGAGGTTACTGATATCGAGATCGCGATTCAGGGAATGTCTCCATTTTAAATTGATTGTCCCAGTAGAGGAGTTCGCGCAATCCAGCACTATCGCAACCATTGATAATGCAAACCATTAGATGAGCCCGAGACCGGTTTGCCATGGTGTCCTTGGCGTCCCAGATAAAATGACAGCTGTTTCATGGCAGTTATTTATCGCCTTGTATTATCCATACAAGCGACGTATTCTCTGCTTATATCAGACTAGACAACGATCATACTCCCAAATTACAGTCTCATTCATATCCAAAGCGATTTAAAAGTTCAAGGCCTATATGCTTTGGCACCCCCAGGGAAATTTTCAAGGCCGAACTGCAAGATCTTATCGTAAATATTCCTCAGTACTCTTCATCTTACTTAACATGTATAGAACTGATACCCAGCAGCCGTACTATAACTCGTACTTGAATATCGGGTACTCATGATCGACAGGTCATGAACAGATGTCCCAGTAAGGCTAAACAATCACACTACACCTTACAACTGTGGGCGGTATACAGAACCAACAAGTATTTTTACACGCTAAAACCCTAGCCGAGCTGGTTGCCATGACCGTTCGAAACTTCTTGAAAGACAGCTCCCTTGACAGTGCCTGAATTCAGTTTGTTGGACATACCAGCACTTTGATCGTTTCTGCTTCAGCAACTAAGCAAGTTCGTCCCGCCAATCCATCATCGTTCATCAGAAACAGAACCCGCAAACGTACGACACTAAGGAATGCAGCATAGCACGCTTACAGCGCCAGTGCTGATCCAGAAACCTGGAGCGATTACGTGATCCAGCGTAATCATCTTAATACGCTTGTCCGTGAGGAAGATTTGGCTCACCAATAACACTTGATTTGTAAATTTGCCGAAAACAGATAACGTCCATGTAAGCATGTTGACAATATTCGCAAGCTGAAGCACGATATCACTCAAGTTAACACAACAGTTGGGTGGCATGAACCGCTAAATAAGCAGCTAATGCTCAACAACTGATGTATGCTTCGAAGGTACCACGAGACGTCCACCAGTGACGCATCCCCGCATACATCGCCCCAATTTCAGGACTTATTAACATCACGTTTACCGCCACAAATGTGTTGATGAAACTGCTCTCACTACGCACGTACAATCTTCCCGGATTCGCGAACATCCACCCCAGGACGCTGAACGTAGCAGCAACAACGCTGGTCGAGATACTTTCACATTTCTTCCAAATTTACTTGCATAAGGAAATTGGAAACATGGAAACATGAAGACATGGTCTAAGCACGTCAGTTTTCGAGAGTAGCAGTTGCTCGGAACCCGCAAACTATCGCCAAATGGTCTGCCGCCATGTACTCTTAAAGGTGATGGTCAATCATCGCTGAGACTAGTCGACGATCTAGATCTACATACTTGGACACCACGACCTACAAGCAGTCACCCAAGAGTGTAATCTGTGATTATTAATTAAGGCTGATTTGGATTGCTCATAACAATATAAGAAAGCATCAAATACAGGGAAGCAACATGGCGGTTTTGTGCGGAGAGCACTCGAACGGTTTGCTCCATCAGTCTATCGGCCATTGATTAACACATACTTACTGCCTCAAGTGTAGTGGCATAGCAACTATTTTTACCGCCACGGGAGGTGGTCACATTTTCGCCTTGACTGAAGGCAGAATAGGTGCGTGAAATCCACACAACCCGGCTCAGGGTAAAGCGCACAGTAGTTTTCGATGAAATGGCTGGCCATTTGGGACACTTAGTTAACTGTGGTGCAAGTGGCCACAATGGAACAAATAAAGTGATTGTTGGGAAGAACGCTTGCAAATGTTTTGTTGCTCTTACAGAGAAACGCTTAAATATTCAACCCACAGTCTACCCGGATCTTTTACCACTCGTATTTGGCATCGAACAATCGATGAAAATAGCAATGCCTCACGGAGCGGACTGCCTACCAACCCCCTATCCTGCGGCTTTGCTCAAGTGGAATAAGCTATCCAGGCTTGGCAATCATGACAAAAGAAAGAGCTTGCAGCATCATCATCATCATCATGATACACGTTAGCTAGAGGTGGGAAACACCTCAGCTACTATACGCAATACATAAAAGTAAAAAGTAAAATGCAACAGGAGCAAGCAAGCTGAGCTACCAATAACGGATGGGCATCGTTCCGGTAAGCTACCAGCCAGCTACTATGCAGCAAATTAAATGACTATGCAAAATTTCATAAGGCTAAATATTGAGATCGTGGTTGGAGGGGGAGGCTAAAAAGGATGCAGTGGAACAGAGAAACTCGCAGCATGAACACCACTAAAGTCTGCTCCTAGCCATTTCAACGAATGCATCCAAACAAACGTGTTCATTCTCTTTCGGACCCTAACCAGGGAGTCATGACGTTCCAACCGAGGCCAGCTCCGAAATGAGTGCCTTCATTCCTCTGGACCACGTCATGGCTTGGCCACCCTTCCTCCTCTTCCATCCACATCTCCGGCACGCAAACAACGCATGTCGTGGAAGTCGGTGGGCTGGCATGCGCAACACGTGGCAGAGCCATCAGAGCCTGGTACGTGAAACGGCGGTGCTGAGCGGTTCAGTTCCTTTTTCTGTGCCGTAAACAAGGAGTCGAACGCGCTCATTACTCACTCGGTATTCCCACCAGATTTGAGCCAAACTGGGAAGGCACCGATGATCGAACCTAACTAGCCTCTTTAAGTCCGCCGATCTTAGGGGCCAGGTTTCACAACCGTACAGTAAGGTCGAACATACCGCTGCGCTGTACACTCTACCCTTCAGGGGGAGATTGATGTCGCGCCGGCGCCATAAGTGGCGAAGGTTAGCAAAAGCGCCTCGAGCTTTTGCTATACGGTTGGTGATCTCATCCTCAATTCCATGGGCGCTGATACAACTTCCCAAGTAGTCGAATTTTGGAACGACTTCTAGCTGATCGCCACCAACGGTCACAGAAGGATGGGATCCAAGCCAATCTCGGAGGAACGCTTTGCACTTCGAGTACGCGAAGCAACTTCGGCTGTGAACTCTAAAATTTTACAGAGACTGGTATCGGAGCCTAAGTGTGGTCTAACGAGGGCGTGCCAGATTAACAAGAGCCACATCACCTCTGCCGCTACCTACTGCAACTCAGTCCAAGCACAAACTTGTGGGACAACAGCGCAAGGCGGCCGCATAATAAAGTCGGCTAGAATGTCGATGAAACGCTTACTGACTTCACATCTGCCAGTCATGGAATACCCTCCCAAATCATGTTGTTTCGCCATTACATTATGTGTCTTTTAAAGGCGAGTTGACATTGCTCGAATCCACCAAACTTGAGAGATACAGTTTTTTACATCACATGACGAGATGATGTGACGGACAATCGAGGTTGTATCTATTCTGTTTGCCTATGAGTGAACAGTGTGGTTAGTACACCAAGAAGTTTTACATTTCGTCCCCTTGTTTTCTTTTCACCACATTGTGCTTCTCATTCTGGTCATCCCGCGGGACTTGTCAAGCGTCTGCTTGTTAACCAGTAATATACCATTGCGCAGTACTTATCAGTTGACAAGTTTGTATTGCATTTCCATTCACCGGAGACCACAGTTCACATGGACGATAGTGGTGTCCACCTTCCAGTTTACAAGGTAGTACAGTCAAAACTGCCATGGCTACCACCTGTCTATGTTGACCACCTGTCCATGGCGATCAGTCACTAATATCCCCAACCCTTTTTCTATATTTTTTCTGCTCTTAACATTTTCTATGGCGTCCACCTGTCTAACGCAACAAAGACCACGCTTTTGTGGTCCCCAGGCGTCCTACCACCTACTCAAGACGACCACCACTAGCACGACTGGACAAGATCGCGAGTAGAGGTGTCATGAACGTCTGCCACCGTATCGCACAGCTAGCTTAGATTTCGTTTCGCGGTGTCATAATTGCCCCATAAAACACACCATATGCCGTGCACTGATCCATTATCGCCCGGGTTCACGCATTCTGTGTCCACTTAACAGAGTCCCCGTAGATTTGATAATACTCCCGGTGTCGCAATTGACCAGTTTACGTTGCGTTACTTCCCAAATACTACTGGTTTATGCTCGCCCCAGGAGTCACACTGCCTTCACGCCAGACTTGTCCAGTGACACATTACCCCCTTGGATATCACCCTATGTAACTAATGCAGGTATCCCGCTATGGGCTGTGCAGTGTACCAATCGGATAGTGCCATGTTACCCAACAAAAGTACCGCGGGACTCCCCTCTCGCACTCTGGGCTTTGTGATACCGTTGTATAGTGGCAAGTACTGTGCCCATCACATTCTGTGACTCTACGGTGTAATCAGTCGGTTGCGAGCACTGAGCGGCTAGGTTTGAGGCATTTCCTTACTAAATATTCATGTTCGTTTTTATAGTTGTGGGACAAAATGACTAATTCCAACTCAGCAAACAGAAGGCAAAAATACTTGAAGGAGGAAAATCAGTAATTTGAAAAACGCAAGTGGGAAAATGTTCACTAACATCGGCGGAAAATCTCGGAGTAGCAAAGACGCAACTCCTTCTAACTTTAAATAGAAAAGCTGAGTTTTTGAAGGACTTTGTGAACAACACACCAATGACGAAATAAAGCATGGCAGAAAAACGGGTGACGAAGAGATAAGCGCATTTTGCTGAAAATGGTGCCAGTCAGCACTGACGAGAAAAATCCCATTATCTGGACCCATGCTTCAAGAACGAGCACTGTACTTCGCAAACGAATTGCTAAACCCAGACTTTAAAATCAAACGGTTGGCTGCAGGTATTCATCAGTAGACGCAACCGTGCGTTCGGTAAGCCATCGGGCGAAAGCGGTGACTAAGATAAGTGTGCTGCATCCGACTGGACAGCAAAATTACCCTAAATATGTTCTGGCTACACAGCTCGAGACATTTTCAGTTTAGGTTAAACTGGTTTGTTATTTAAAGTGACGTCGTATAAAAGGATTTTTTCAAAGGAGAAAAAGGTACGGGTGGGAAAAGAAGCAAGGAGCGTATGACAGTTATACTATGCATTGACATGTTGGGGGAGCAAGAACCGGCTTTTGTGATTTGGAAGTCAGCCAAACCTCGAATTTTGAGAAACTTCAATATTGAAAAAGCTATCGGTCGTTTGCAAGATTAATTACAGGCATGAATGACTGCAGGTATTTTCAAAGCTTCGCTTCAGAGTTTTGACGGAAAAATACCGAAAAACAGTGCAATATCATATTGTTTGTTGACATTGCCACTTGCCATCTTGACTTCAAGCTACTTAATGTTAAATTGCAATACCTGCCATCCAACACCACTGCGATAGTTCAACCCCTAGATCAGGGTATCATTCAGACGCTTAATTTGAAGTTTACGAAAGAACAGTTTATGCATCTTAGTGCGGTCATGGAATCCCATGAAGATATGTCCGGAACTGAACTCATGAAATGAATAACTTCATTGAACATTGTGTTCTGGATAGCTGCTGCATGGAAGGAGGTGGAGAATTCAACAATATCTAAGTGTTTTGGTAAAGCGGATTTTACTTGTCCTCCGGAACTTGCTTCTGAGAGAGCAATGCAAACTGTACCGGAGACAGGCAAGCAGATTGAACCTCCTCGAACCCCTAATGCTTTGGATAGTCTTATAAAGGAATTGTTTGGATGTCAAGTGGTTGATAGCTCTATGGTTAAATCTTAGCTTCAAACCTGTAACACAATAGAAATAAACTGGTACTTGCCTGCCACATCAATTGTAGCAGCTTAGGATGTGAATATTGAATCAGAACACGAGCAGGACTAGTATTCTGCAGTCGTACTGAAAAGGTGTGCCTTCACATACTAACACGGTGCTGTTGATATTTTGCCCTCCTACTCAATATACCTAAGACCTACTAACATCACGGAAACTATCATGAGCGTGAGGGAATATCTGAATTCATCTTTTACTACAACTGTCAAGCAACAGAGCAAAATACTTGAGTTTTTCATTTAGTGGAAAATGATTATGACAATAAATATGTGTGTACGATTTTTCCAAGACTTTGGATTTCGATGGTTTGCAAGTTAATTTTTAAAATGTTGACTCATAAATTGTAACTTGATTGCATTCTTATTACTTATATGTCCCACATTATACACTACAACTGTTGTTACCTTACTTAGAAGCTAAAACTGATTGTAGAAGCTGTTGTTTTACACATCTAGTTCACGACTTGAAAGTCTATCACACATGTGGAGTCGATTATAGGTAGTGTCGCCTACGTATGAACCTATCCATGGAGACGACTACCTGTCCAAGACGATCCCTTTTTGTCTGTTCCTTGAGTGGTTGCCTTGGAAAGGTTTGACTGTACCTTTATTGCTTGGAAATTCATCCGCACAGAATTTACTCCATGGATATGGCTTAGTTCGTTCCCCGACGAGAGTGCTGGCATGGCGACTCATCTACAGTTCTTTACTTCTATTACTACTTCTTCTTCTTTAGTTCTTCTTCACATACACGAAAACAGCTTTTAGTGGCGAACGGTTCGGACATCACTTAGGTAGAGGACGAAACTAGCGAACATACCGCATACATTGCATACCAAGGGAGGAGCGATGAGGTCATGGCGGGATTCGTGGATCTGATACAATTGAGTTCCTCATCGCCCCACACACAAACGGTTTGTGACCTAACTTTCACCGATGGACACGACATTAAACCCAAAACACACCCCTCCGGCTGATTGCTAAGACTAGAGAAATTTCTCTACATGTACTTGGGTTGAATAAAAGTTTTTCGCTTAGCAACGAAATCAAATAGCCTGTCAGACCAAATAACGTTTTTTATGATCTACCGCTTTTCCTTATGTATACTATACAAATCCATATTTGTATCTCTTTTACTCTCATTTCAGCAGATTTTAGAATCGGATAGGGTCTGCTATTTGGTGAAAATGGAGAAATTGGAGTCGCGTGCATTGATCAGACAGTTCTGCCTCAGAGGAATGCCATCCTTTGAAATCCACCAAGACAATGCTCCTTCATAAGGCACAGTTATACGTTAGGTTCCGGAGTTTAAGCGTGGCAGGAGAATATTGTAGATAAGCCCAGGTCAGGGAAACAATAAACCACCACCAGTAAAGATAGTCTTGATATATTAATAGACCTATTAATAGATATGAACAGGCAAGATCGGCCATTACCAACTCGTCAGATAGCAGTGAGTTTAGGCATCTCAAAGGAGTGAGCTGGTAATATTCTGCCGAAGGAATTCAGCTGCTCAAAAATTTCTGCTTGTTGGGTGTCACATCTAACTGCTGAGCAACAGCGCATTCGACATGTGATATCAAAGAGCCATTGACACTGGTTGCGGCGAATACCCATGATTTTCTTGCAGGATTAATCATTGTGGATGAGTGCTGGATTCACCAATTTCAACCAGAAAGAAAAGGAATCAAAAATTGGAAGTGTATCATTTACGCCAAGGAACGCCAAGATTACACCGTCAGCTCACAAGGTGATATCATCTGTTTTCTGGGATACCCTAGGTGTAGTGACGATTGATTTACTTGTTAGGGGCCACACCATCGGAAAGTATTACTGGAAGCTTCTGAAACGTCCCAGAGAAAAAATCCAAGAAAAGGGGCCAAGAATGCTGACGAGATGAGTCCTTTTACACAATGACAATGCTCCAACCTACACCTCATCCCCTGCTCAGAATACCATCCACGACTGCAGACTCCAGCCACTTCCTCACCCATCCTATTCACCTGATCTGGCTCGCTCTAAATTCCACCTATTACCAAACTTAAAAAAGTATTCAGCTGGTAAATCTGTGCTAGACGACAACGACGTCATTGAAGCCGCAGAAGGGTTTCTGAAGTCGAAATCTGTAGAGTTTCTTTTCCACTGGGATAAAGGCGCTGCAGTACCGTTGGAACAAGTGTGTTGTACTTGAGGGTGATTATGTTGAAAGACAATAGCATCGAAGAGGCTGTAACTCGTTTGGTATTTTTGATGCTCAATACTCATCAATCAATCCACGTACACCAATGCAGAAGGTCTAGTGAACAAACTGGCCGAACCACGGCTAAGTCACGCAATATATGCCGGGGACCTCATCTTACTAGCTGGAATGTAGTTGCATTCAGAAATTACCGATGCCGAATTCGCGATACATGGCATATCCTTTCTCCGCAACGATCGTCCTAACAAGGGCGGTTGGGTACTTTTATACAACCGTAACGACCTGCAGTTAGAACCGGTGCATGATCCGGAAACACTGATCATAGACTCACACTGGCGCCGTCTGCGACTAAGACACAAAGATATTTACCTTATGGCAGTTGTTTATCTTATTACACTGTACACTTCAGAAATAGACTCCTGCTTGACATTAGTCTTGGGAAGAGTCCTGCGATGACGATACAGTCATATTCTCGCCTCAGGTACCTTCAATATTCACCATGTGCATGTCTCTGCACCCCCCAACAAGCAATTTATGGCTGACCTGCAAGAGTATATTGCAAGAATTCCGCTCTTCTGCCATGTCAATCCGCCTACCCGATTCAGAGCTGGAAATAAATATTCCGTGCTAAAGTTAGTGCTATAGAGGAAAGAGCTCAGGATTTGGAAACCAAAGATAGTTAGCCCTCTGGGGCGAAATGTTCACATAACAAGACTTAAGACTTTGTTATGAGCATTACCCACAAAAGCACGTCGACTCGTTTGGGAAAATCACACGTTACAACATACTAACAGAACTTGTTAGGGATGCCATCTGGGAGTTTTTGGGTAACTGTTCTATTCATATTGCCTGGACGTGTTTTGCTGGCAAGTTCAGTGATCTGATTACATTCGCAGCGGCCAACGCGTCCCTTCGTCTTTTAAGACCACCATGATCCTTTCGGAGTAGAGCCAGCTTACACATGACATTAAGAGACTTAGCGTGGCATGTGTACAGAGCTAATCCTAACCCTGACAACTGGAACAACAATGTAGTGCATCGTAATCACTCTATCACGCATGTCTGTAAGGACAAATTAGCACGCTGGTAGTGACTAGGGGGATGACTTTGTGCTAACAAAAAGGTATGTGTAAGCATGTGGACATCCTGCTGAATGTGATACGTGGTGCTCCGCTACTCATCTCGGCAAAATGGTGTTTATATCACCGAGGATGTAGCCAACGCTCTACGGCTACGACATGCCCTAATATACCAAAGCGCTACCGGCAAGGGCCACATACCTGTCCCATTCTACAAGGCGTTATTAGTTATCCACGTCAGTTTTCAATCAGTGGCCGTTTTAAGGAAGCGGCTATCGTTTCGCACCCATGGTTCCCCCGGGCTTTGATATCATTTCCCAAGGGATACTGCACGTGGCAGCTAAGAGATCAGCTGTGCCCTTGACCTAATTTTTACCAAGGTGCCTGATTAGACAGCATGTGCCCAGCGTATGGAAGCAGGGTGGCATTACCCTGATTTTCAGGGGTGGTAACCGTTTGAGGCCCACCAAATATTGCCCAGTGATTTTCCTTCTAGTGCGCTCGGAGTTGCTGAAGTCGATCATAGCTGTGACACTAATTGGCTACCTTGAAAGGTCTAAGATGATAGCACCGGATCAACACAGATTCTCTCAGAATCTGTCATGTATTAACAATCTACTAATTACGCGTGACAGTTGAACCGAAATAACCCATGGTGGGACCGGCACTGATGTCATCTACCTCGATTTTCTTACGGGTACGACTGCAGAAGATGCAGCCAACGCTCTACGAATGCAGTATGCCCCAACCTTCCAACGAGACTTCTGCCCTTGTTACCTACTCACAACCTTATTCCTAACTTTAACAATTACTAACATCGAATTCCCAGCCACAACCATGTTGAAGAATCTGCTTTCGCTATGCACCTACGGCTCTCCCAGAATTGATTATATTCACCTGAGGGCGCTGAACGTAGCAACAACAATGCTGGCCAAGCTATTATCACATTTCTTCCAAACTTGCCATGATAAGCAAATTGCGCCTACCTTGCGGAAACATGGCGTAATCACTCTAATTTTCAAAAGCGGTAATAACTCGGAACCCGACAACTACCGTCCACTGGTCCTAATCCCTGTGCTCTCAAAGTTGATGGAGGCAATCCTTGCTGAGGCTTTAATAGATCATCTGGAACGCCATAACGTCATGTCACGCGAGCACCACGGTTTCTGCCAACATCGTTAATGCACCACCACACTACTTATTGCATGCAGTAGTAGGACGGCAGCGGCCGATAAAGATGGAGCGACGGACGTCATTTACTCCAACTCCTCCAAAGCATTCGACCGACTGGACCACCACATTCTGCTTCACAGGCTGGAAGGCTATGGAGTCAGTGATCATGTCCCTGGGTGGATCAGCATTGTCCTGCAGGATCGGCGGCTGCAGGTCAGAGTTCAAGCTGCGATCTTCCATCCGATTTATGTAAAATGTGGAGTTCCGCAAGGATTTGTCCTGGAGCCGCGTTTGTTTCGCGTGTTCATTAAAGAGCTTACGCGTCTGATTACCTCAGTTTTCTTGCTGTGCGCTGATGCCGCCAAGATGTAGCAGGCGCTTGCTGACCCAGAAGATCACGATGTACTTCACTGAGAATTGGACAGAGCGTATGGGTGGTCACTCCACAACCTGCTCCTGTTCCTTTCGGTGAAGAATTAGGTGGTTCACCTTGGTCACTATCCGAACATTACATACGAGCTTGGGGCTTATGTCCTGCAAACAGTCACTCAGAAGCGCGACCTTAGTGTATTAATCCAGGCTGATTTGGGCTGCCCAAACAACCTTAGATGGTGTCAAATACTGGAAACCAACACGTTGGCATGCTGCAAGAGGCATTCGGGCTGTTTAATCTCTCTCTCTGTTTGCAGTTGCTTAATACCTGCGTGCGGTCTCATGTGGTATACACAATTCAGGTCTGGCAACCCTGGTACCAGCAAGGCCTTGTGGTGTTCGAGACTTAACAGCGAAAAGCCACGAAGCACGATAAAGTGTTCCAAGTGGAATTTGGTGTTCCGCTGTGTGGTTGGATCGCGACTCGCAACCTCTAATCAGACCTCGGTCCACTTTGAAGTAGTCCTCGGTCATTACGATCACAAGCACCAAATCGTAACTGGTTGTTCGGTGTTGCTCCTCCCAACCCTGAGACCCCATGACCGGTTTCGTCCTCCTTTGGACTCATCAGATGGAGATAGCCTGAGCTGGATCGGACCTCGAGGCCTAGTGTTTAAAGGTTAACGCCTTGACCACTATGGCTCTAAGATCCGCGAGCAACGCTTGCCACAACGGTAACACCAAACGCCACTCGGAATTCTTTACCGCTGTGCCAAGCTTTGCTGGCGGATTTTAGAGCCTTGGTGGTCAAGGCGTCAACCTTTGAACACTAGGTCTCGAGGCCCACCCCGACTCAGGCTATCTGCATCTGATGAATCCAAAGGAGGACGAAACCGGTTATGGGGTGTTAGTGTTGGGAGGAGCAACACCGAACAACCAAGCGCGTCAAAGAGTTGTTCAATCTTCCTTATCAACTTAGACTGAGGACCCTGAAATTTTACAGCGGCCGTTACCGACGTGGCGACCTTATTATGGCCTACCAGATCCTAAGGAACTCCACCCACGGCTGGCATCACTTACTCCGGCCGAGCTACAACACGAATTTGTGGGGTCACCAGTTCAAGTTAGCTACGCAATACAGTCGGAACTTTTAATCTCCTCGTGGGTGTCAGCCATGGAATGCCCTCCCAAAGTACTTTCATTCCGCCCCCACTGTATCTGTGTTAAAAAATACCTTGTCGTTGCGCGCACGCTCACAGACGGTCGCATAATTCTGTGCTCTGTGGTAATCCTGAATTATTCCGTTCATTTTTTGTGCTACATTCTCGGAAATACGTCCATTCGTTTCGGCTCGCCGAGTTCTATCGAACGGGATTTATATTTGCGCAGTAAGTCCTCCGTCTTGCTATTTTATCCCAACCGGCGTCTTCGGCAATTCGTACATTAAGAACCACGCTTGAAAGCTTGTTTTTTGGAGGTAATCTCAGTGAATTTAAGAAACCATTCTACAGAGCTTTTCTAAAGCTATCAGGTGACATATAGCTTAGTACTGTGCACCACCATACACCATAGCTACTGGCCATTTTGTCCTTTCATCTATATTCCTTCGTGCACCCTACCACACGAAGTGTTTGTGATTCCATAGACGCTTGCGCCAGGATCCATCACCACCAAACCCGGACAGCGACGGTTACCGCTAGCCGGCGTGATTTAAAGTGCATACGAGTCACTAAGCCATGGGAAGGCGAAGTTTATCAGCGGGTCCACGCGTGAACAAAACAACGAAGGTCAATAATGGCTCAAGTAAGCGGAGAACTGTCATCACAAAAATCACGTGCTCTTTGTGTGCAAATTCTTACGACGAAGTGGACGTGAACTCAGAACTTGGCGGAAACCGCAGCGCAATAACAGTTTGTGGTTCTGTGAGGCGTGTTCAGATAGCCCAATAGCCAAGATTATCCGAACTCTCAACGCGAGGTGTGAAATGTTGGCTGTTGCGTCATCCGAACAGAAAGAATTGGTCAAGGCTTTGGGAGGGAAAATCGCTGAACTCGAGTTGCAGCTTAGTGTATTAAGTAGCCCTAACCCCAGACCTACCAAAAGACCAAAGTTATCCATTAAAAATGTTACACGCTCCGGCGAAAAACAAGCACCATTAGCGATAAAAAAACTGTGATGCCAAACCAGTTGAAAATTCTATAAAATCTTCTGTTGTACCGAAAGGCGTAAAGAGTTATGCACAAATTGCACGATCATCGCTATTAGCTGGGCAGCACATTACAAACTGTGTGAATAACGTCGTTGCACAGGAGAATTCTTGCTGCAGCCTTGACTTGTCTTCCCCACAAGACAAGACCAACACTCCCACACGACAGACCTCCACCCAAAAAACTGCAACAAACTAAATTACTACGCAACCAACAAGCGATGACAGTCATATGTTCAAACGTACCAGAACCCACCAGCGAGTCGTTGAAAGGTCGACAAGCCGAAGAGCAAAATCGCTGGACTGAGATAAGCTGCGCATTAGGACTAAACGTTCTCCCAACTAGTCTTACACGTCTGTCACGAAACCCATCGTCTCCTCACGTAGGGGAACCTCGGTTACTGCGAGTAACATTTGGCAACACAAAGGACTTGGAGGATGTTCTCTTAGCAAGCCACAGTCTACCGAACTCTTCTCTCAGTGCCCGAATTTTTCCAGACATGCCATGGAAGGAAAGACAAAAGCGAAAATCCGACCCAACCGCGTCTCGTCAAAATGTAATGAAGAAAGTGGTGTTGGTTCATGGTGTGCCCGAACTGAAACATGGCGACACCAGTGAAAGACAAAAACACGATATTGATGAGTGGCGCTACATCACAGAACTCTATGGCATGCAGAATGTTGTGGCGTTCGACGTCAGCCGCTTAGCTTCCTCCCCAAACTATCAAGGGAGCGGGCCAAAAATTTTGAAAGTTACCTTGGCTACGCCGGAGATGGCATCAATGGCAATTAACGTGTGGTACCACAGCAGAAGGCTAGGACCACCAGAAGTACGACTGAGACCATTCCTGCAAGCAGTACAGACCACTGGTACAGTTGAGTCAGACCTGGCTTTTTCGACCATAGACCAGCCAAGCGTGCAAACACTCGTGTCAAAAAACGTGGGCAGACCGGCACAAACAGTGCTGGTCAAACACAGCGAACCCACCTCCTAATGCGGCAACAAATGCAATGCTGCTACACAAACGCCCAAGGGCTTTACTCCAAGTTGCCGGAATTGCGCCATCGGCATGAAGCAGCAACTTGGGACATCATAGCATTAACTGAAACCTGGCTCTCAAACGAGATTTTGGATCCAGAAATTGAACTTAGTGAAATGTCAGTCATTCGAAATGATTGTCCATCTCGCGGTGGTGGCGTTGCTATCTACTACCGAGATCAGCTGAAATGTGAAGCTCTCACTGAGCATTCCCTTATTATCCCCGACGCCTTATTTTGCCGGCTGCAGCTATCCGGTCCCGATAGTTGTCCTCAGAAGAAGACACATGATGCTTGCCTCATAGCAGTTGTCTACAGGCCGCCGAACTCCTCCGCCGACAGCGATGATATTCTGTTAGATGCTCTCCAATATGCTATGTCGAAAAAGTACTCACACTACCTAATAATGGGTGACTTCAATGTACCGTCAATAGCATCTGTGTTCCCAAGTGGGCCATGCTTCAAATCAAAACTCCTTGAGTTCTTGACTATGGCAGTTTTGTATAACCATGTGGATCAACCAACTAGACACCGCGGTTCAAACAAGCCTTCAATACTTGATTTAATCCTGACTAATGAGGAGTTAATGGTTGAGTCGGTTTCATCCAACCCCCCGCTAGGTTGTAGCGATCATTCAGTTCTAACGTTTGATTACGTGTGTTATGCCAGTATGGTTGACAAAGAACCAGAAACCCGACGATTCATCACCAACTATTCCAAGCTTCACACTATAGCGACAACTGTTGACTGGGACCTCCAGATGCACACTTCGGCGAATGATGCCTGGCAAGTGTTGAAAGGCAAGATAAACTGGGTCCTACAATCAGCTTCAAAAGACGTACCATTACGAGTTTCACGACGGAGCAACAACTGGATCCGGAGTAGAACACGTAAGTGGTTGAATAGGCGAGACGAGGCTTGGAGGGGTCATTTTCTAGGTCCAAGTGATATCACGTGGAATCATTACAAAACAGTCAGAAACTACTGCAATTCACTCCTTAAAGCTGACAAGTACGAATGGCAGGAAACTATGGTACACAAATTTACTAGCAATCACAAACTGCTCTACCGGTATGTGAATGACAAAAGGAAGGTTAAGACGGGAATACCACCACTAGAGACGGTCAATGGCCTAACGGTTACTGAACAGGAGACCGCGGACGCATTGCTCATGCAGTTTGTCTCAGTGACTAGACACACCATGGAACCATCGCCTTGCTACATCCCAGCAAATGTCGTCGGCTTATCCACGGTCAACTTTAGCCCTACATCTGTAGCAAAAAAATTAGAGTCGCTCAGGGAAAATAGTGCGCCGGGAATTGACAAAATCTGTCCGAAAGTACTTAAAACGCTTGCACCCACCATGGCAGTCCACCTTGCAACCTTTTTCCAGTTTCTATTTGATTCTCATACACTTCCGTCTGAGTGGAAACGTGGACTTATCACTCCGATATATATACTCCTGCCAACTACCGACCTATTACTCTCCTTCCTGTTCTATCAAAAGTGATGGAGTCTATAATCGCTGATGAAATGGTGAGATATTTTGAAAGTCTACAAATCATCTCCAACCTCCAACATGGATTCAGACGCGGACGATCTTGCCTCACCAATCTACTACGTGCTCGGGACTCATGGACCAGGGCTGCTGACGAGGGAGTTCCCGTAGATGTGATTTACTTAGACTTTTCTAAGGCATTCGACAGAGTCAATCACCCAGCACTTCTCCGAAAGCTTGCGGCCTATGGTATCCACGGATCCTTGCTCACATGGTTGGAAAGTTACTTATACGACAGAAGAATCGAGGTAAGGATCGTCAACACCCACTCCGATAGCCTATGCGTCACTAGCGGCGTACCGCAAGGATCAGTTCTCGGCCCGTTACCCTTTTTAGTCTATATCAACGACCTCCCTGCCAACATTCAATCACCTATGCAAATATTCGCCGACGATGCTAAGATGTGGCGAGCTATTCAGTCAACATCTGACCCTGTCTATCTGCAGGAGGACCTGAACCGGATTCACAAATGGGCAGTAAACAACCAACTACCTCTGAACCCCGAAAAGTGTCACCTGTTGTCGCTGCGCAGTAACTGCAGCAACACATATCGCCTGGGGCAGCGCGTTATAAAACAGGTGAGCAACGAAAGAGACTTAGGGGTCATCGTGCAAGAAGGTCTGGGTAATTCGCTCCAATGTTCAAAGGCAGCTAACGTAGCGAACTTAAACTTGAGGCTTTTGAGGCGAGCGCTCGGTACCTTCGAGCGGCAACTAGTGCCATTATTGATTAACGCCTACATTCGTCCCCACCTCGAGTATGCGGTGCAGGCATGGCGTCCGTGGTTAAAACGGGACATTCGTCTCCTGGAGCAGCCACAAAGAAGAGCCACTAAGGCAACACGTGGTCTATCGGGCCTTAGTTATGAACTGCGCCTTCGTTCGATCGGTCTGTACTCCTTAGAATACCGACGACTTCGCAGTGATCTGATCCTCACTTACCGGATACTAAGAGAAGAGGACCATCCATGTAAGTCGCTGTTAACATTATCTGCCGACAAACGATGCCGAGGTCATGCACTAAAACTTGTGACTCAATATTCCCGTTTAGATTGTAGAAAGTTTTTTTACTCTCTTAGTGTCTGTCCGCACTGGAACGCACTGCCATCGCATGTGGTGAACGCACCAAACATCGAGACATTCGAAAGACTATTGGACTAGCACTTACATGATACACATTATATAACGGTATGACAAACTGCAGTGTCTAACTTACTGATATTTTTGTGTCACACCTGAAACTTTTGTTTTCTTCCATTTGCCATCCTGTGGGTCTTGTAAAGTTATTGCTTTTTATCCCACCATACACTATTGAACTATTGAACTATTGAACATAGCCTGTGTGTCTCGACAGACGATATAACGTGACGAAAGTTGCACAATAAGTATTAAACAACACTACTAAGTTTGGTCATTTCTGCGCGCCTCTGTGTTAACACTGTGGTGAGTCCACCGAAAGCATTTTCATTATAGCACTGTTTTCTAATCACCATGTTGTGGTTCTCATTCTGGCCATTCTAGGGGACTTTCTAATCATCCGCACACTTCCCGTAATATACCGTTGTTCCATTGTTATTTATATGTTGCAAGCGTACGGAAATGAGAACCATGTCCTTGGATCGATAGTTAATTTTCTTCTTCAGTGGCACTTTCGTGTTAGATTACTGTGGTGTTCCACAAGGGTCAGTGCTGAGGCCGCAGTTATTCTTAGTCTTCACCTACGACTTCACGCGTGTCTTTGAGTCGTATTGCCGGCTTTCTGCCGATGACTTCATGATATGGCGGGCGATTGGCATCCAGGAAGTTCATGATGTGCTGCGACGAGACGTGGACAGCGCCTTAAAATTGGCAAAACCAAATCCAACTTAGTTTAACTCGGACATGTGTGAAACTGTGCATGATTGCTACAAGCTTACAGACGCATATAAGCTTGGGGACCACATCTTGTAGACGGCCTCACAAGAGCGCGACAATGGGGTGGTAATACAAGAGGAGAACCGCCGTTCGGCGCATTCCTTGAAGGCATCCGAAACGGGAACCAACATGTTGTCCTCCTAACGAGTGTGGTTGGACAGTTCGATCAATTTATCCGTGGAGACGGTGAGATTTCAGCTTGGCAGTGAAATGTAGCGTGTGTAACGCTGCTATAAGGTCGGTTTTACTGTAGGCATCAAATACCTAGACAGTTCGCCGAGAAAACGTTAAACGCTCGGCTTGTTTACTCACCAGTACTTTCGAAGAATTACTCACATCTGGTGGGAATACTGCTGAGCAATGCTGAGGTCCGCCAGTTGATTGTGGTAAGAAGCATTCTGGTGTCTCACTTGTGTTTTCTGAATCTTATTCGCTTACGTTGCCTAGGCCATGTCCTCCGGATGACCGTTGTCCGACTTCCTCGGCATGCATTATACGTAGTGGCTGCACTAAGTTGGGTAAAACCGCGAAGTGGCCAGTCGATGATGTGGCATAGGGGCATGAAGAATTTGACTGCTAGATTTGCTCTGGCTGGTGCGTACCGTCTTGGTAGATGGGGTCTCGAGATGGTCCACACCAACAGTTGTGGGCCGCATCAGACATGGCACAATCACGCAGAGAGTGGTGTTCTTTCACTCGGCTTATTACATCGGATTGTTAATCTTCGTTCCACTTTGATTAGTTCAACCCACTTCCTTCTTGCCGCCATTTTCTGTACATTCTGGTTGTCTTAAGCCCCCCGTTGTTATTTATTTTTATTGATGCGCTGTGAGTCGTGGCTATTGGATCCAACACACTTCGGTGCTCGGATTATAGTTGATCAATTGAACTGAAGCCCTATGTAGAGTACGTGATATTCGGCTTCGGGAACCTTAGCTAAAACGTGATCTGACTACACTTGAGATCCCACAGCGAAAGTTCTCTAAGATATGCGGGGATTTTTCACCTGCCATACCATCTGCATTCTAGGCGGCGACCTCATTCTGGCATACCAGATACAAGAGAAACCGGGTCTCCTGTGTCGCCGCCTCCCGAAACTGCCGCAACATAAAATTGTTGAATCATTAGCTGAACCTGGTCATGCAACAGAGTAGGCGGAAATGCCGTGGGAATTAGTTTTCCCTTCGATGTTGTCAACAGTGGAAAGCTCTTTCGATCATTTTCCTTTCGGCACCCCCACTACATTTATTAAATAGCAACTGCATTAATTAGTTTGATTTCCGCTCATTGAGTGCCGACAAGAGGCAGGCAAACATTGTGCTCACCAACACCCACGAACTCGGGGTAGATGGATATAATTGTGTCAGCCTGGATAATATGGTGGGTTCGCACATCTGCGTTTCCGTTAGTGTAACTTCTTTTTTGAAATTAAACAATTCAAACAAACCATCTGACGGAATTGAGCAATGCTTGGCTTTGTGTCCGTATTATACATTATTCCATTTTTCCATTGTTTTAGTTTGCAGAAAGTTTAAGAATGTTCAACGACTTAACGCATGCTGATGCTTTTCTAGTTGAATTGCAGTTACTGATTCCCTGTTTTGACTAATTCTCTTTTAAAACTTTGCGTTTTGCTTTAATTTTGTTTATTACTGCATCAATACTGATCCTCCATCGAGGCGTAATATGCACAAACATTAATAATAACAAGAATAGGAAACTTGTAGCGAGTCTAGGGCCGAGAAACACTTTTGCTGGTCAGCCCATCGAATATAGAGGGAAACTGGTTCTATCTGCTCATTTTTGATTTTCATCTGCAAGGAAAGTATGACTAGTTGCTCCAACCTGTTGATAAATGATTGAACAAGAAGATGCAACGTGTCAGCTTAGTTCTGGAAATAGGCCCACTTACAGAGACTAGTCACAATTAGTGACGAATCAGTGCGTTGTGTTGAACGATTCCATGAATTCTTTACCCACCCTGGTTAACCTTTCTACTAGTATATCATTTAATATAAACGGCGCATATTTGCTGACAATACAGTATAGCATATTCACCAAACCTGCACGCCATTATCACGAAGACCGTTCGGGTAGACTTTGGTGCAAACTACAACAGTGTAGTCAACATTCGACACATGCCACAAGGCAGGTTATGTTCTTCAGATAATTGTAATAAAGTCCTTTAGATCGGCGTAGTCTATCCTAGCTGCTTTAGACCGTACCATCCACTATGTGCAGTTCAAACCGTTCAAGAAGTGAGACAGATAAAAGAAGATGCTGATACCTTTTCGTTTTGTCAAACCTGTCAAGTCCCTCTAGTTATCCACTGTTTATTTTTGCTCACAAAGTAGTCCGATAGGATGTCTGAGATAATTGGGTATGTTATAAATACTAAGATCGCGCCCTTGGAGGTAAAAATAGCGACGCCAAAACCACAACCAGCCAACCCAAGCTCCGCCTCTAAGCAGAAGAAGGGAGCCAGACACTCCAACCGCACTGCAGCGTCAATGGCTAAATCCTCTGGGTCACTGCACTTCCAAAAACGGACAAGCTTCAAACATGCTTGCTTAACTCCTCCAAAAAATGGACGATGTACCTGGAGCTTCGGCCATGACACCGACATATCAGAGCCGGAGGCAATCCGGTGAAGAAAACAAGCGAGTAACAAAAGCACCGATTGCTTCGATAAACACAGCAGGAGTGACACATGTAGGTCCATTTTTTGTACGGAGCACAAGCGGGTCGATGCAGCTCCATTGGTGCCTTCTAAACAGCCCAGATTACCAGCAACAACTGTATTACTGACACTCGCTAAACAAAACCCTGCTGCCTTAACAATTGTGCACTAACGTTCTCGAGTCCAAATCTGGCACAATAAAAGGCTACTTGCTAGATGATCGCAACCAGTAGAGTTGCATCTGTGGTGTGAATGGTATTCGGTTTGAGTCTACTACGCTGGGATGCGTAGCTCGTTACCCTACTTCAGTGTACTCTAGTGAACTTCGACTAACGCTGAACTCGGCAGATGTGACAGTGGCTATCCTACTCCCAGCAGTTTGCCTTCACAACTCACCGAGCGAGGTGTGCATACTACCCGAGCTTTCTTGGAAAGATCACCCAATAGTCGTAGCTGCCCAATGCGGCATTTCTGATAGTGAAAGCATGAAACCCAATTTTATTTGCGGTGTTCCCCAGCTTCTGAATTCTACTGATGACGACGCACAATCACACGACCGAGAGCAGTGATGCCACATCCGCAAAGCACCCAGTCTAGACAATGTTATTGCCAAGTAGTGGATAAGAATTCCGTCATCACCCAAATACAAGCGCTGCGATGCAAAAGTAATAAAAGTAGTATTACACACTGCTGGAATGACGCAAGTTCTGTTGGAAAACTGGTCAACGTTCCGAGCCAGACTGCCAACCGAGATCCGGCTAAAGGCAGCAGAGGCACGACCACGAGTGGTAAGCAATTCGATGGAACGTGTAACCGCCGTAAATTCTTTGTCTGCACAGTCCTGCGCAGAGATCGACATAACAGTACCCGGGACACATAATAGCACAGAGCACAGCACGAGTGAAATTTCTGTTCAGGAACACAACGACGTCATGCAACTTGACTGAAATTCATAAACCAGAATACCGTTGAAGGCCGGCCACCTAACGTTTGGCTTAAAATCAAAAACATCAAATCACTCCATCAAATCACTCCTAACAACAAAAACACTATCTTGTTTATACACAAACGTCGAAAGCCTTCTAAGTAAGTTGGCCGAACTTAGAGAACTCCATGCTTAACAACCGCTGGACCTCGTCATGGTTACATACACCTGGTTAAACCTTGATAACCGATCCTGAGATCAATTTACTCCGTATGTCACTGCTTTGGAATGATAGAATTGGAAAGGGTAGTGGTATGATTCTTTATTATAATGCAAACCTCTGATGTGAAGTTGTCGATCACCCAGAAAGCTGCACCCCTGATTTGCTTTGGCGCCGCTTACGGTCGCGAAACAAGGACACGTCTACTAGCTGTGCTTTACCGTCCAAAAATCTCAAGGTCGGAAATAAACTCCAAACTGGACCACGTCTTTCAGTTTGCTTTGAACAAGCCCTACGCCCACATTCTTATCACTGGAGACTTTAATGTTCACGTCTTAGAAACGACAGCAACCGGGTGTACGCAGTTTAAAGCCTGTTGGCAAGAACTAATTGCTAGCCACCCTCCGTACAACCACGTAACCTTTCCCACCAGATTACGGACTGCAAACAAGCCATCGTTACTGGATCTTGTGCTCACAACGAAGAACTCATGCTTGATGGGATAGTTACAAGCACACCACTGGGTCGCAGTAACCAAGTTACTCGACTCTTTATTTATGCTATGCGGAATATCTTGAAAAGGAGGATGATAATGTGCATACTATCACGCACTACGACGTGTTATCTACGCTCGTTAAGGGAACATCAGGAACTTTCTTAACCGAATACCCTCCACACATTGCCTGGGAAAAATACACATAGACGTTTAGCACACTGGTAGCGAACGCATCGAAACAGAAGTCCTTCCAACATAAAAGCAAATAAGTCATTTTTAAGGAACAGAACGCCTAAATGTATGCCCCTGAGGGATTGTGCATGTTGGGCTCAGAAGGGATGCATGAATGCCGAAACCTGGACTGCATAAACGACACATCGTAACTTCTGTGTGGAATTGATCTGCGAGCACAAGGTTAGGCATCAGAAAGCTTTAAGGAAGCGATTCTGCCCGAACCAAAACTTCTGTACAGGCACGTTAATGGTCTTCCTAAGGAGAAGCGCGTGATTCCAGCACTGGTTAGAGCTGGTGAATGCATGCGGTCAGCAGTGAAAGAATCCGATTTCTTACGGTTTCATTACTTCCATAGTTTCCAGCAAGTAACGAGCCCCAATATCCTCCTTTCCATTGTCACACCTTCGGGTTTATACAACTTCTCCTTCACTGCGGAAGCTATGTTGAAGAAGTGGTTATCCTTGCGTATCCACAGTTCTCCTGAAGTAGACAGCATTCGACCGAAGGTTCTGCGGGGGCGATAGCTAGCCGCAACTTATCGCAATGTGATCGATTTGCGTCCATAGCTGGTTCGAGACTGGTGGGCACTGGCGGTAACTGGAATATGCTGAAAGGTTCTAACTTAAAGTATCTTAGCGTACTTATTTAAGAAGAACGGCTGTTAGAAGCAGGCCCTAGCAACACCGAAGAAAAGTGTCTATAATGTGGAGCTGTTACGGAAACCTAGGTCTCTTCGACCAGTCTATTTTTCACAGTTGCTTTCCACACAATTACCTCTTCGAGTGGGATATGCGGCTTAAGCATGGCACTCAGAGCAGAAGCAATAGCATGGTTTTAGAAATGCCGCAACTTCCAACCATTAAATTATCTGTAACAAGTGCTGGTTACGTTCTATCAGGCAAAATACTCAAATAGGGTTTGTTGTCATAATTTTCGACACACACACGTGTGCTTACTCTCATTCAATCCAGCTTCAGCAGCACTATTTAGTGCATTTTATCTTTCGGATATTGCTGTTGTGGATCCACCTTTATCTTTACCTCTAAATTTAAACAAAATTTCCGCAGATACACACGCGCGAAAGAATCCGAATCACGCGGTACATAGCAACATTGGTGGTCTCAAACGAAGACCAACTCCGGGAGCTATACTATTATCCAGCAAGCACAGCTCTCGACCGCTAAGTAAAATGGCTATTAAACACTTTGAGCTCATTATCGTTCATTTGCTTTGTTTTCATCTTAGAGCGATTACTAAGCAAAACACCCATCCGCTTAAACCTGCCCCGAGAGCTCTGTGAAGAACCAAACGTGTCGAGCTTGAAAGCGCAGACACTTAAGTGCGTAAATGAGAGAAAAACAACCCTGGGTGCACGGCCACTATCCTGATTTGGATCAACTAATCAAGCACTCAAATGAAAGCAGTATGTGACCTTCATGTATGACAGCAAAATACAAGATCAGGAACCCAGTGTTCCAGTGAAGTAAAATTTCATTCTAAGTGTGCAGACCCACAATATACAAGGTAAAGCTTCATAAAGGTAGACTAGGTTTTCTGTGGTTCTGTGCAGTAAGTACGGTTAGCCCAGTAGTAAAGTTGCACAAGCACTGTCGCTGAAACAAGAAAGACTGGTGCTGGCAACTGAGCAGATGTGGAATAACAAAGTCACTTTGGCCGAAGAAAGTATGAGAGAAACGCAAGCCCAAGCCTTTCCTTTTAGCTCTGCTTTAAATTCAAAGAATAAGGCTGGACGGAAAGCTAAAATGCGTCAGCCGTGCATTTCGATGTCAATAACACCAGTGGCCGAAAAACGGATGAACAAGCAATTTCCAGTACGATTGGAATAAGGGGGGCCAGGGCCTCCTCTATCCAGCAAATCAAACTAAATTTTCACTACGGCGTCGACAATAGTGATGATTGGAACGTGGTTGCCGCCAAACACAACCTGACGTGTAGAAATTCAGTTTCCCCCATTGGACGCGAAGTAAATGAAGAGGGTGAAACTGTATTTAAAAAGCTTCCAATAGCTGGATGCAGATCATCTAGGTGGTCTATCTCAACACGGATTGCACATAGTGTACCATCGGTAATCTGCTCCAAAGTACCCGAATAAAAGTCAAATTCTTTAAACGAAAAACAGTGCGATACTATGAACCAGCCGAACTTCATATGTGACATCCTAGGGGTTGTAGTTGAACGCGCCAACGTAACACGAGTCAACTGTCACCAGAACTTAGCGAATCACGGTGCATCGAGGCTTCTCCCAGTTTCATTGACTTCCACCGATGAAGCACTGCAGTTCTATTCTCAGCAACCCGCCTCCGGAATGACTCGTGTTCCATCTGCTTCCTTTCTGATATTCCGTGGTGTGAGCGTAATCAGGCGAAGAACGACTAGGAGGAATGTCAGAATAAATCCGTAGCCACGACCATCTTCGTACACGGTGTTCCCGGGACCTGATGAGCACGAAGCGACCACCCGCGGCAGTAGCGTTATATTCGCGAGATCTTTTCCATAGAAATCTCGTCGCGCAATCGATCTGGAGTTTGCGCCGAATACCAATTTAGAAACGATGTGGCCCAAGGAGCGTAAAAGCGGTGCTTTACTCCAGACAGATGTCAAAAATGTGTTGGAGTGCCGTTATGGAAGCCGCAGAAGCCTACCTGCCGAACTCCGGAGCACAGTAGCGTCCCCTAAACAAACCCATGAGAGGAGATTTAGCTAAATCACTTCCTGACAACGATGCGGATAACTGCCACTGGCTAGCTACGAAACTATTGAACCCATCTCATACATGGCACACAAAGAGAGGTTTGGGGAGGTAATTGTGGGATTCCTGGATCTGATACAAGTGAGTTCATCCTAGCCCAGATAAAATGATCAGTAACCACGATTTTGCCAGTCTGCGCAACATTACAACCAAAATACATGTTCTCCGATTCAGTACTGAGATCAGAGAAAGTTTCTTGCGTTTAAAACAATGCACAGTTTCCCAAACAAGCTTGTCTAGCTGCGGATACTTCAACCATGAAGCGCCTGAGACCTCATGTTCGTAAAACTTGGTTGCACCCAGAAATCACCGACGCCCAAGTCGCGATACGTTCTTCCTTCCTTCTTCAACGTGGTCCGCTTAGCAAGAGCGCCGGTTTCTTTTATACCACTACAGTGACCTGCAGTGCGAAACGGTCGACGATCTAGTAACGCTGATCATATACTCACTCTCATGCAGACCGTGACGGAGACGCGAACAACACTTACCTACTGTCAACTTTTTCCTGGCTTTAATGCCAAAGAAAAGATGGACTCCCGTCTGGCATTACATATTGCTTGGATCCTGCGATGACGATACAGTCATGTTCTCATTTCAGGCTACTTCAATGTTCACAATGTGGAAACTCCAGAGCTACCAAGCAAACAACTTAAGACTGACCGGAAAGAGCATGTTTCAACACACCGCTCTTCAGTCGTCAGTTCGCGCAGACAATTCAGAGAGGGGAAATAAACCATAGTTGCTCGGGAACGACGAGCTTCTACTCGAGATGCCAAAAGATTCAGATCCCTGTATGCCTAGGTGACTACGTAGGCATAATTTATGATTGTGTGTTATGCGGAATATCCACAATAACCTAGTGACTTGTTTCAGACAGTCACGCGTCAAGGCATGCAAACAGAACCTCTTAGAGAAACCATCTAGCAATATTCGCGTGACTGTTCTATTGATACTGTTTAGATGGGGTTTTCTGCTAAATTCAGTGCTTTGATTAACCCATTTTTTGTGAGCACCGTTTGTAAGAACACTTATTAAAATGCACTTTAAGGCATTGAGTCATTCGAATATTTATATTTTCTTCGATCGGTATTCGTTAATTTATTAAACCCCATCTTTTTGAAATCACTATTGCCAGTCCAGGATTATTTTTGAATTAGTACATTCTCATTTAGTGTCTGAGCACAAAACAGGATAAAATGAAATGTCCAAAAAGGTTATTTTACTTACTTAACTATTCCCTAAAAAATACTAAATTGTTTCCAATTTGTGTAGTTATATGTCGAGGCTGCATTTTCGCATATAATGATTTAAAATGTGTGATAGCTACTCCATCCATGTACTGCAACCAGCTGTCTTTTCCTGAAAACGGCAGTGCAAAACGTGACGTGTAGCCTGGAGATAACTAAATTGTTGGTAAAATATTTGAAACTATGCACGTATATTATAAACAATCCGATATCCTAATTTTTTAACCGTGCATTGTGAAACGTTGTGTATTGTAGGGTCTTGCTTTTTCCTAATTAATGTCTTTTTCTTCATTAAATTTGTACATGGAATATTTTTCAAATAGTTGCCTATTATTTCTTCAAGGAAAAATTTAAGCGTATTCTGTGATATTGACGGTGCCCTGGATTGAAAGATTTGCATTTAACTTTTGGGTGATGGGAAAAACTGATGTTGATATCTATGAAGTGATTCAGGATGGAGGATCTCTTGATGAGCTGCCAACGAGGCATTTACTCAGTGACGCTAATGCTAACCTAGCATTGTTCATGGATCAGTAACTTTAGCCAATATGGACGGTGAATCATCCGAAAAGTAACCAGAAGTTAGCACTCAAAGTTTACAAAGGGTAGTTGCTTCCCTTTTGATGGTTACTTCACAAAATCGCAAAGGGATATCAGGCCTATACTTGCAAGAAAGGCTTATATCTAGGAGCATAGACCCAGAGACAGGTTTGTATATGCACCTGAATATTTAAAGGGACGAATTACACAGTAAAATCTTTAGAACGCCTCTTTGATACGTCTGTTATTGAGCACATTATAAGGTGTACAAATGAGCACGCCCTTCCAAAAGCTGACCAAGCATTCAGCTGAAATGTGTGCGTTTCTTGATAATCTGTTTATAATCCAAGTATATTGCATTTATATGGGTTAAGATACAAAGCTTTACATGTTCTGATGGGTGGTTTTGCAAGGTTATCTAAAAATAAAAAAGCTGTGAGTTATTTACGTTTAAATGAGGGACTTGTTTTTTGTTTCGCTGTAATCCTGCGATCCGTGTAATTTCACAGCACAAAAACGTAACAGCAAATAATTCCAAAGAATATTCCAGCAGTGGGATGAAGATGTAATATTAGGTAACAAAGTGTTGGTGAGTAGGTGAGTCATCCAAACGTATTTTAAATACGGATGGTGATGGTGCAGAAATGACCGATTCTGGGAGAGCATTGCACGGGTGACAAACGCGGATGGAAAAGCGATTCCTGCGGAAATCCAGGCGGCTCTACCGTCCTGTCCGTTTTAGTGAATGACTTCTCATGTTGATAATACTGCTGAGTTGCAATAAAGAGCGTCACATTTGATGTGGATCGTGCAGAGTTAAGTACACCATTATCAAGTGACTTCGTGAGCAGCGGTGACATCTGCTGAAGTCCCCCAAATAGTTCCAGCCTCCAGTCATCAAGATGCCATAATGCAGCCTTCCGTCGAACTAGGAATGGAAACAAATTTGATAAAATTGGGAAGTATCTCTATCTGACAAAAAGTGACCATCTCCAAGAATATGAAAAACTTGAAAACCTTAAACTACTTCAAATCCACACCGAAAATTCTTCCTCAAAGAAGAAAATGTGTGGGTAGATGAAAACATAATACTTTACCACGGCCGTTATGGAGTGAAGAAACGCGCCAGAGACAAGCCTATTATATTCGAGTGTAAACAGTAGATAAGTGCAATATCTCTATAGACTGTGTCGCCTCTCTTGATCTCTAAAAAGGAGTCCTGGGCTAATATGACAAGATGTTTCGCTTTGGGTGTGGCAATGATTTAGGCCAAGTGGGCAAACCCTCAAAGCAGCGGCACTAACATATCATTTTCGACACTTTCGCTGCAAGTTTGCCTTACATAGAAGCCTTAACCCAAAAATGGCATGACAACAACTGGGACAGTTTGAGCAACCAGGACAGACAAGTTCCCATCGACAGGATGTCCTGTGAAAACTAACCAGGAGTACTTATGAATATAGGCTTTACAGGCGTGATGTGTTGGTTTGCCTTGGGATGTTAGTTCCGTTGTTTTCTTTTCAGCAACTCTGATTGAACGGTCGAGTCTATTGGACCATGATGTCCATCAATATAGAATCCACTTTCACAGCGAACAGTGGTGTTGGCCACTGTTCGTTTTTCTCCCTAGTACTGCAATGAACAGTGCTTGGCTTTTGTGCAGAAAATCAATTTTACATTGACAAAAGCGGTATGACATTCTTTCATTCATCCGAACTATCGTATGTGGGTGTATCCTGTAGGTGTATCTAGCCGAGTTAAATACCTTACACAAAACTTATTACCCCCATCAGCTAACTACAAATTGTTAAAGGTAGAAGCAGGAATTCTTTCCCTGGACGAAATTTGGACTCAATTTAAAAACAAAGGGGTTTACGTCAAGGTAGAAAGTCGGTTAATCTACTATGCCCAGTGTATAATGTGCCACTACACGCAGTCTGCTCTACCGCACGCCGTGCATGACAAAGGAACGCACTTTTATGTACATGTGATGTACGTACACTTCATGAATAATTAATATAAAAATATATAAAGTTCCTCCGTTGCTTCAAACCTGTAGATGCGGTTACATGTTTTCTTTGAATTCCCATTTTAAAGTAGTCTTTATTATCGGCGTGTTTAACAAATGACAGTTAGAAAAAGTATCAGATTTCTTATCATAATCCAAATTCCAAATATCCAAACCAAACGTGTATTTTCATCATTTTCTATAACCTTTGTAAAAGTTGCGAAAATCTAAAGCAGAAATATGGGTTAAATCCACATAGGAAAACTGGCCTATTTCCGACAAGAGCACCATCGTTCATTAGGTGCCGAACTCGAAAACGGATAGTGGTAAGGTACGCAGCGTGGTGTGTTCAGAGTGAACACTAGTCTTGACAGCTGGAGCTATTATGTCGTGCGTCGTAATCACTGTGCCACAACTGTCCGTGAGGACGAATTAGTCAACCAGAAGAGCCTAGCAGAAAAGTTTTGTGATGACAACTAGTTTCTGTATAGATATGTGAACAGCCTCCAGAATGTGAAACGTGGTATTCCCCCACTCATCTCGTCAAATGGATGCGCTCAAACCGCCAAGGATGCAGTCAACAGTATACGTCTGCCATAAGCCAAATATTCCGATGCGCTATCAGCATAAGTCGCACACCTGTCCCACCCTCCAAACGCCAGTTTTTACCCGCGTCACTTTTATTTCGGCGCCTGTTTGGCGAAAGCTGCTGTAGACGTTCGCCCATAATTCCACCGGTCTTGATAGCATTTCCTCCAAGGCACTGTAAGTAGTACCTACGAGAATAACTGGGCCCTTTAGCTCGATTTTCCAAATTAGACCTGCATGAACTTAAAGTTCCCAACGTGTGGAAGTAGGGTATAATTGCACTGATTTTCAGGGGTGGTAGCCGTTTGGAGCCCGCCAATTATAGCCCATTGATACTCCTGCTGGTGCCCTCAAAAGTGATAGAGTCGATCATAGCTGAAGCACCAGTGGGCCATCTAGAAAGATCTAACATCGCAGCGCTGGGTTAATACGGTTTCCGTCAACATCCGTCGTGTACTACCAACCTGATGATTGCCTGTGGTAGTTGGACCGAAATAGCCGACAGTGGGAACGGCACTGATGTTATCTATCTAGACTTTTCTTATGGGTTTGGTCGCATAGATCATCACATCTTTATCTAAGTCGTACAAAACCAAGGAAATGTGGACCATGCCCTTGGGTGGATCGGAAATATCTCTCTTCAGCTGCAGCTTTATATTCGGGTTTGGGGCTCATTTTCTAGTCCTGTTGACGTGGACTGCGGTGTTTCAAAAGGGTGGGTGTTGGGGCCGTGCTTATTTTTGGTCTTCTTCAACGACTTCATGCGTGTCTTTGAGTCAAATTGTGCGATTTCGCTGACGGCACCAGGACATGACGGGCGATCGGTTGCCAAGAAGATCACGACCTGCTGCAAATGAGACTTAGGCCACGCCTTTGAATGTGCAAAAGCAAGCCTATATTCATCCAAATCTGGCAAGTGCAAAACTTTACATGCACGCCACAGGACCACTCCCGCATATATGCTTGGGGAGCACATCTTGAAGTCTGTATCATACAAGCTCCAACTTTTGTTGGTGTGCAAGACGACCTCGGCTGTTTGGAGCACTTCTTGAAAGCGTCCAAAACCGCGAATCAACAAGTTGGTCTCTTACGAAATACCTTCGGGCGGTTTGACTCCTTCATCTTCCCCCAATTGCTCAGTTCTTTGTAAGGCTCCGAGTAGAGCACGCGATTTGGGCCAGGCAACCCTGATTAAAACGAGAGCTGGTTACGCTAGAGATTCAATAGCGAAGGGCAACCAAAAATTTGATTGGACTGTTCCACCTACCATACCATTTGCGACCAAAGCCTTAGTAATGCATAGCGAAACTTATCGCCATCTAAGGGTGACCTTATTCTGGCATACCAGATGTTGCAATACCCAACACACTTAGGGACAACACAAAATTGAGGGGTCACCGGCTGAAACTGACCCCCGAAATGCGTTTTCTAGAATTTGTCGGCCGTGGAACTGTTTCGACTTGTTTCATTTCTGCGCCCATGACACCCATTAAAGTATGACTTGAGTGTGCATTTCTCGAGTCGAATTCTCTTCACCGAGTGACAACAAGACGTCGACAAACATTGTGCTTATTAATCCCCACCAAATCATGGTAAACGGAGACACATGTGTTTTAACGTGGATATCACGGTGAGTCCACAGATGCATGTTTCATCTTAGTGCAACTTCTAATTCAAGAAGCATCCTACTGAACCTGTAAAGCTTTGGCTCTGTGATACTTATTAGGCCATTGTTCCATTTTTCCATTGTCATACCGCCTACTGTATGAACAGCGAATAAGATTGCTACAAGTTTTCTGTGAGCCGTATCAGCGTTTGCGTGGCAGTCATACGATTTTTAAGCAACCCTAATCACTCGTGCCATATTCTTTCAAAGCTCAAATGTAATAACAAACTAAGAGGTGACTGTCTCATTTTGGCAGAACTGCTCAGCCTCTCGGATATCGTCTGAATTTTTACTGCTGTGTTAATCCCCTTGGAATGCATCTTCCCCGGAACCGGTTCATTTATTTACTATACTGTCCGGGTTCAAAATTTTTGATGACAATGCACTGTCCGCATTATATCATGTCCGACAAGACACATAACCTATTTGAACATAATAAAACCAAGAGTTGTAAACACATACCACTCTATGGAAAGCCAAAGGCTAGTGTTGTTTATTGCATCAAAGTTTGTGGGAACCATTCGGACCGATAAATCTTCGATAGGAAACTTCACCGTGAAATTGTGTTCCCTGCTATTCTTGCTTTCCGATTTCTTTTCGGAAATCCACATCGACCACCCTGTGCGGAATGCTTATTTTCGACTTTTCCCTCCGCAATTTACCAACAACTATTGACGATTGTCCATTATCAGTCTGTAAGTTAGGTACAGAAAATTTAATAAAAATTCATGCAATCCATTGGACTATTATCTTACACAAATTAACGAATGCTCTAAGGTGATTGACAACAGCCACCAAGTAGTATAACATAAACTGACATTAAGCCTAAGTTAAGCTAGATCCAGGCGGCCCCCAACCATCGTTATCAAGAAATTTTTCGACTTATCGGTATATTGGGCAACCTCTTGGTTGGGTGTCATAAGTTATAGGAATTGGCTATCTTGAAAAGGACGGAAATCCATACTTATCTTGAAATTCCTGAAGACATTATGTGGTTTGAAATCATGCTTCAGAAGTTTATGAGCAACCGGTCGAAGCTTCATCATCGCCTCTCCTAGGGGTCATTTTAACTTGACACTGCGCTGCCCACGGTGATCTCAATAAGAAACAAGGCTTATGTGCTCATCGTATACTGCTTGAGCAACACAAAACATACGGATGGCTCTGTTCGTTTGCTGCAGTTGAGACGAATTCTTTCTTGATGTAAACCGAGCACTCGTTTGTAGTGTTTTCTTACTGTTAGTTGTGCTAGAAGAACTTTAAAATATTTCTTATGATACTACACGGAAATTTTTTTACCCAATTCGACACCACAATTAATATTGTGAGCCTAATTAGGTCCGCTTTTTTTCTTCTACTCTATGACCTCAATGCACAGTTAACTCCTTTATGTCTACACTCTGCGGAGTTATAATGCAACCAAGTAGCCGACAACATCGCAAACAATATTGCCCTCCTTCTTTTTGACCTGACTTGTTTAACATCAGGTCGGCAAAATAAACTTACAACCATCGAATCATGGCTGAGACGAAGCTGTATTAGGTCTCGCTATCATCGAGCGGACAGTGAAGTCGTTCACTGGAATAAGGATTTCAGTCTTGTCACAAAACACCTTCAAAACTGTGTTGAGCCGTGAACAAAAATTAATGGCGCTATACTTTAAGCACTTGAGATGGAAAAGGTTTCTCATTGTTCACAATTAGGTTGCAGACATTCAGCGAATACTCAACCCAATGGTGTGTATCACAAGCATGGAGGATGGGAGCTAAATTGTTTGGGAGAATTTCAGTTTTGGTCGCAGATGTTTGAAAACAACACCACTGCTTGGCAAGGGCACATATCCACCAGACGTTGCTTAGCAGCAAATACTTGCGCCACAATATTAATTGTGCCTTCAAACTCGGTTGCTTTCGCAGCGTACCTGCCGTTATCTTATTTCAGCAACTTTTTTATCGTTACTGCACATGCATGGCTAGGCGCCATAGTGAAGGGTGGATTGGGAGCCAAACAGGCGTGACTTTGCTGGTAGAAAAAAGCCCGTGGGCGCGCCCAATTCTGGTGTGAAATTGCCGACAATGACACTATCCTTGGGCGTAGTCTGTTTCGACAATGTGCAGCCGCTGTATCATTACACCCTTCCGTCGGCCCACAGATGTTGCGCTCAAGTTAACGTCGTTCTCGAGTTTACGTGTCGGCAACAAAAACACCTAGTTTGGAAAAACAAACGCATGCATCTACACTCTGAACCAAAAACATTCTCAGTAACTGACATTCCAATGAGCTACTATAGTCAGATTAGCAGCGAGTAAGTTGGCAGTGGATTGACCTTTACAGGCACTCAGTTAATGATGATACTAGACTTATTTAAAGTAAATGCAAACGTTAGTACTAATGTGATGCTAGCTTTTCAGTTCAAAAGTTCATACACACTAAATTTCAACTCGTATTCGGAACCTAAACCACCATTGGGAGCCTGAAGTTGGCTGCTTGATGTTTAGCCAAGTTTATCAATATCTGTATTTTGTTTTATTCTGCTAATTTCCCGATGGAGAAAGCGCGTCTGTGGCTACATCTTCATTAGTGCTGACTATATCATACATTGTTTTTGCCAAACTGGCATTCGATGAACTCTACTTCACTGGGTGGGACTCAAACGCTGCTAACTGATGGTAATGAAGAAACGAAGATTGACTGCTTACCTTTGTATATATCCTAAACACTGAAGCGGCCTGTGCCCACAATTTCCTTGCAAAACACCATTGTCTCTAAATTCATCCATATTGGTCCTATTGTCTGAAAACCTTGGCAAATAAGTGTGAGTGCAGTTAGACAGATCTGGAATAAAATCCTTGAAAGATACAGTTGCAAGTTAACAGCTTTAGAACAACCCTACTCCCTAAGATAGAATAATTTGTGTAAATGATGGATAGGATGGCAGAAAAACTAGTGAACTATGTAACGATGTTTAGCATGGCCTAGGAATCGATATTCCTCTACCACTGGTGTCTATACATCCATAAGTCTTACGACTATCATGGCTAAAGGAGAGGTAGTTTGAGAGTTACCATACATTCGAGGCGCAGGTGTCTATGGCTCTCATAATTCTCGCTAAAGTTTCCTCAGCAGACAAGTTTTTGTGTTAGTTTCGTGTTTGATGCCTATTGCTTATCCTTGTTTCCTAAGCAGATGCGTACACTGGACTTGTTTGGAGAAGCGCACTAGAAAGGAACCCATCGTCGTTCCTTGCGAAGTTGGAAACTATCCTCAATCCATCTAACATCACCATTCTGCTCCTGCACACAACACTCCAAAAACTATTGAAGATGGTTGCCATGATCTTGGCTGAGTCTTTGCCATATTATTTTCAAAGGGATGTCGTTGAGATGCAATTACCTGTATGGAGGCATCGATTCGTTCCTATCACATCAATAGATTTCCCATGCATAACATACTAAATACCAGTCGATGGTTGCTCTAAGCATACTTTTTGATTCATCTGAACTATCACTGTGTGAGCACCTGTGACGTCAGTGCATTAGAGCAGAACGGTTTAAGCCAGGATCCGTGGTGGAAAATCTACTTCTTGTTGGTCTGTACTGGTTAGACTCAATCTGTGTATGTTGGACAATGAGCCGACAGTACCTACTTGGAAGGCCAAAAGCCTGTGACCGCGTGGGTAACAGGGATGTCATCCACAAGATTCGTGGAAATAGAATCGATGAGCCGCTCTTGGTTTATATACAAACTCTTCCTTCAACGTCGTCTGAATGTGTGAGATCGTATCACCTTGTTTTACCAAACTGAAGTGCACTACACGTTCACCTATTGTTCGGCAGTATGGTCGCGCTTTCTTCTGGTTTTCATGAATATTCTCGCGAGAAACCACACATAATTTTCGACGGACCACAGGTGATTCTAGATGCGGGTTAGCAACATAATGCCATATGAATTCCCCAAGACTGCAAACTTGTTAATTATTGTAAACATAACGCCTCTCTGAGATGGCATTATATGAATTGAGCCACACAGTTTAGTTTATCGGAATGCCACGGAAACCTATCACTACATTTGCCATTTCCACTCCCGTTGCTTTGCCTGTATTGCATGATATAAACCAGATTCACTGGGCCACGACATAAAGTAACAGGACCCGGTGCCCATGTAAACTTTACGGACCAATGACACGCGCAATTAACTCTACAAACATAGCCAACTCGTAGATTTCATGGTTCCTGCTTTGTTATATGCGTCGTTTAACGGGCACTATCATGTTCCTCTATCCAGGGTGCCACAGTTGATAGGGGTTACCCAGCGCCATAGGGTTTTTACTACAGGGAGTTCATTGGCTGCATTCCCAATGGCTGCTGTATCCCTCATCGAAGAGTGGCGATGCTTCACAATTTTATTTCATCATAATGCAGCATTCTGAGCCAGCAGCGTGCAGATGCAAAACTAATGATGAGGGGCATACATCAGTTGCGTAAACTGTTGCTCCTTTTTATGTTATACGCTGTGTTTCTATAGCAAGATGAATGTCACTCACTTCACGTTAATCTAGGAGCAAACTTACAAGATCTTACCGATAGGCATATCTACTCTCAGCCAGAACATATAACGCTGTCAAAAACGCACAGCACAAGAAAGAACCCGTTGATCCTTACAGCAAATAAAGGACGTTTCCGGTTAAAGCTTCTTTTGACCTTGAAGTCCATCTTGTATCTTTTTATAGAGAATCGTTCTGCATCCCAAAAACAACACAGTATCCCTCTTTAAAGTATCCCCTTGGCACACTTCCTATACTCAGAGTCGCCAGCGACTGACCTATCCGAATCGTACATTTTACCTTGTCGGCTATTAATCAAGATCCATGCTCTTAATGTTCACATACTGTGCTTATCCGTTCGACAAATAAAAGCAACTTCATTCTGCGCTTTCGTGAAAATATTTTGATCAGTTTTCAGGAGCACAAACGCAAAGCATTACCGTAAAAACACACTTTTAAATGTTTTGTTCAGTCCGCATTAAGTGAGCCCAGCACTGGTTTGTGCAGCGGATCTGCGCACCTCCGAGTTCATCGGTATATGATAACCAAATGTCTTTCTTGTGGCATCAATTGCGAACAATTTTACCCCATTCTCGGTGAAGATTGATAGGCAGTCGCGGACAACCAAAGTGTTTTATCAATTGTGGGTCCTGGAATGTTCACCCGATTTCCGCTTCAAGGTAATAAAAGCTGGTACAACGATGCATCAAGGCTAACGTGACTGTTTTTGTAGTAACTGAACACTCGGTTCTGAAACGAGAGTTGGTCACACAACGGAGTCCGGAAGAACAACTGAGATGGCCAAGCTCTTCAGTGTGGTCCGTCACATAAAAGTTGTGAAGGTTGTTAAATTACCTGTCTTTCGGCCATCTTAGTTTCTGATGGCGATTTCGGCGAGTGTGTGGCCTTCGTTTTGCTATACTCAATTGTCGTCTAACGTGAGTAGTATGTCATTAATCAACATCCGTGTTAGCTGTACCCTAGTCCCCAAGTCTGAATGGTTTAAGATATGGGTTTATCTCTTCTCTCCTCTATGTGTTATGTTTTTACTGCCTAAAGATCCCAAAGTGTCCTCTTGTGCTAGTGTACATCCCCTGCTTGTGTAGTTGAGAAAGTTCGTCCTTCCAATGTCATGTACAGATAGATACCTCAATGGTATCCCGCTTATTATCATTGTTCTACGGAGGCGCTAATTTCTACCCTGTTGCCAATAGTCAATCGTTGACAAACCGTTCTGTTCCTTAATGTGAGCCAATCTTTTTATCCCATGTTTGTTCAGCATACCTATCGAGATCTTAGCAAGCCCCTTAGTACTGTGCGTGGGGTTTTCACTTGAGCCAAGAATCCGCCCCAGTGAATACATCACCCAGTTGCATAGGCAAACGTTTGCAACAGTCTTGTTTCAAATGCCAGCTAACTAGTTTTAATCTTCGGAAACACCTTCTGATGGACTTTGTTGGCACTCTGGAGATGCTGGCCATGAACATTTGTTGCCTTACTGTGACCCGTCTAGACGAGTAGATTCTATGGTTGGTTTCAGAATTTACTAATTGCTATGCTATTTTTTTACATTGCTCTTATCTGGCTAAATGACCGTCGAGTACTGTAGCCTTATCGAAGTTGGCTTGCATTTAGCACATGCAAAATAACAGCGCAACGTGAATGATCTCTGTTAACATTCAACCTGGCTGGATTCGATCAGGAGAAAGTGCGCTCATTTATTCATTTGGACTGGAGACTTTGTTCTTCGTAGTAGCAAATGCTCACAATGGTTACAACTCCGGCCCGGTTAAACTTTAGTTAGACCGTCAACCCACTTATAATTTCGAGAATGATGCCGCATAGAACTTGTGCTTTTGACAAGAACGATCAGGTCCCAGACTGAAACTTGCAAAAGTGAGTCCCATTTTCCTTGAACTTACAAAATGGACGTAAATAATCGTCTTCTCCGGCTTATGGTCGATCATGGTACATAGCTTTTGCGTACCTGCTCATAGCGCTCTTGGTACCGGTGAATGACCTGGAAACGATCATCACTCGGCCAGCAGTGGATGCTGATTTTGATCAAGTTACCATCATTTACCTTTAGTAGCCGTGCTTAAAGGGATACAAATCAATCTAGTGTGGGCACCTTACATCTGATTGCGTGCCTGTGGATGAACAGTTTCCCGTGTTTCTTGCCTCCTACAGGGCCGTCGTATACAGCTTAGTACAACCAACTTTACCGCCTCAATGTCTCAGATATCTGTCGTTTGGAGCCCACCATCATGGCGACCAGTAAAACGTTCCAGCCCTAGTATGTGGTTTCGTAAGTAGTCCTATCAACCTTTGGAAAGCTGCACTAACTCCCCAGTTCCTTGAAGGTCGACGAGCTAATCTCACTGGATAGCACTCACTGGATGAAAGGAATCAACCTCTCGAGGTTATCGACAGGCATGGTGTATGCAACGTATCATCTTCTATGCGAATGTGACTATGTGTTAAAACATGAATGCCTTCAGTGATAATAAGCGATCCTCTACTAGCTGCGTTATCAGGGCAACTTATAAGCGCAAAATGCGATTGCTAATGCTAACAAATGAAGGAACTCATTGTGGTGGGAAAATATTACGATTGGCATGCATGTTGCTTATCGAATGTGTAAGATTAACGATTTTAGGACAACAGTCTCAAAGCTTGTCGATCGCCACAGGGGCGAACTGAAGGATAGTACGCAATCGATTTAGCTCGAAGTGAACAAAGCTTGAACACTGACCCAGAATGCAAAAGCAAGGAGATCAGCTCTATATCTGTGGGTGGTTCTAATCGATGTGAGATATAAAATGCGCTTGTGTTCTATGAACAATAGCCTTCTGATCGCGGCCCAGACTTTGGTCTTTGATTCACAGAGGGCCACCGGACATAATGTCAAAGTAGTTGCCTTGGAAAATGCCGCTTGCGGTTGAAGAACAAGCGCTGATTACATTGTAAACGCCGCTATAGAGAAGAGAGAGCACATAACTGGTAAACCGGATAACATGGAAAGCGAAGTTGATGAAACTCGCGGTTTGGATCCAGTTGATTTTATATCCAAGGCCATACAAGTTGGCAATGTTCAGATATTCCACCGGTTGTGAAGAGAAGTGTAAAATGAATGCTTGGGATCTCTGTGACCAGGGACCGAATCTTTCAAAAATATTCGAGCCATTTGAGGAAAACAATGAAGCTCGATCCTACCTTACTACTTATTGCCGCCGATCAGTCGATTCGTTTAGTGGGAAATGAAAATTATCAAAAGTCACTAGAGCTGTTCCTAACTAACTTTGCAAGTCACGAAGATCGACACTGCGTTCTTGCAAAAACCCCTGTTCTAGGACGATTAGTAAAGTAGACATGATTTCAGAGTTATCGTCATTACACTGTCCGAGCAACAATGCATGGGAGTAGAGTATAGTGTGGCACGGAGTTGTCACAAAGTTTGGAACTAGTTGCTGATACATCCGCAATGGAAGGCTATGGGGAAGGCTTTCAAGAAAGCAAACAACTGACTTATCAGTTAAAAAACGAATGAGTATCCTTATTTGATGCTAATTGGGAAAAATATCCTTACAACGTTCGGCAAAAATCCAGTAGCGCTTCTATTCGAACACAAGACAAACCGAAGCTCGCCCGCAGGAGAAGTGTATATGGAAACTCCAACAAGCACTATTAAAAATTTCCATGAATGTTGTGGTAAGATTCCACAATGAGCATACGGGTTGTTTATCAGATGGTCGATTTTCACAATTTCGGGCTAACAGACTCAGAGATGGTCGATCACTAAAGAGGCGCACTGAGTTTGTGTGCTACCAATAATACCTTTCCGATCGAGACCGAAATTTGGGTCTTTGATTCACGGATGACCACAAGACACTCATAATCTGCTTATTACCTGGGACTTTAACACAGCGCAGTTGAGCAGAACATAAGACAACAAACCTGTCTCATGCAGGAAGAAAAATGTGCCATAAATAGTGGTAATGCAAATCAAACGCTGACTGCATTACTGCGAAAAAGTAGAGACGAAAAGACGAACCTACCCTTCCATACCTTCAACCCAGAGGATGAATGTATTGATTTGCTGATTTTTATAGCAGAAACCGTTGGCTCGGTATTTTGCTGAATAATTTAACTTTGAAAATGAACCCCTGGAATTATCAAATTCGGGTAACGTTTCGAAACAAATATTAGAGCGCGATCTGAATGTCGCCACGACAAAACGCATGGTTGCCTATCAACCACCATGATACAGAGTCGGTCCCCATGGGATCTCCTCTGCTTTACTCAAACAACCTGCGAAAATGACTTTTGAGAGCCATCGAGAACTTTTAACACACTTTCACCAAGCGTATATTTGGTTTTCCAAGCATTCCGTCACACAGAGATAAGTGCAACGAATTTAATCTTGCGCATCTGTGGTTACGAATAACGGATTGCAATCTGTGCTTCTTCCAGAAAGTCGTAAGACATAAAGCATATATTGGAGCTTGTACACAGCACTTTCGGGAAAATACCAGTTACGAGTTCCGAGACAGCGAAAGTATAGTCTTATTTGTAGGTTCATCGCAGTTAGACAAAGGCAGACGGCCACCACATATTCAGGAAAGCGCTAGACGGACTTTTCGTATTACTTGGACTCGTCAGTAGGGCGCACCCACCGAATCCTGCCGGATTCGAACCCACGACCTTACTCTTGCGAGCCAGAGACTTATGTCACTGAGCCATAAGCGACGGCAGCTGACCGCCATGACTGATATCTAATTGCGATATATTGCGCGGCTCATCCTCCACTGTCTGGGGGCCAGTCCTGTCCTCTGCACATTCATACCATGCAAGACAGTGGAGGATGAGCAGCGCTATATCGCAGTTAGGTAGAAGCCATGGCGGTCCGTTGCCGTCGCCCATGGCTCAGTGACATAAGTTGCTGGCTTGCAAGGGTAAAGTCGTGGGTTCGATTCCGGCAGGATTCGGCGGGTGCGCACTATTGACGAGTCTCTACAAGACGAAACGGCCGTCTAGCGTTTTCCCGGATGTGTGGTGGCTGGCTGCCTGTGCCTAACTGCGGCGAAACTACAGAAAAACCTAATAAATCCCCCTACTACTTACAAAGTATAGTCTGTCACCAAGATCTAGACCAGCCTTAGGAAAAAGCTATACTTTCTTAGGTATGACACAATATGCAATAAGCTACCAAACGTGATTAAATATATGGAAGAGATTTGGATGTTCAAGAAAATGATAAAGCTTTATCTGTCAACTAACAAAGTGAAACGCATTTTAAATATTAAACTTGATGCTTAAAGACTGTAGGAAGAAGTGCCAGATCACGTAGGATACCGTGGAACATCGACTGGTAACCTGTTAAAACGAGTGAACCGGCGCAAACTTTATGTTCATGTTGTGTTGTTACCACCGTTTCACATGTTAGTCCTTAATACAACCTATGCAGTTTTGCTCCATTGGAAGTAAGTTACAACAATTTATCTTCTGATCTAATGATGAGCAAAAATTATTTATTTGTATGGGGACTGGAACTATCTGTATAATCCCTCCTCAAAACGACTAACGTGTAGTATTTGTTCGGCCAGCCCGTTTGTTACATTTGTTCTGTAAAGCCAACCGTTTCCCTTTCTTTTCCGGAGTTAATAGTTCAGTAACACTTATCAAATTTCAGTGCTTCGCAATATCGGATTCTCTACTGTAAGAATACCTACTAATAATGACTGTAAATCCGTTTTAGTAGCCACTTGCCTATGCATAACTCGGACAGTGATCTGGCTTTGGCTGTCATGCCTCACAATTTGATCGTATGAGCTGTCGATCATTTTTGGGATGTTGTAAAACGACCTTTGCTCAGTTATTTGCAATGCCATTCTTTCACATATTATATTTAATTTTTTATACTTATAAGTTTCCTTATTTCATTGTTGGTCACGACTGGGTTGATCTCCTATGCTGATGGATTGAAGCGTCCAAACTAAACACACATACCCATTCACTGCCACCGGCTGCCTGGTATAAAAATGTGCCGTAGCTGAATGATCCGCATTGCGGAACAGGCTGTTTCATCAGCTATAATGTATACATATAAGCACTGGCACCGAGCCAGAGAGAGCATGGGATTGTGGGTGAAACCTCCCGCGGTAACACGCTGAGTGGAAGCAGATCCCCTGGAGACCGTTAGACGGGACGCCGTATTAGTTTACTTGAACATTTGGTTAGATCAGAACCTGTTATAATTCCCAGTCTATTCATTTCTCTAATAGCTTAAACCCGCCAATTACTTTAACAATCTGTTTTGGATTCCTATTATTAATCATGAACCGTTACTTGTTTTGTAAGATCTCTTCGTTCAAACGGATCAGACCACATAGTTTAACTTTGCCTCGCACCGCCGAGAAATACATCATTTATTTATTTACTTATCACAACCTTGGACCAAGGTGCCACCTCTAGAAGTTTCCGCAAACCTTTGCTCTTGACCTGACTCTCTGGCGGAAAATCGCTGACCGCAAGCTAAGTTGCGTGTAAAACCAGTGTTGGCCAATCCACTGTAGTCAGCGTCAACTTATGTGTTGGAGCCAGTAAGTTAGACAGCGATCTAATTGGTCTTCGCGACTGACGCCTTTCTCTTCAGGAACCCATTGCTGTCCAGTGTGTGTAAGCTTTACAAAACCGGAGGCTTGTGTTGCTTCTCAGCACGGCTACTTGGAACGTCACAACTTAGTGGCCCAGACAAACTCACTTGCGCTCTTTTCAGATGTAGTGACCCTATACGCATCCTAAAGTTAGCCTCCATTCCACAGAAGCTGCTGATCAGGGCGGAAATCTTGTTAGATCATAGCATTATAAACTTTGTGCCCATTTGCAAAAGTGTTATCCGTTGAGCATACAAAGATTAGTATAATCCGCGTTGCTTACAAACTCCCAACCGCTAATTCGCCTTTCATGAGTGCATAAAAGCGAATTCTTGACTTGATTATAACAAAGCATAGACGTGTAACACATAACGGAAACATAAATAGAAAACGGTATCACTGAGGCCATAGCTGTGATTTTCCTGTTTCTACTATCCACCAAGTAAATGAGCCTCGTTATAGGGTCGGTCGGCCAGAGGTGGTCAAATTTTTAGACAACAACGGCATTTGTCATGTTGACTAATGTGCTAGCTACAGTTGTTAATTAAGAGACATAGTGCCCAAGATGTGTGAGTATTTTTCAAACCACCTATTCTCAACTGCGGGTTCAATTGCAATGCGGAGTGAAATCTTGTCCCCTATCAGTATCACCAGTAGCGTTAAGCAGGGTAGACTAAAACAATTCCTATTGCTTAACTTCGCTATGAATGACATGCTGCGGAGTGCCGTGACAATCTATGAACCCTGCAGATTTGAGCTGATCCTGGAAGCCTAACTATAAGATTTAGAGTACCTAAGTACATGGCCTAACGCATGAATTGCCACAGGATTATCAACTTAGTTACTGTCTTCATTTTCGCAGTAACCGTCGTATCGCAAGGTAAGATCTTCCGGTAGGAATGCCTAGGAGTTGTTTCTGCTCTCAACCATTCTGTCGACAGCCGCATCGTACAAACAGTCCAGATAGATCGTATTCTCTTGTCTTGAAGGAGTGTGCTGAATTCTTGTCAAACATCTAGCTACTTTATATATATGGTACATTCAACAACACAAAATTGCCAACTACTAGAGAAATGTCCGTATTAAACCAGTACCTAAGAAATGCTCAAGTAACTAGCAATTAATTGCTTGTACTTCGGTAGGCCTAAAGGTGTTCGAAAAATTATTCTTCAGACAATGCTAACAAAAGAGCGATCAAATGATTGTCTTCAGTTTGCCTATCGCTGCTCGAGACCAATCCAGGATGCCTTAGCCTGCATTGTGCATTCTGTTCTGTCGTCGCTGGACAATAACAACACGTACACCGGAATATATTTTACGATATACATCAACGGATTCTGCTGCTTGATTTGTGAATTGTGGTTGAAAGACCCATTAGGTGCTGGAAGAAACATTTCTATCATTCTTTAGTTGAGTTATTTTTTGAAACTCATATTCAGGTTACCCGACTTAAAAGTAGAAGCTTCTCCTCCCTAATCAGTTACAGGGGGCACATCTGGTACTATTTCCATTTTTCACTAACGTCAGCTAAGTACTAGTCACTGAGAAGATGGCGATACTGTAGTAAGCAGACGGTATTTTCCTGGGCGTAAATCAATCGATTACTGACACCTCATTTACATTACAAGATCTTTTTGGTGGCCTGACATGTTGGTCGAAAGCCTGCGAACTGTCGTGCGACATGCCAAAGTACCATTATGTTTTTTCACTGCACAAAGCGGATGGCAGTCAATATCTTCTCCAGCAGTGCTCGTAATTTCACCTAGATGGCCAGGGGCTGCACTCATCATGGCAGTAAAGGAAGGGGACAGAGAAATATGTTTCAGGATACAATGATACAGATGACCTAGCGATAAAAATTTGAACTGCAATCCATTCTGAATATTGTTCAGAGGTTTCAACTCACATAACCATTTAACAGCAGCTCAGCACGGCTCACAGGTCACAAGAGTCATTACAATCTGATGTAAGTATGGAACTCAGTCGATGTCTTTAGATGGCGATTATTTTCGATGGCCATAATTTATCACCAGAGTATTGAGCGCTTGCGTTCTACGTTTGGCGATTATGCACCCTCAAGAACCACCGTGTTTAAATGGTTTGCGGAGTTCAGGCGTGGGTCGCGGTCCCTGGATGAGGAGGCATGTTCTCGTCGGGCTGCGGAGCACACCACTAAGGACAACATTGCTGCTATGCAAGCGATGCTGAAGAAAGGCGCACGCGTGAATGTGTTGCAGCTGGGAAAAGCCATCGGGATTTGATCGGGATCAATCCGCACCTTCCTATATGCGAACTTCGGCCGCAGAATGTTTTGCACACGCTGGGTTTCACATCAACACAGTGAGGACTAGAAAGCAGCTCAGGTGCATTGGTGCTGCACGATGCTTGCCAGGTTTGATGGTGGTCATTCCAATGCTATTTGGGAGATCCTCAGTGGTGACGAGATCTGGGTGTGCAGTTTCGATCCAGAGACCAAGCAAAAATCGGCTCATTGGACGGCCCTTGGTGGGGTGCTACCACAGAAACTCCTTCGTGAGTACAGTGTGGCCAAGCAGATAGCGATGACGCACAGTCACTAGAGACTGGTATGTCACCCACTGTTTGCCCCAAGTGCTGGAAGCTATGGCACTGCGTCGTCCAAGGGATCCAGCACGAGGGACCTTACGGCATCTTGAAAACGCACCGGCACACAGGTCCCAAGTCACCGTAGATTTACTGGCTAGTGAACGCATCCAGGAGGTTGGTCACCGACCCTACAAACCAGACCTGGCTACGCGTGACATTTTATGTTCGCAGATATCAAGCGCAATATGCGTGAAACCCACTACTAATTTCTAGAAGCCGCAGTAACCTAGTTATTGAGCTGCTTGAACGGTTACCGGGTTTGGCATGGCATAGTTGCTTCTCCAAATGGTTTAGGTGATTGGAACTGTGCATAAACACTGGTGAAATGTACCGCGAGGCAACGTAATCTTTATTTTGGTGCAAAGAATAAAACGTTTTGTGCATCCTGGAACTTATGGCTCGGCCGTCTTACCTCAGTTTATGGCCTAGATATGATCCATCTTTGTCATACCGCATAAAGTAGACCTTCACAAGACGTTATCATTCTACACCTCACAGTGAGCTTTCTCTGTCCCCCATAAATTGATTCTTCGCTTCGTCCTTGCCTGTGTTCTTCCACACTGAAGGTATTGCTCCCCAGTGATCTATCTGTTCTACTTGATGTGCACTTCGGATTAATTTCCATGTGGTTTAAACACGTCGCGATGTAGTGGTGTGTCGGATTCGACTTGTGTCAGCCAAGCTACTGCAGGAGACCAGCGTCAACAGTATTTACTGACACAAGTCACTAGTTCAGAATGTATGCCGACGTCTTCAACCAAACAGAGGTGAAAGTTCAAATATGCCTGAGCATGAGCTTACCTTTCGGCAGTTTTATCTTATCTAACGTGCTTTTTGCCGTACCCAAACAAAGTACTCCGAGAAGTAGGCAATTAGCTTATTGTTAAGGGAGGTTTTGCAGCCAGTTTCCAAATCAGATAGTCGTTCACATGCCCGGAAAAGCACTAGACTGCAGTTTCAGCCTGTTGGGCATCGTCAGTAGTGCGCATCCATCGGATCCATCAGGATTCGAACCCATGGCCACCAACGGCTTGAACCCCCAGTCAGCAGCTTATACCACTGAGCCACGGGGGACAGCTTCGGACCGTCATGATTTACAAGCTAACTGCGATATAGCGCGTCTAGTGCTTTTCCGGGCATGTGAACGACTATCTGATTTGGAAACTGGCCGCGAAAGCCACCCTTAATTGCATCAAAATCCCCTACTCATGGGAATTAGCTTATTGTGTTTTTTATTTGATAATCCATCTATATTGGGATACATCGGCGTTATACCAAATCGTTAAAGGTGCTTGTGTTGCTGCTAAATACCCACCCTTCTTGGGTGAATAAAGCAATTTCTTTACTTTGGAGGTGGGTGCCTTTCAAGAATCCTCTAAACCTGGAACAAACGTAACACCGACGGATGAGCTCTGCTTACGTGTTTCTTAGGTTCAGATTGCTTTAACCACTCCCTGTCATCTCTGGCTTGAAGGTGGCCTCATTACATATCCACAAATTCAAGTCCAGTACGAGAGTTCGGTTTTGTGGTTAGAATGGGATTACGTGGCTCTAGGCTCTGTGCACCACTACTTTCGGTACGTTAACAGTTTATGACAATATTTCTGATGACGATGGTCAATGGCTCCGAATCAAATGAAAACTGTCGACCACTAAGTTGCATATGTTCACCCCAAAGAATTCACTGGCTTGAACATATAGTTCGCAACTTGCATTAGAGGCAGAGTTTTCTGGGACTTTAACCCACTCGCTCATCCATTACACCTCTTGTTACCTCACTAAATTATAGCGATGTTTTGGGGAAATGTTTATGAACTGGCTTTCGGTTCATTACGTGATAACTCCTACCGTATCGCTTCAGTAGTTCAACGCGCACAAAGCCACTTGCACATCTGAGTGGAATGACTTGTTTTCAGGTATATGTCTACTGATGCACATAATACACTGAATTACTTACCATGAAACTAATCAGACATTGCTTCAGATGTCTATCATTTTAGACACGCGTGACCGAATCTTGTCAGCCTCGCTAGCTTTCGATTGAGATGCTGCGCTTCAGCACCGTTTATCGCACGTGTTTGGCAAATTTGCTGCTGCTTTTCCAATGTGCCAGAAGCAGATAAGCAGAACAAACCTTGCCAAATACTGCTTAATTATCCTGAGCCAAATTTCCCGCTTTTCCAATTATCTAACAGGACACTTGAGCTTAGTCAGCAGTTGCTTAAAACACGCAAGGCATATGGCGGAGTGTTTGTGGATCGTTTACTTTTTCTATGAAATAATATCTGATGATAAGTGAAAGAATTGGTCACCACTGTAAGTACTATACTCATATTTTTGTGGACGTTAGACTCATGTAAAAGAAGCTCATCTCTTTTTGGCCATAATGCTGTCAGTGTCTGATTACTTAGTACCCGTTGGTCAACTAATGTATTCGGGGCCATGAAAAGGTGTTTTGAAAAGACATGTAGCCCATCCAGCTACCCTAGTGCTAGGCCCGTATCTATACTTTTGCCCATACAACCCAAGATGCTTGTATCTTTAATTGTATTTGGAATAGTTTGATTATCTACAGACCCCATAATAATACTAACAAAATGCGGTACCTCTGACCTATCATATTGCTGCTTGAACTTGATGCCCTATGTTTGTTTCTGTAATTTTACTCAGACGAGTGATACCTGTGTCTGCTCAGGAACTCAGCTGCTGTGACCAGTACGCGATGGTAATCAGTGTGACATAAATTGACCCATCTGTGGTAACGTTTTGCATTCCGATACCAGCAACAAGAAGATACTATGTAATGTGCTTAATTCGTACGGAGTAACATTGTAATAATCCACCTTTTGTCGCGTGGAGCCAACTCTACCCTACTCATATACTCCTGGACGATTAAGCGGATTCAGCGTAGATGTGATCTTGTGTGAGTTTGAGGTGGAAGGTGAACCGTCGGTACCGTTAATCTGTAGACTTTCCTGATGCTACATCTACGAAAGTGGACAATTAGCGTTTTTCTGATTAGTTTACACAAACAATTTCTACATTTCTCTATCGCATCATGTTTGGATCAATCTATCTTAGTGGACCGTTGCATTCAGTTTTCTAGTATTGGGTTGAGGTCATCCTTCTCTCTCTCGTTAATCAGATTACCCGAGTCGCTGCATACTACTGTGTTCAGGAAGAAAGCGAACATTTTGGATAACATATCAAGCGATAGAGCGAGCAAGCTGTGTCTACCGCGCGTTCGTAGGAGCACATTTGGACAACAAACTGTCATTTGCCGCATTTCTCTCTGCCAGCTTGTCGGCGAGCTATAGCCACTAAAGAGAGCACGTGCAAAATTTGCTCATCAGATTTGTTTCAAAGGGATAATGAACGAGCTTGAAGTGCGGTGTGTGTTAACTATTGTCATAAACTTGGAAAAAGTCACACAGGCGTTTCATTTCCCTAGCTAGGCATATGGGGAAAGGTGCTTGTCCTGCGCACTAGTCTAATTTGTTTAATCATTTTGAACACAGCAGCAGATCGATCAGTGAGGATCCCAAGGCTACGCTACCTACCACCTGAACAAACGGCGAACATGCCGAAAGAGTCTGTGATCCCTGGAAATTATTAGTGTATGATTAAGGCTCTTACACAAATGAAACCATTTTCATTGAGTGGTTCAGCTTACACATTTCAGGCGAAGAATTAACATGTTATCGTGGTTGCTTTGATGAGTATTCAGTATAGATGAATTGCGACGCGCATTGGCTAGTGCAGTATTCCTCAACCTAGAGGTGATTACCCAAATGGGATACATTAGAATTTTAAGGGTGTCAAATATGAGTACGAGGATTGTGTCATCAGTCAGTCCCTAAAATATCGTTTTAATATATTCCTCCCAGTAGCTCACAAGCTACATGGCACAACCATAGTCCAGAAAAGCACTAGATGCCTTGCGCCTTATTAGAGCTTGTCAATGGTGCGCATTCCTTCGGTCCCCTACTGGGGATCGAAATCATGACCGCTAGAGGCTGGCGCCAACTAGTCAGCTGCTTAAGCCACTTAGCTTTGCGGGACGGTGGCTTGGACACATAATTTGTAAGCTAAGTGAGATGTAGCCCGACGAATCTTCCACTTCCACGCAACGTATTTCCTTTGCACTTGACAGTGGCTAGCCTCCGAGGTCCAGACATCCTCTCACTAGACGCTATGTCCACAACATTTGAAAATAGAGGAGGCTACCTTTGATAAAAGTAAAGTCCTATATATCAAAACATGCAAGTAGCTATCTAATTACTATTGATTAACCTTCAGTGAGTGAATTCGAGTCTTCAGTAATAAATTGGACTACCTAAGATATAACTACAAGCCCGCAAATCAGCGCGGCTAGATGGCGCCTTTATCGGCCTGCTGGTCGCTCGTTGTTCGTTTGAGTCAGGCACCCGTTGCCGGATCCATCTACAAAGTTGAGTGAAAAGTGAGGTGGGAACATAGGTCACCCGATCACGTAAAGATGAGAGCGAATGTTTGCAAAAGGGAAAAAACAAGTGATGATTATGCAGGAAGTAAAGCTACAGAGTAGCTGTGGGAAGCTTTTACCAAGGAAGCAATTGAAAGGAAAGGCTGAAACAAATGAGAAACCACTGACATCTGTTCATATCTTGTTGGGGCACACAAACATAATGGTCACGAGGTGCCTTGGATCGGGACGATAGCAAGTGTTACCAAGTGTATAAATCACTGGGTTTGAGGTCGCACAATGAAGGCAGGTAGAGCAGATTTGAGGCCACTGCTAAATAGGTGTTACGTTGATCACATTAATCAACAGCTGTTTCTGACGAGAAGCAAATATAGGTGAGTGAATTAATTCTGTGGTTTTTAGTATAGATATTAATGAGTTTATTTGCTTATGTTTACGAGAATGTCAACTGCGTTACAGTCCTCTGCATTAACTCACGTAAACGTATATATGCATGACATACTCAGTTGAATAATGCTTTTCAGGAGCCATTACCTGCGGAAAATGCGGTCTTACGAAGAGGCGTTTTTTCATGGGGCCTTACTATTTCTGTCGATAGAAATGTTTGGAAGCCCCACCGTGTTTCGTGCAGCAAATTGCTAGCGGCATAGTGTGAAACTCAGAAAACTGAATGATTTCTTTGGACAAAACCATTTAGTTAGTATGGAAAGGTATTACATTCTTCAAACGTAAAGAAGCTCCATTGAATAGCTCGCGTGTGGATGCACCCGGCTACGTTTCCAATCCACTGAAAGTGGCCTTATAGATTCGTACTGGATTACTCTTCGAAACGCCGCAAACTAGAGAGCTTGTACAATAGGAGAGGATCTCATCAAACTTTGCATAACGGATGCAGTTTTACTTGTGCTTGGAGAGCAACATGCGGAACAGAAAAGTATGAGATATGACTTTCAAACAGTAGCATCAAAATTAGCATTCAGGACACGAGTAAAACTATTTTTTACATGGTGCTGAATGAGACAAACTCAAGTACTTGTTTCGCGTAACAGTTCGATGATTCGACTGACGTTGCCTCTTATTCCGAGGTTGTTGTCTATGTTGGGTACGTAAAAGGCGACGGCTTCAGAGAAGAGTACTTGTTCTCAAAAACACTGAGCGTCACTGCAAGTGGCGAAAATGTCTTTCTAACAATGAAGACTTTTTTCGAGGAAATGGAGCTGCAGTGGTCGTAGTTGTGGTGTGTTTGCACTTACGGACCAATATATATGATGTGTGACCTTTCCGGTTTCCAAACATTAGTCAAACAAGTTGCTCCACAAGCTGCAGCATACATCATTATGCATATCAGTGAAAAATCTTCAACTTACTTTGCTGGAGGAATTTACCACGGTAGTGAAAAACGTGAAGCCCATCCTCGGTAGTTCAAAAAACGCAAAACTTTTCAATGATTTGCGCAATGAATTTGAAGGTAAATTCTAAGTGCTATTATTCCATTCCGAAATGTGTTGGTTATCACGAAGCAAGTTTTTGCACCGAGTGCTCAAGACTGGGGAAGAAACTGCTGTATTTCTGGAAAGGAAAGAATTGCGTAAGGAAAGGGATAACTGGTTATTCGCCAAATCGGACTTACTTATTTATGGACTGACATATCTTGCGCATTTCTTTATTGAAATAAATGGGTTTAACCTCCGATTGCAAGGAAATGTGCTGTATACAAATTAACGATTTGGGATAAGCTTGACGGTTATTTCAAAAATCGTAGCTTTACTTACCCATAGCTGGTGTTGGCGATGTTTCGATGTTCCCAGAACCAAGCACGGCACTCGCTTGAATAAGTGAAACACGTATCCAAAGATCAAATAAATCCCAAGTTGGTACATTCGATCAGCTGATTTTTTGAGTTGGTATATTACCAAGTAAACACTTGGGTGCTACGATCCTCTCCAGTGGATGGTGGAACATTTACGGATACTGAAATTGAAGCTGAAGCACAATTTCTTGGACACACGGAACACAGATTTCCAAAACACCCAAACAGCATCATTTTAAACAAATAACCGTGGCGAATATCCATCATTATCAGAAAAGCCCTGAGAATACTGATCAAATTTGTTACCACTTATAGACGTGTAGGTGGTTTTTTGGTATTGGTGACAATGAACTCCAAAACAGGGAACCAAATGAACTAGAATCATAACTTACGTTGTACCTCATACGAAACCACACCCAACATACTCGAAATTGCTATAACCAAACAATATCAGACGTCTCATTAGCGCACACAACCTAATAGTCTAATAAAATGGGCAACAAATGTTCTTCTTTATTTGAATGATCGAAAGTAATAAAATAGTATTCCGTCTCTGTAATAAATGGAAAAAATGTAACGCTTAATACTTAATTAGTTATTAAAATAAATCCGCTTCTTGAATAAAAGCCTCAAATGTGTGAGAACCACTGGATTCTAGTGGGATCTTGATTCACCACGAAAAGAACCTGTATCTTTCAGGTCCACGGGACAGTATCTGGTGCAGATTGACCTATTATTTGCACATGATTCAGAAGAAACATCACAATCTACCCGCTCAGAAACCTACCAACATATCCGCAAATCGTGTTACGGGTGTTAGCTACGGGGCTAGATTGTGCATGTTCAAATCTAACAATCGTATACCTCTAAAAACGGGACTCTATTCCTATTTCGGCCTTCTTCCTCTGAACAGTACAAACCTAGATGGAAAAAGCCATGGAATTTAGTGTTCCATGAAGGTAATATCCAACGCTACTTTAATCTATGGCTGTTTTCAAATTCCATTCAGTGCACTAGTTTCCTGATAGTGGAAAATCCGAAGGTGACTGCTTTCTAATGCATATCTGACCATTTCCATTTCATAAGCTGCTTCGCTTAGCATTTTAAATTATTGTTCTCCGTTGAAGCTTCATTAGTAGTTCTAAGACGTATTCTTTTTTCTATCAAGTCACTCACTATCGCCGGTGGTTTACAGAATATCGTGATGTCCTGAGAACATAGTTGAAACATTGCAGTAATTCTATAACCAGGTTACGGCCATGTTGATCTGTAGCAGGCAGGTTTGATCCCAGTACCGAGCATCCAGGTTGTAGGCTTGGGAACAGCTCTTATGGTTGGTGGTATCCGGTTACGGATTTGCCTATCACCCTGGCCAGCCATAGGAGGCCTGCGTCCACAGAGGGACCATGAGTGTCTTGCGCTGCACCATCCACAGCTCCAACCACACACCCCATATCTAGTGAACACCTGAAGGAATAAGACCGGGAGGTATGTGGATGGGAGCCACGTTTCATCAACGGACTCGGCCCACATTCCTTCATAGGCAAAAACAACCTCGCTGTATTTGTGAATCAATCGCACACAAGGCGGTGGCTGGACTGTAGTCCGCTCTACACTGGGTGCATGGAACCACTCATTGAGCTTAGCACAGCTACAAGGACCGTGCTCCCCGTCCTATCCAGCAATAGCCAACTGTCTCCTAGAGCCAGTATAGACGAGGTAGTGGGTAATAGACAGGTAGGAACCTTGTCAACATGCACATCAAGCGCAGCCATACCGAGGATATCAAGCAACTGGCAATTACTTGTGACGACGATATCGAATAAAACAAATCGAACAACGCATACAGCTACGGTGACATTACTCTTCACGTAATGAGTATATAAAATAATTTGGTTACGAACAAATTCGCGATAAGTTAAAGAAGTCATTAACAGTATCTTAAGACAATGCCACAAACGCGAAAATGTTATCGAAGTTAACCAAAGTAGTTAGAAGGACATGTGTAAGTTTATAGAAGTTAGTTCGGGTAGGCATTTAGGTGAGATAAAAAAGCCTTACAACAATGTTGCAAACCCACCACCTGAAATAAAGAGACCCAGCAAGCAAGCACGCCATTAGTAAATCAAATGCAGCGTACCTTCAAACGTTGCGCCGGTTCTGCTTACGTTCGCTGCAGGACTCGTCGTCATTTCGGTGGTGGCTTCGGGCGGTCTCGCACAAGGCTCACTAGGCCTGCTTGAATTAAGCAATCGCGACCACACCATGCACTCGATGTTGATGGAGTACGACCCATCGGCTTCTGTTGGTTCGCACTTGCCGATATTTCTCTGCATGCATGCGGGCTTTTTGTTGCAACTTGGCAACAACTTTCCTTATTAGATCGCGCCATGCACGCCGACCAACGGCCTTCGGTTCCCAGGACCTGCAACCGAGATTAGAACGTGAGAGGCTCACTTTGATCATGTCCTGGTAACGGAGCTTTGGTTTTCAAACAAGTCGCTTCCCAGCGCTCAGCTAAGCATTTAATAGCTGTTTCGGTATCCGCGTCGAATCCATACGCCACATATGATCGAGCCACCTAAGGCGTCTCCGCAAAAGTATGCAGTCCAATACATACATTCCGCTACGGTGCAACACTTCCGTGTCCGCAACTCTGTCGCCCCAACCAATGCGTAGAACCTGTTGCAGACACCGTTGATGGAACCGCTCGTGATATCGCACATCGCGCCAGCTCATGGTCCACGTTTCGCTGCCGTATAGAAGAACGGACAGGCCCATGGATTTGTACATCCTCAGCTTCGTGCCAACGGTAAGATGACGGTTGTTCCACACACGATAATCTAGCTTCCCGAATGCCGCTGCTGGCTTTGATAGGCGGGTACGCAGCTCACTTCGTTTCTGCTGGTCACTCGACATCACGTCACAACGCAGCAGAAGCTGGAGGTGTTTTCCAATACGTTATCGCCAACGCTTATTTGCGGCAATATTGTAGATTGCACCACAGGTGAAGGCTAAAAGAGACATACAGTCCTGCTTGTGTTGATGGTAAGCCTGAATCTAACAACTTTCGAAGCCAGAGCACTAGTCACGTGCTGCAACTCATCCGCGCTGTGTGCCAAAAATGCACAGCCGTCAGCAAACAGCAACCTACGGATAGTTTTCTCACAGACCAGGGTTCTCGCACGGAAATGCTGCAGTTCAGCAGCCGGTTGAGCAGGAGTTGGGCAATCAATTTGCCCACACAACTCAGCAAATTGATGCCACGATAATTCGTGGCACATTACTTGCTCACTTTGCCCTTGTGCAGTGGTAGCACAAAGGCATACTTCAGCTCAGGCGGCACCTCCACCTCAATCCACTCGCGTTGCACCAACTGGTGCAGGCATTTACAAACCCGGGTCCGCTCTATTTCAATACTTCAGGCGGGATCCAGTCGACACCGGCACAGTTGCAGTTTCTCAACTGAGTAAGCGATCACTGCTTCACATCCAGTATCTTCTTGTCCGCCAGACTCATCTTCACATCGTGCTGCTTCAAACAACTCAATGTAGGCTTATCAATCTCTGAAAAGTTGTTCAAGAGACAATCAAACTGTTTGTGCAACATCTGCATTATGTCTGTGTGCTGTGTACAGGTAGCGCCTGAACTGCCATCGATCAGTGTCCTCAGAGGCTGCAATCTGAATCCATACACCGCCTTCAAGGAGTCAAAGAATTCCTTGTGTTGGCGGCGTTCGGCATAGCATTCCATCTGCTTCGCCTTCTCCATCCACCATGCATTTTTA
>OX104071.1:41174688-41319688 GCA_944474145.2 Dicrocoelium dendriticum
ATGTATCTCGTAAAATAACCAAGCACAACTGAGTCTCAATCCCTTGTTAAACGGAGAGTCAAACAACAGACACACGACCAATGGTAAGGTAGCAATGAGTCAGCAAGCCAATCAATAAGATTGAGCCAAGCACATGGTTACCACATTATCGTTCCCCCTCCGAAAGGCCGCCTCAACCTGGGTCATAGCGATCAATAGGTTACACCGTTCTTGCGGACCGACGAAGCTGACGTCGTGGTAATGGTAACCAAGCCGGGTCTTCACGCGCAGATCGGTCGGGCTGATCAGCTGGTCCGTGAGCTGTGTGGAGTCAACACGCGTTGACAATTAGGCCGTTCTCCAATCGATAGGTGCCCGGGCCAAGCGTACGGTCGATGGTCGAAGGTGTGCCTTTCTTTGTCACCCTGCTTTTGACGAGAACGTATGTCCCGGGCTGCATTGGTGTTGATAATTTAGCGTAGGAATTTTGGCAAGATGCTATGCGATTTGAAACTTCGGCATCTCTTGCTGATAAAAGGTTACGTGCAGCATTTAACTTTGTGCGTAAGGGCTTTTCTAGCATCAGCTCCGCTGGCGTTCTTCCGGTGGATCTGTGGTCACATGTTCTGTAGGAAAAAACCGCAGTTAAAACTGCATCTTCCCAGTCCGAACCTCCTATGTGTATGGCTTGTATAGCTTCTTTTAGAGACCGGTTTAAACGCTCGACCATGCCGTTGGCTGCAGGATTGTAGGGCGCAATTCTGGAGTGCTTAATGTTATGGCAATGTAGAAAATCTGCGAATTCGCGGCTACAAAATTGTGGTCCGTTATCCGTTACTATTTCATGCGGTAAACCGAAACGACTGAACAAGTGTTTAAATCAACGTAACAACCGAAGTAGTAACTTGGTCGCACATGTGTACTTCAGGCCATCTACTGTAAAAACATGTAGCAACAAATAGATTTTGCTTATTCGTAGGTCCATGGTTTCATCGGGTAAGCAATTGGCTGTGTCGGGGCTTGAATGGGCAGAGAACATTTGTCCGCTAATCGGCAAGCATTGCAATTAACCACAAATGTCTCAATGCTAGATGCCATTCGTGGCCACCAGAAATAGAGTCTCACTCGATTTTTGGTCCGAACTATACCTGGATGTCCCTCATGTGCTCAAGCTAGTATCTTGGCTATCAACTGGGGCGGAGCTACAAACACCAAACCACGCATCAGGCAACCATCTACCACTGATAGTTCATGTCGGATTGCACAATACGGAATAAACTCACCGGGGATTTTGTTATTCTTGGGCCAGCCCTGTTGCACATATTCAATGATCTCATGCAGTAAAGGATCGTTAGCATTTTCCCTTCGTAGTTCCTCGATCGTCAAGGCAGACAGGTTAGCTCCGAGACTGGAAACTAATACCGCCTCTCTGAGTCTCTATTTTTCATCTTCCAACCCCACGGATAAGCGAGATAAGCCGTCAGCAATCTGACTTTGCAAACCTGGTCGGTACACAATTTCAAAATCGTAGTTAAGGAGCCTGGCATACCAGCGATCGATTCTCATTGGGCGAGATCCTTTAGATCCATTGCTGAGAAGGGCTGTTAGGGCTGAATGATCAGTACGCGGAATAAAGCGACGACCGAACAGAAATAAATGCCACTTTTCACAGGCCCACACACATGTAACGGCTTCCTTTTCCCCAACTGAATAACGACGTTCGGAATCTGATAGCTCTCGTAATGCGTAGGAAATAGCTTTCTCCTCTCCGTTTTGTATTTGTGAGAGGACAGCTCCGAGACCGACATCAGACGCATCAGTGGACACAAAGGTGCGGCAAGATTCGTCAAAAATGACAACTAAGGGAGCAGACGCAACTCTCCTTTTCAGTTCATCAAAGGCATTTTGCTGATTGCTGCCCCAACCGAACGACGATCCATTCTTTGTTAGCTGTCGTAATGGATCTGTTACAGTCGCAAATCCGACAGATAGCGCTGGTTATAAGAGCACATTCCTAAAAAGGACTTTAGTTTTGTCAAATTTTGGGTGTTGGCGCTTCAGAGATGGCCCTGGTATATTCATCACTTGGTCGAATACCACTGCGTGAAATGACGTGTCCCAAAAACTGAATTTCTGATGCATTGAAGAGACATTTTTCTGCGTTCAGACGCAAATTGAGATCACTGAGGCGCTGGAGGACTTTGTGTAGCCTTTCATCATGTTCTTCCTGTGAGCGGCCGAAAACACAAATATCATTCATGTAGGCAATCTGCAGATCGATACCTGCCAGGGCGTGAGTCATGAACTTTTGCCAGGCGGCGGGCGCGGAACTCAAACCCATGGGTAAGACTTTGTACTGAAATAGGCCATCAGGAGCAAGGAAGGCAGTTAGGTGTTTGGAATCATCGGCCAATGGCATATGGAAAAATGCACTTTTCAAATCTAGCTTGGAAAAAACAGTTGCACCAGCTAAACGTACAGTGAGTTCATCATTAGATGGCAAAACAAAGCGCTCTACGACGATCTGTTTGTTCAGGGCCTGCAAATCGTTGCATATCCGGACAGTACCGTCTTTTTTCATGACACTAACCATTGGATGCACCCACTCAGAGCAGTCGATGGGTTCAGTCAAATCATTTGCTAGCATCGCTTGCAGGGCTGCTGAGACCGCTTCACGTTTCGCTAGCGGAATGGGTCGAGGTTGACCAATGGCGACCGGTTTCGCATTCGGTTTCAGCTGAATTCGATGCACACCACATGGAATACGGCCGATGGACTTCTGGAAGAGCTTCGGATAATGTTCCTGCCAGTGTGCTACGTTGACGGAAGAGATAAGCATGCGGTCGAATGATGGTACAATGTGCAAAGCCACCATAGCATTCCTCCCAAGCAAGGGTCGTCTGTTGTCCGAAGAAATATACACTGCGACATCGGCAATCACAGAATGCAACTGCAAAGGCACGATAATAAATCCCAATATGGTTAGTGTGTTCCCACTATAACTCCAGAATGAATGTGAGGTGGGATGTAAAGTATGCTGTGATAGGTAGCGTTCATAAAATTGGAAAGGCACGACAGTGATTGGAGAAGCAGAATCAAGTTCCATTTCCAATGGAACAGCACCTTTAACAGTAAGGAACAATACAGTACGAATGTCAGCAGCGGGAAACTTCGGTTCAACAACCGATATTGTTACACAACCTGAAGGTATGGAGTCAGCGGTGATTGAACAGATATTGTCTTGAGTTGGATCGGTAACATGGCATTCCGGTGTATCATCCTCTTTAATGAGCGCGACAGCCTGTGATCGACAACAGCGGGCATAGTGTCCAATTTTACCACAGTTTTTACATTTGAGGCTGCGTGCGGGACAACCGGCAAAATTAGTTTTGTGAGACGTGCTTCCACAACGATAGCAAGATAGTTTGTCTGTCGGACATTGCCGGAAAGATTGTACTCTCGCCACTTCAGCTAAGCTGGTGGAACAACGAATTTTCCGTCTTTACTCGAGCTAATTCGCAAGCTCGATCTCACGTTAGTGTGCAAGCGTCTTCCTGCAATAGCGCCTCACGTATGCGATTGTCAGCGATTCCAGTGATCAGCTGCTGAGTGAGCATACAGCCTTCAATCTTTTTCTGTGGAATAGACGAGTAGGCACACGGTCGTACAGCACGACTCAGCCGAGCAATGAAATCATTCAAGGGTTCGCCTGCTTCTTGGTGTATTCGGGAGAAAATATATCGCGCGGTAAACACGTTCATTTGGTAACTCCATGCACGATCGAGAGCATTGAAGGCGTCCATAACCGATTTGTATCCCTGGAGACCCAAATCATCGAATTGCCGCTGCCCCTCATCTCCGAGTAAATGTCGAAGCAGCTTCAATCTTTTATCCTCACTAAGAGCAGTAGGGAGATCGCTGATTAAATCCAAGTAGTTTAGGAAGGATGATTTCCAACGGAACCAGGCATCCGATGTCAGTCTGCTGCCGCAATCAGTCCAAAAAGGAGATATGGGTTGGATGGAAAGGTTCATTTTTGCCTCCGCGACGCCACTGATGCTGTATCAAGAAAGCCGCAGAACAGGTAAAAATGTATCTCATAAAATAACCAAGTACAACTGAGTCTCAATCCCTCGTTAAACGGAGTCAAACAACGGACACACGACCAATGGTAAGGTAGGAATGAGTCAGCAAGCCAACCAATGAGATTGAGCCAATGGACCTTGCTCAAATGGTTACCACAATCATCATCTATTCTAGGTGCCCCTCGCGAAGCAGTATCATACAACCAACAGAAACCACTTACTGAACCAGCTGATAGTGTTGATTTAATAATAGGATCAAAATGAGTAAAAGCGTGTATACACACACTAGTGGCACTTAACGATCCCGATTCCGTGAGCATAGACCAATTTACTAGCACCATAGAAGTAGTACTTGGGAACAGTAAGGTTTGCCTACGCGCGCAAAGACTAGGCCGCGGATCCCCTATGCAACATTGTCCAGTATTAGTGCATTTGAAGAATCAAGATGATGTGAACCAGTAATTAAACGAAGAGCACAATATACGTCAACTCAATGGACTCCAGAACACCATCATTCAAAAAAGAGTGGCGTTCACAAACGTGACAGGCACTCTAACACAGCATCTTTACCCAGATGCAGCGCCTGTCGCCAAGCCGACGTTATGCGCAAACAGAATTCCAGCTCCAGGTGTAAGTAACACTAACTCTGAGGGTGCTAATGGGGTACATTCGGCTAACCACAATCATTTTCACGGTATCCGGTAGCGACCACCACTCCAGTCAACAACTTTCCGGCGATGGTTCGCGACCAAGGGACAACCCAACTGTTTCAAATGTTCCTGAAGTGGCCAGCCCACCCAAGAGCAATTATAGCTAGTGCAATTAAATTCACCCACATCTGCGGATCAGTGTGAACCACAGCAACTTCCTAGGAACATATTAGAATCTACTAGACCGCGAAATAGTCTCCTACTCTTTCTTATTAACGCTCGTTCTCTTCTTAACAAAATGCACATACTTCAACACATGGTTGTACTTGTTTACCCTCACGTGCTGCTCATTACTGAAACTTAGTGTAAAGACGAAACACCAAATACGCTTATTCAACTACCGTGCTATAAACTAATTCGCAAAAGTCATCTAACGGGTAGAGGTGAGGGCTGTTCTATTTGCGTTTGACTGACTCTCATCCGTGCTCAGTTGATGGCTCTGTATGGATAAGGACATCCTTTAACAATCTGGACCTATTGGTGGGCTGCGTCTGGAACCCACCAGCTTGCAACGACTCCGCACTTGTTAAACTTAGGAAGGCCTTCCAGTGCGCAGCAACACAGTGATCCACAGCGAAGACTATTGCTGTGGAATTCAACATGTCAGAAGTGTCGTGGGCTTCACTCTCCGGTCCTCAAAAATACGCAGACTCCTTAGCAAGTATCGGTATAACAGGCTAGGCACAAGAAGTTACCTCTGGCACACGTATGAACAACAGCCTGGATCTAGTATTCACTCATAACATCTCATGTGTTGATGTAACTGTCCTGGGTAAATACTCGGGCAGTGATCATAACGTTGTTAAGTGCTGTATTACCTCTGCCTGAAATCATGGAAACCACAATATTGTATGGTCCTATCCGATCTGTCTATTGGTCTCAATTCTCCAGACTTATGCGGTCTCTCAACTAAGACAATTTTCTTGACCAAAAAATAAATTAAACGAGTCAAATTAGTGAGGCCTATCTGCTTTAAAACCCAACAGCGCATGGCCAGATGAGACGTGGAAGTGCGGATGAAACCTCTTGAGGGACTTGCCCCGTATGGAAGCAGGTCCCCAGGGGACGGTTCCTTGGATGGCCGTGTTACTTTACTTGAACTGATGAGGATTCTTACAATTATTCTTACTAGCAGCTCTTGCTTGCACCACTTTTAATTGATAGCAAACTCGTAACAGTTCAGATTTAACATTGTTAAACTTCTTCACTATGTGATTATGTTGTACAATATGATCAGATGACGGAATCGGTCTGTCTGGCAAAATCGAGAAATACACCATTTATTTATTTATCTAATCACAAGAACGGCCAAACTGAGCGCCGATGATCTATAGTACATGCGACGTTGACGCCCAAGTAACGCGAAACGTATCTGGTCTTAAAAATTACAAGGTCTGACTGACAACAGACGCCAGCGGTGGGTTTACTACTACCAGGCACGAACGACCGTCTACAATGTGCTCGGTGCCAAGTTATCTGTGAGATAATTATGACTATGTGAGGCAGTGAAAGTTACAAGAAAGCTACGTTGCCGATGTCACCTTGTCTTCACATGATAATGTGCACTGTACGGCAGGCAGGCTCCCTGATTGGTAAAGGTTTGCTTGAAACACTGGGCCCTTTCTCGAATGTTTCCAAACCACCTCATTAAGGTGATGTGGCGACGGAGAAATCGATACAAGGTACTGCTGGCAATAAGCACCAAACGTACCACTTTGGAAGTCAAACGAGGTTTCATGGTTCTAGTGCTGAATACGTTGAGATTATTCGGCATCAGCAACAGTAGAACATAAATAACCTGAAGTGAAGCTTTCGCCACCGTCTTAACCGCCAGTATGATATGCTAGATAGAACTACTGGTTTACATCCGTGTGACAGACGCTATCCACCTCATGAAATCCACAGTGTAATAGGAACAACTGTAGTAATACCGACAAATGTGCCTTAAAGTGAAAATGTATGAAAAGTTGCTGATAAGTTCCGGACTTTGCTCTCTTCCAGATAAAGTAAACAAGGGAATGCAGGGGCGTATGATATCACAATTGTTTATTATGTGCCTGGCAACATGAAAATGTTCCTGATTCTAATGGTAGCTTGTGGTTTTAGGTAGTATCTATGGTGATAAAGGTACAAGGTACACCGTTTAAGTTACGGGTTGCCATGAGGCTTTTGTTTCACTAGAAAAGTTTAGTAAATGACAATCACAGTGTGGAAAATGTGTCCCCATACAACACCGTGTAAAGTTGGATATATCGTTTCAATACTGGGCGGCCGCCTACGTCAACTGACCCGGTAACCTACAATGCTGCTTATGAACCGACTGTGGAGAACCGGTGAGCATCAGTGAAAACAAATAGCTCAGGCAGTGGATATCACACGTGATGAGTTTGTTATTTTCACTGCGCCAGACATGCGCGGTTCGTCAGTGAAGTGGGCGCCGAAATGCTTGAACAGAGATCGGAAAAAGGAAAGGACTGCGTGACTTCGCTATGTGTGATACGGTCTCCAACCGTTGGCGTGGACCATCCCGAGGCCCCCATCCATGAAGACGACATACACCAACCTGACCAAGTCTCCCAGTCATGGACTGAGCACTTAGCGGTTTCACACAACTTGGTGCAGCCCCTCCGTATAATGCACGCAGAGGGAGCCGGTTAACGGACACACGGAGGATATGGCCAATCAAAACGCAAGCGATTAAGATTCAGCAAACACTAGAGTGAGGCACTAGAAAGCTTCTAACCAAAAATCAACTGGCGGACCTCAGCATTTCTCACCAGGTGTTGTTATCAGACGTGCACAATACTCCGCAAGCACTGGCGGTCAAATACGGTCAAGCGTTTAATTTCTTCGCCGCGAACTGGCCCAGTCTCTGATCCATACAGGCCTTACGGCAGCGTTATATGGCCTACCTTTCACTGACACAGAAACTAGGCAATACGAATTGCATCAGTCTCAGTGGAGGGTAGGTTGGATAAATTTGCTGTTACACAACTGTGGCTCGCTTCTATCTAATCAAAACAGGAAACTGATTAACACTTCCCATTTAGCCTTAGTATCAACTGAGTAAAGATAGAAACAGTAATATTTCAAAAAAATTGGGACTAGGAAAACTTACCTTGACTCAAAGTAATCTAATCTTGTTAATCTTTAACGTTTTGTGATGCGCCTTGGCTTTCTTCAACTTATTTATCTTTCCAGGTGTATTTCTCCCCACCTCAGAGCCGATAGACGACGCATGTTCGGGCTTTACTGATGTTTTCTTAGCAAGTTTGAAATTTTTTGCTGGTTCCTCCAACTTCAAACGATTCTCGTCGAAATTGTTTTCAACATCCGCACTCATTTTATCCGGAGATGGAGCAGCAGTATCCTGCTGTTGATCATGCGTCGGTGATCCGTCGCGCTTGACTGCTATACCAACGTTGGGGCGATTAGCACGGAATGACCGATTGGATTGTTTCGCAGAATCGGAAGGGGTGTGCAGCTTCGGTTTGCCCTAAAAGTTGAGGAGGAATAAAGTTAAAAATAATGTCAAAAGAATCAGTCCACCATGAGTGACAAACGAGGAGTTTGTGGATAGAAGGGGATCACGAATAGATGGGAGAAACGCGTGCACGAAAGCTCTGAGCGGGTGAGACGAATTTATGTAAACAGAGCACGCAAATGGCATAAATGACAATCACAGAATGAGAATGCTCAACTTCAGTGAATGGTGAAGCCGCACAAACTAGTGACGTCGGTTCAACGTGCGATGATAAATGGAGAGAGTGCGCAATAAGTGCGCACCAAATAGAGTATGAAAATTGTAAAAGGGTTGTGACGAACCGGTTTGAAGGCGTAATTCACAATTATTGGACAGCCTCGCAAAAGTGATCCGTGCTGACTAATGAATGATTCAAAGGCATCGACTTTTGAGGCGAACTTCGCTTCGCAAGCACTGAAAAAGCGGTAACAGTAATAGCAAAGTTTAAGATCAATAGATGCAATGGCATATAATGTCGAATTCCATACAACATGCCACAGGAACAAATGAAACGAAAGAACTGAGAGAGCGGAGTCGAAGAGCATCAGTAGATAGAAAATAGGGAAACAACATTTCACTGAATAACTGTGCTGCAAAAGTTATCATCATTTCGGTGCAAACTGGTGGACGTATATACAGCGAAACACAAGTATAACGGAACTATGGGGACTACAAAAATTAGAAGTAAGCAAATGCGCGAAGAATATTCTTTTCGATAATTCTCATCAGGGGTGTACAATTATGAAGTAAAATTTTTTTGGAGAGAATAAAGTCCGGAGAGGACTGTACAGAGAGCAACCAACTTATTAACTGGGCAATATGAAAACTAAATCAATGATTTGATCAATCAGATTGTCGCATTAGGAAGCAGGTGAAGTTCAAGGCCAAGGCAATTTCAGAGCCTGTAGCAGTGTGCGCTGTTTGCACAACTCTGGTTTTAGAAGCTTGATAGCAATGGCTTCAGAAATGCTCAACAAATGTTTCTTAAGCTGTTTTGGGTAGCGTTTAGGGATGGTATGAACGACTCGAAACGACTTGTTCATCTGGACTTGGTGTCCAGTGTCGACCAAGTGTTGTAATACCAAACTGTTGATGGATTTTACCGTGCCTTTTCGTAGTGACGCAGGACAATGTTCAGCGATTCTTTTGGACAAAAACCTGGTCATATGTCCAAGATACCTAGCACAACAGGTGCAGGTGAACTGGTATAAGATAAACGATTCGGACCGAACCGGGAGTTTATCCTTGAAGTGCTGAAGAATCAATGGTCTTGTTTCGGCAAGTAGTTTTAGATTGGCGGCTGGAAATGTCGTCGTCACTGCGGTCGAGATTTTTCTATTCAACAGTTCGAACGCGACGTCATCTTTAAAGGGAACTGTTAAGAATACATCCTTTTTAGGCACTGTAGCGACACGTTTGATAGCCTCAAGTTGTTTGAAGTGCTTTTTGATGAAAGGTACGAGGTATCCATTTTCTTGCAGCGTGTTAAAGATGAGCTTGGTTTCGCTTTCTAACGTCTCTGGACTGCAAATTGCTCTGGCACGATGGTATAAGCAACGGACTAAATTCCTCTTGTATCTCAGGGGTACAAAGCTAAGAAAGTGGGTATATTGACTTACCCACGTCGCTTTGCGAAAAACACTCCTTTTGATCGTCCCGTTTTTACGTGGATGCAATAGAACGTCTAAGAATGCCAAGCAGCCATCATGCTCAATTTCACTGGTGAACTTTAATAATGGATGAACTCTGTGAAACTGATCTAATAGGGTTAGATAATCGATGGAAGAGTCACAGACAATGAAAGTGTCGTCCATGTAACCGTAGTATAAATCAAATGAAGATATAAGGGTGTTCAGGTCGCCACGTTCAAGCTTTGAAAGAAAGATGTCGGCCATCTATCTGTCTATAATAGATTCCATTAAACAGAAATTGTACGTTGAAGGTGCAACGCAGAATCAATTCCCTTAATTTATTCACTGGAATTCCAACATCAATGTTTCTCTCAGTGATGAAATCACAAATGAATGTAACAGTCTCTACCAACGGCACGTTCGTGAAAAGTGATTCTACGTCAAACGAAAGCATTAATTTATCCTCCACGTTAAGGTTTTCTATTCTACAAAATTAATTCGTCACAGCGAAATTTCGTCATAATAAAACAAAGCAATACATACAGTTGTGATACGCAGCAGTTACAAGAGGATTGCTGCAATTTTTCAACACACCAGATGTTATATCGTACCGGTACGCGATATTCCGGGCCTTACTTTATGAAAGTTTCGATACGCCGAATATTTTGTTATATTGGCATTCATTAGAGCGACATTTTACTATATTCTGGTTGTGAAGACATTCATCGCTCGATAAAGGTTTATCTTTAATAACAAATAGAAGTCAACTCAGGCCATCTCGGAGTAACAATTCATGTTGAGCCAATCGTTTGAATTGCATATCTGTGTACAACTGTGGGGATCAATCATCATCAACAACAGTAGTACAAAAGTCATTTGAACTGTGGCTCCGCAGCCGTACAACACCGTCACAAACAGCTGGTTATCGTGTAGATAGGGATATCAGCGAAAGAGTTTCCTTGCGGCTTTCACCATTCGTCATAAGTAGCCATTACCCCGCAGGTAACTCAGCACCAAACAGGCAGCCAAACGAGAGAGGCCAGCAGACGTCACTGGTGCCGACTGCGAGCCATATCCCTTAACGTCTCCAATCAAGCACAACGCCGGTCACGAGCATTTCAGCATGGAAGGCGAAACATACCAGTGGCGATAAAATAGGTACTCACTGAACTCATTTCCCGCTGACAAGTTATCTTTTGCCCACCTCGGGCATTACGCCACCCAACATCGGACAAACAAAACAAGGTCATCCACAGTAAGCGGTGACGAGGTATGCGTAGTACGTGCCCAAGCCAACGCAACTCATCCAGTGCTATCCGTTATTCTAAGGAACTAGCATAATTACCACGGTTTAGTACTCACCTACGCACATCATCGTTGCGCACATGCTGGTGCCATCCGATACCGCTAATGCTTCGCAGACAATGATGATCAGAGACTTGAGGGCACTGCTGGTCATAAGATCGAAGGAATACTGTATACTGGATTGAAGCAGCAAGAAGAAATGTCTCTGTGTAGCTGCACCTAAAATCCTTCAGGTACTAAGACTTGTTACGTTGGAGCAGGCTCGATATATTTCATATCGGCAAAGTGTTTGTCTAGGAGTTTAGAGAATTATGACCCAGACTTTGCTTCGAATACATGCAATGGCAAGTTGTTCCATATATTCACCACTCTGCGGTCGAAACAGAGTTAGTGGGTGACCCGATTCAAATCCGGTACTACAACTTGTACCGGTGTCTTCGCGTGCTGCTTGGTGTGCGTATACGGGGTAAACATCAATTTCCGGTGCGTCATGATGAGGTCAACTCGCAATCGGCGATAAGATAGGGTGTAAAGCCCTAGTATCTTGCACCGGTCTTCGTAGGGCACATCTAGTAGAATGGGGATGGGCGTGGTGGTCGCATGGTATTCGCATTCAATCCTTTCTACCACGTTCCGGGTGATAAGAGAATGCGGATGAGCATTGTTTGCATTAGTGAGATGATGAGGCGAGTGGAAATCCCTTCGAACCAAGTTCTGAAGTTGCGCGTAAGCGTTCAAAGTATACCAAGTCCGTTTTGGTGGAGCTGATTCATATTGTTCACGGACTTTAAGTAACAGCGTGAGAGTACACCGAGGTCGCGCACGAAAGGCGCGGGATGCAACAATTGACCGGTCACAGGGTAGGTTTGCCTGTGCTCACACTTAAGCCTCATAAATTGCGACCTGATTGAGTTGATCGGAAGTTAGATCTCTGCAGACCACATTGAGAGGTGGTCGAAGTCCCGCTGAAGTAGGTCACAGTCACTGGGTGTGCGGATTACTCTCCACCCCTCCCAGTCATCTGCAAACAACGCAAATGTGAACGAAGCTGAGGCACATGGTTTATATGGAGCATCATCATCATCATTATACATGTCAGCTAGAGATAGTAAAACACCTCCGCTATTGTACCGCAATACATAAAGGAAATACATACATACATACAATACATAAAGGAAAAAATTAATACGACAGTTGAATGCCAGCTGAGCTACCAGCAACGGATACGCATCGTTCCGGTAAGCTACTAGCCGGCTACTAGGCAAAAACAAAAATTTAATTACGTTTTACCCTACGAAATAAGATCGTAGATGGAGGGGGAGGCTAAAAGGGATGGTGAGGGACAAAGAAACTCACAGCAGGAACGCCACTGAGGTCGGCTCCTTGCCATATCAGCAAGTGTATCCAGCCAAACGTGTTCACCGTCTTTTGGACCCCAACCAGGGAGCCGCGAAGCTCCAACCGAGGCCAGCTCCGAAGTGAGGGCCTTCATTCCTCTGGACCAAGTCATCGCTTGGCCACCTCTCCTCTTCTTCCACCCACATCCCCGGTGAGCAAACAACGCACGTCGAGGGAGTCGGTGGGCTGGCATGCGCAACACGTGGCCCAGCCATCGGAGCCTGGTGAGTGAAATGACGGTGCTGAGCGGTTCATTCCCTTTTCCTAGGCCGTAAACAAGGCGTCGAACACGCTCGTTACTCACGCGGTGTTCCCACCAGATGTGAGCCAAACTGCGAAGGCACCGATGGTCGAACGTAAGTAGCCTCTTCATGTCCGCCGATCTTAGGGGCCAGGTTTCGCAACCGTACAGTAAGGTCGAACGTACCGCTGCATTGTACACTCTACCATTCAGGGCGAGAGTAATGTCGCGCCGTCGCCATAGGTGGCGAAGGTTAGCAAAAGCACTTCGAGCTTTCGCTATGCGGTTCGTGATCTCGTCTTCGATCCCAAGGGCGCTGATACAACTTCCCAGGTAATTGAATTTCTGAACGACTTCTAGCTGATCCCCACCAAGGGTCAGCACAGGGGGCGAACCCTGCCAATCCTGGAGGAACGCTTTGCACTTCGGTGGTGCAAAGCAAAGCCCGAAGCGACTGACAGCCAGTGCTAATCTGTCCAGCGCGGCTTGACACGTCTGGGAGCTGTCACAGATGAGGGCAATGTCGTCTGCATACTCTAAGTCAAGAAGTCGTTCTCCTGGGAGTAGCTCCACACCTTCCAAGTCATGTCCTGTAAATGCAATCTCCATGACTTCGTCAATAGCGAAGTTGAATAGGAAAGGTGACAGCGGGCATCTTTGTCTCACACCGCTGGAGATATTGAAGGGTGGCGACAGCTTGCCGTAAGCCCTCACTCTGCCCGCGCTACGCGCATATAATGCTTGGATAATATTTACATATTTCTCGGGCACACCTTTCCTGAGTGGACAATTCCAAAGGGCACATCGATCAACCGAATCGAATGCACCTTTGATATCGAGGAACACGACTACGGTGGGCCGCCAATATGTGTGACGGTGCTCCAACAACTGACGCAAGGTGAAGATGTGGTCGATGCAGCCACGACCCCGACGAAACCCGGCTTGCTCCTCACGAATCTGGCTTTCACGAGCGCCAGTCAGTCTGTGGAGAATTATGGATGCGAGTAATTTGGAGGCGATCGAGATCAGACTGATTCCTCTATGGTTGCTGCATTCCGAACGCGAGCCGCCTTTGAAGATGGGAACAATAACGGAGCGGCTCCAGTCGGTTGGGACAGTTTCCTGCTCCCACAGTTTCACTAGTAATTCATGCAAAGCATCAACAAGAGCAGAGCCTCCAGATTTGAAGAGGGCTGGAGGAAGATCATCTGGTCCCGCGGCTTTGTTCAACTTCAACAGTCCGATCTCACGTTCGACTTCTGAGCGAGAGGGTGGATCCAAAGGGACAGCCCACGGAGCGGGGCGATCAGTGACCGGCGAATCGAACAATTCTTGCCGATTAAATTGCTTTTCAAAATGCTCAGCCCAACGCTGCAGACGTTTAGACAAATTGTGGATAGGCTGTCCACTCTCGTCACGTATAGTTTCACTAACACCAGGTCTCCTGCTGCCCGTTTCCCGTATCAGACGGAATAAGTTACGATGGTTGCCAAGGGCAGCGGCCACTTCCATCTCTGACGCACGATGAGACCACCAGGATTCGCGGTCTCTCTTCAGGCTAGCACGTAGTTTTGCCCGGAGCTCTTTGCGAGTTTCATTGTGCTCGCTTCCAGCCGGGATTTGCCGGCGAGCATCTATAAGTTCCAGAGACTGCGAAGAGACCCAATGTCCATGTTGTCTATTAGACATACCACATGAGGATTTGCCTGCTGCTAGTAAGGTCTGGCGAACAGGAACAAAATGGGTCACAGAACAGTGTCTTGGGGTACGCCTCTGCTCGAAGGATACCAGTCGATCAGATGGCTGTCGACCTGAACCCTCCAATTTGGAACAAGGAAGTTCCTGATCCATCGGTGCAGCGAGCCGCTAACACAGCACATCATCAGCCTGTGGAGGAGCACCTCATGAATCACCTTGTCAAAAGCCTTACTGAAGTCAATGTAAATGGCGTCGACCGAATTCCCTTGGTTCAATGCTCGTAACCAATCATGCCTCGTCAACAGTAGACTGGTGATGCATGAGACCATGCTGTGCGGGTGTCAAGAGGCTTTTCGACTTGATAAGCTCCAGAAGATCCTCCTTCATGATCTTCCAGAGCGTCTCCGCCAAAACAGCGGTCAGGCAAGTCGGGCAGTAGTAATCCACTTTGCGTGGGTCAGCATCTTTCGGTACTAACTTTAAGATTGTGGATTTCAAGTCGTCCGATAATGAACCAATGGATAGTGACCTGTCGAACAGATCAGTCACCGAAGGGGAGAAAATGGCCGATAATGACTTGAGGATCAAAGAGTGGATTCCATTTGGCCCGGCGGGCTTGGTCTTGTCAAAGCTAGCCAGCAGTTTGCGTACACCTCCAATACTGCAATCCAGGCTGCCCAGTTCAGTATGGGCCGCACCCGTCGAACTCGGTACAGATACCTGGTCACTTGCGAAAATGGAAGCGAAGTACGCTGCCAATGCGGATGCACGATCTGTGCTCGAGATTAGGGGCTGTACAGCTGTGCCCTCCAACGCTGGCACACTGCTTGCAGGCCTCAGGCGCCGCTTCATGTAGGCAAAGATCCTATTTTACTGCGGCGGTAAGCAGCTCTTCGAAGAAAGAGAAAAAAGAATATAAAAGTGTCCATGGGAAAAGATGGTCACAACAAGTTCGTCATTCTTGCCACATTAGAAAGGGTTTCCAGGTATACAGGTTCGAGATCCTTGCGCACCCAGCCAGGGAGTCGAGAGCAGCAAACATGGATAACTCTGAGGCTAGTTTCTTCGTGATTCTGGCCCAAGTCTTAGGTTAGGCACCTTGCTTTCGCTTCCAGCCGGATTCTGCGATTGCGAAGGGTGCACGGCGCTCAGTGGAGATGCGAAGCATATGCCCAAGCCACCGAAATATGTGCAGAGAAATGTGTTGTTCAGTGGCAGGCAAAGTTTGTCTGAGCTGAAAACCCTTCGACGAACATCCTGACTAATAGTGTTATGTTGCCATTGTAAACCAGCAATGCTCTGAAGGTAGTCGTGATCAAAGACAGTCTCACAAGACCCTTTGCGCGACCAGGCCAAGTCTCGCAGCCGGGGAGCATGACCGCTCTCACCGTGGCATTGTAGACGCGGCGCTTCAGAGATAGTCTCAGATCGCCTCGAGGCCAGAGATGGCGGAGATTGGCAAAAGCAACCCGAGTCTTGGAGACGCGCAAAGACACCTCATTGGTTAAACCATTAGCGATGATGAAACTTCCGAGGTAAACGCCTAGCCAGTCCTACAGGAAGATCTTACACTTCGATGGTGCGAGGTCATTCCAAACTGGGAGACAGACACCTTCAACTTAAACAGGACATTTTGGGCGGCCTGTGAGGAATCGCAGGTCACGTGATGTCGTCTGCATACTCCAAATCCAGAAGGCAGTCCCCCGGAAGCAGATCGATGCCGCTGAGTTCGCAGTTATCCAGGATTTCATCCATAGCGAAATTGAACAAGGAAGTGCTGGGCAACCCTGTCTCGCGCAACTGGTGATACTAAAGGAGGACGAAAATCGCCCGTACACCGGCACTCGGCCAGATGGCTTGAAGTAAGGTGACATACTTCTCGAGCACTCCACCTATCAGTAGACAACTCCAGAGAGCATCTCAGTCAACTGTGTCAAATGAGGCTGGTGCATCAAAGAAGACAACGACCGTTGACCAGCCAAATGTTTGAGGACGCTCGACTATTTGGCGGAGTGTAAAGGTGTGATCGATGCAACTCCGACCTGAGCGTAACCCAGCTTGCCCTTCACGTATGTTCGGTTAGAGAACTAGATTCAGCCTTCTTAAAAGTATGGCCGCGAGCACCTTGGAAGCAACATAGATGAGATGAACCCCTCTATGTTTGGCGCAGTCAGTTCGGGTACCCTTTCTGAAGACAGGCACGATATCCGCTAAACTCTAATCAGATGGAGGAACTTAGTGAACCAAATCTCTTGCAGGAGGGAAGTTAACTTCGAACAAGTGATGGGCCTCCAACTTTGAAAAGAGCCGGAGGGAGTTCATCTGGGCCAGGGGTTTGTAGCGCCTTAAGAGGCGAAGCTCATGGGCAACCTCAGCCTCAGATGGTGGTAAACCGTTTACACACCAGGGAGCAGTCTGGATTCCAGAACGGGAACTTGTCGGTGTTGTTGCTCAGTTAAACTGCCGCTCAGAATGCTCGGTCCAACACTTAAGTCAGCGTTTTTGACAGTGGATTGGCTCGCCATTGGTTTTGCATGAAACCGCTCACAGTCGGTCTTTTGCCGTCAGTGAGTCGGATCAGAAGTGAACGCTTACGGAAATTCTCCGAGACGGACGACTGCTCCATCTCAATGACTCGCTACCTCCACCAGGCCTCGCGATCTTCCCGGAGAAGCTGTTTGAGCTCGACGTTGGTAATTCTGCGCAGTGAATGGTGTTTAACGCCTGCAGGAATTGTTCGACGAGCTTCCAGAAGTTGGAGGGATCGCGTAGAAAACTAGTGGTTGACAAAAGCATTGGCAAAGTCACAGACCAGGATTGCAGAGTTGTACATGGCGCCGCGGATGTGTGCCCGGTGTGTTTCAATGTCTGTGCATGACGCCGTCGTCAGCCTTGAAGCAAAAGCATCCTGAAATGCGCGGAGAACGTACGGGCAAAAAAAACTAATCCACATCAAGCCGTGTCTGGCAACACCGTTGGGAGCCACCGAAATGTAGTGCGGCTTTGGCACACACTTACACGTGAGTCGAAGTGAGATAGGTACTATACATTGATTTGTAATCCTGTATGCAGCCCCACCAGTGATAACTGATGGCGATGTGGTCAATCTGTGTCCACCGCTGGCTAGGTGATGGGGGCATCAAGTGACGCGTTGGCGCCAAGATCCCCGAAAGCTACTGCTCGATAGAAAGAGGCCGTGGTCGGAGCAAAACTGAAGTAGACGATCATTGTTGTCTGTTCTGCGAATGATATGGCTGTGCTAACTACCGAGTTCACGTTCGTCAACTTCAAGTTGCCAAGCTGCGCGTTCAAGTCCCCGGCGAGCAACACGATGTCGGTGCGGCGCTTTTTACAGAGGTCAGTCAGTGGACCATAGAATTGGTCCTTAACTGACTCCGGGCTGCAGTTTGCGGGAGCGTACGCTGTGACAATGAACAAACCCCGTCTGCTGCCTCCGCGCCTGGACAGTCGCACTCAGGTTTCAAGTAGGATCGCGCAGAGACGACCGTTGACAGGAATCCAGTTTAGTAGCGCGGCCTCACACATGTGCAAAACGCGGTCCCTACGCCAGCATGACCAGCGGCTTCAGCAGTTGAGTCTCCAGATAGGCGTAAGGTGAAAATGCCGGTGGAACTCGCTAACTGTGAAAACAGTCGTAGCGTCTTGTTAGAGTCCTGTAAACGCCTGTAGCGTGAGGCTCCGCAAGGGAACACTCCATGATGGAGTACATGACAAAGTTGAACAAAAAGGAGGGAAATTTGGCAGTCCTGATGAACGCACTTGTACCGGGAAAATTTCTGGAACGTCATCGCAGACCCTGTGAGGTTAGAATACAGGGCACGTAAAATGGTCACATATTGCATGGGAACATCTTTCGGCACAAGTATTACGAACAGAATGGATCGCTCGATTGAATCAAACGCAGTTTTGAAGTCCAGGGACACACCTATTGTCGGCCTGCGGTACGTGTCGTGCTGCTCTAGTACTTACCGCATAGTGAATATGTGATTTATACAGGGGGGAAAATGCTTGCTTTTTCCAAATCCAGGATTCCTATTCCGCAGTGAAGAGACGAGTCATGATCATCAGTACACGTTAGCTGAGGGTAGGAAACATACCACAGCTAATATGCCGCAATACAAAAAGATAAGAGACCAAAAAATTACACTACAAATTACACAAATAACACTACAAAAAATATAATGTTAAATATTAAATGATGCGTTTTGCATGAGATCGAGATTGGAGGGGGAACCTAAAGGAAGGGGATGGACAAAAACACAACGCAAACGCCATTGGGGCCGGCTCTTCGCCATATCAGGAAATGTGTCCACACTAAGGTGTTCATCAACAATAGGACCGCAGCCAGGCAGCCAGAATGCACCAACCGACGCCAATTTCGAAGTGAGGGAAGTGACAAATGATAACTAGGACTAATACTTTTGGTACTACCGGCGTTAGGTCAATATGCTTGTGGTTAGCACAGTGAGTAGGACTGCCATTCTTGTATATGGCCACCATAATCGATTCAATTCAGTTAGCTGGAATGGTATCTTTCTTCCAGACCTGTTCGAACAAGTAGGTCAGCGCTTGGCAAAGGACCTCACAACCATCTTTAAAACGCGCGGGGGGAGGAAATCAGAGCCAACAGATCAAAAATGATGAAAAGCTGCGATCGCGTTTCGAACTTCAGCCTCGACGGAGTCTCTAAACTAATCGTCCATAGCTCAGTCTGCATCAGCTAAGTAGGAAAAGGGCCAGAAACATGGAGCCAACTGAGCTGATCTCGAAAGTTCGTGATAGAAGGCATACTTTGCAACACCAGAACTACAGTCAATGGGGACTTAAACGGAAACCACCAACAAGCAGCGTCTTATACTGCTTCGTGAACCAACCATAGTTGATGTTGTTAAACGGACTGCACACAAGCGGATGTTCACAGGGATCCAATCAACTAAGCATGACTCAGACTTGGAGCTAAGAACGATGCCCACTCCAGCTTGACCAGTGGCTGCCGCAACAGTGTCTCCGGATGTGTGCAACCAATAGCGAGAGGACAAGTCGAGCGCACTTAATTCAATAACCCCATGAGAGGCCTTGATCCTAGTTTCGGACACACAACAAACGGCAATACCCAGCGTGTCCAACATGCGTGCGAGTGCAGTCTGTTAACCTATGTGTCTTAGAGTGCGAAGGTTGAACGCCGCCAGGGAAACGGGACAGTGTGGCCTTATAAAGAGCTGTTGGCAATTGGTGTCCAGTGAGTGGTGCGGGAACATAGCTGCAGATGGAAGAACTGCTGTGGGATTGTGATTGCTGTCAATTAAATTGGGAAGTATAGAAGAAATGTTAGTAATGGGGAATGGGAAGGGAGTAAGAGAAACAGCTGGAAAGCAAAGGTGGCGCAAGTAGTAGCACGTTTTCGCTTATCCACCCTGCTGTATGCAGCAGATAAGGCGAGCCTTGATAAGGATGTGGTTGCAGTTTGAAGTAATGGTCATGGTTGTACGTGGGCTGAGATACTGCCACGGCGGCCAGACCTAGACAGGAGAACGATTAGGGTCCTCAACCAAAGCACCTGCTAAAAAGTCTGTCCGCAAGGTGGTCGATTTGGTAACGATTAGGTTTTACAGAAATGGACGTCATCTTATTTCAAACCCGCTAGTGGAGAACCTGAAGACTGAGTTTGTCTGACCTTTAACCATTGACTAACCTGGTAGGAGTAACTCTTAAGGGGCTCAAGGGCTCGACGGTATAGATCAATGGGTCGACCAGGAACGTAAACCGTCATACCATGTTAAGGTCCAGTCTCGTTGCGACAACTGCGGTGAAGGTTGCCAACTACTAACGAACATATTTTAGGTACGGGCTTTCTTGCAACTAAGCGCTGTTACATCTGCCAACAACACCGTTTCCAAAACCTTTTCACTAGGTGAAAAAGGATAATAAGGCCATTGTATATTTCCCGATAACTTGAGAGGTCTGATCGGGTGTCAGAAACTGTAAAACAGTCTCTTCTACGATAATGGAGGTATAGATTGCCCTATACCGACACCGGTATGGATTGCCGAATCGTGGTACTGAAGGCAATGACAATTTCCACATGATTCTACGTAGTCTAAAAGAAATGCCACGCAATGCGTGTGGTCTGTCGTAAACCCCACAAATCCTGAGGGCGTCTTAGCGCGCTGTTGACGGTCCCATGGTAGCCGATATGGAAAGCGCCGGAATATATTTGATCTTCATCTTGTCATTATTATCATCGTCCTCCTCATCATCATTATCAATACACGTTAGCCGTGGGTGTGAAACACGCCACAGCAAACGTGCCGCACATTGTGACTTGCGAATACCGCGGTTTGTTGCAGAAAGAGAAATTAACTCCAAGTAATCCAAAAATGTCCGCTTCCAGCTGTAATCACTGTGACTTTATCAGAGGATATATTCTAAAGTTGTGCAGATAGGTGCAAAGGAGCAGTAATTCAACTCCGCCGTCAGAATATCACGAATAGTCCGCAGCCCAATGAATGCAACAGAATGCGTCGTTGACACATATAACTGTTTATAGGAAGATTCCTACATCACAGCAGCGAAATGGCCGAAAGTAAGTGAAGATTAAATAAAGGAAGGAAGATTAAATACCAGCCAACCGTGTGAGTACAGGTGTTCAAGATTGACAATGCAGTGCGTTCACAAAAGTTATCATCGAAGGCCGGAACCAAGAACAGTGTGAGGCCATCCCTACTTGCTTTTCGCACATGTTCTGTTCGCGTACCAGGCTGTGCCTCCTTGAAAGCAATGCAACAAGCATTCTGGATGCTACATAGATGAGATGAATCCCGCCGTGGTTAGCGCAGTCTGTCCGGACACCCCTTTGGAAGACGGGCACGATATGCTCTAGGCTCATTATCAGACGGGTCGATTCGGTGATCCAAACCCCTTGGAGGAGGGAAGTTAACTCCCAAACAAGTGATAGACCTCTATCATCGAAAAAAGTGGGAGGGAGTCAGCAGGCAGAGCTCATGATGGTGGCGAAAAGTGTACACACCGGACAGCACTTTGACTTCCTGGATGAATCAGCCGGTGTTACTGGTCAGTTCAGCTTCTGTTCAAATGCTCGGCCCGACGCACAACTCGGCATTGTTGACAGTGGATTGGCTCACCATTGGTTTCTCATAAAACTGCTTAAAGTCGGCCTTTTGCCCAAAGTGGACCAGATCAGGACAAAATGCTTTCGGAAACTGCCAGAGACGGCCGCTTGCTCCATCATAATGACTCGCTGCGTCTACCAGGCCTCGCGATCCTTCCGAACCTCACATATGTACACCAAGCTCCGTGAAAATGTGCAACAATGGGCCACGACGTAATGCAACCACCCTAAGTCTGTAACACAATCGAATGTCACTGAGGAGTGAAGTAGACCAAATTCTGCCACTGGTGAGTGAACATAGCTGCGGTCATACCATCGCAGGTCAAGGTTGTTTTCAATGTGGTTGGGAGTGGGAGCCAGATGGGGGAAGGACAAGCATAAATGATGGGAGATAGCAGGTGTGAACACTGAAAGTGAACGGCCCTTTGAGAACAGCTTGATTATATAAGACCTAGTAACATCAAATAATCCGGAGTTTCTTCACAAGTGAGTACAACAGGGAAGTTTGGTAATGAGACAGGTTACAAACGTATGGAATAGCAGCGGGAGATGAAGCTTAACGCTGGTGTAAATAGTCTCACTAGTGAATGGGGACAGAGATCGATCAACAGCACCAACTCGTAAACGTCATCCTCAGTGACTAATAAGGGAGTTTACCTGTGACCTACCACAGTGAACCACCAAAATAGCGTCTCATTTTCAACAACGTGCGTCAACTAGCTTCCTACAGAAGGCATACTTCACTCGAGAACGGTCAGGTGGGATAGTGTCCCTAGATACAGCCAGTTATTAAGCACGCTCAAGTTTTTGGAAAGAATAGTCCTGGGCGAACCAGAGACGAAAACACCCAGATGTTCTAATGTGCGTTTGCAAAGAATATTGGTGTGTATGGTGCAAAGCAGAAGGATTATAGTCGATGGCATGATGATGAAAAACGAAAACGTACTAAGGTGCAAATTTGCCTCCAGACTCATCGAAACGCAAGGAAACAGATTTGGGAAAAAGCTGTTTTATCTCATCTTGTGTCGCGCTACGTGGGATGCAAGAAATGTGAAGTCTTCTCAGATTGAACCTTTGCAGTTGTAGCTGATCAGGTCTAGGCCACGATTTGGTATTCGTAGAGACGTCGGTCGTATTGTGCGATGCGCGTTCTGAACAGAGTTGCGCAACTATAGGTCTGTCTGAAATCAGTTTGCCATTCACAGACTGTTGAGCTTCTCGTGTGGCCTTTTCTGTTTTGAATACGAGAAAAGCGATTCTGTGGGAGAATAAGAAAATATAAATTACTATCGTAGTCGATCATCTCTATCCGAAAAAGGTGTGGAATGTCCGTGTGGATGGACAACGTACTTGCGCCTTTTATCGGATGTCTTGCGATGCAAACGAGCGTTGACTGAGGTGGGGCACAATGATCGCAAATGGGAGGCCATCGTGCTTCGAGGCAGTTTCCGCACGAAAAGAGTGCGTGCATTCAGGGAGGCTGTGAACAACACAAAAATGACACAAAGCGGATAGAAATATTGGTCGTGAATTGCAAATAGGATGAAAAGTGTAAAATAAGGAAATCTGTGGAGGGCTTGGTACGGAAAAGATGGAGTGGTATGGCAATTTCCATATTAACTGGAGGACAATGCAGGGGGAATTCGGCCATATGCTGATCTACAAAAGCACAATATAACAACGACTATTATTAACATTAGGTAGCTATAGTGAAAGCATAATGTTCCTATCGTGACTAGGTCTGCTGTCCACAGTCAATCCAAGAGGCGACAATTTGCGAGAATTTAAGCGAGAGTTTAGAAGCCCGAAAGAAAGGCAGGTAGCGACATGCATTAGATGTATGCGAACGTTGCTACTCAACATTCAGAAAGGAAGGAAAATAAGCGTAATTAACTTTAGAATGGGAGAATAACTCGAAGGTAATGAAGAGAACTTTTATTCTATCGCGAATGAATTCACATAGACGGTTACCAAGAGCTGGAAAAATAACAAGCCGTCATTTTCCATCTTTTTGGTTTCATAAAGGTGCACACTCAAAGTTCGTTGGGGAGCTGTAAGCAGCAAACTAACGAGGGAAAACTGAAGCGTCTGAGCCATTGTGGATGTCATCGGTGAGGTCAGTAAGTAAATAACGGTTAAAACGAAAAAGGCCGGTGATCAAGAAGCTAACTTTGGCTTTCGAGTGGCACCCAGATGCAGCTCAGTGCTCTCGAAGACAATAACAGTAGTTTGACCGCAGCCATGTGAACAGATCATGGAATACAATGTCTTCGGGCACGCAACAATCACCGGCCACTTGCTTTAGCTACAGCCCCAGTAACCGGACTGACCAAGGCTGCCTTCAATGCGAATCATTGTCCAAACTGAGATGGCGTGTCGCAATCCATCCCCACACAACGAGTACTTCAAAATAACCCACCAACCAGTCAGTAACAATTGTGGCAAGCATCGACCGCTGTGACCAGGTGGCTATAGGGTAAGAGATTGCAAATAACATCCCAATGATCCCTGGCTAGAGGCCTGCTATATCTATCTGATGAGATAAAATAAGGTCTAAACACATCGTGGAGTGCAGTGTTTTCGGACGGGCAACACTCAATGTCCGTCTGCTTCAGCTGAACCAATTGAACACACCCCTCCTAATGGTTCGAAGTCCACGCCTTCGAGAAGCACGCTATCTCGATAGTACCAAACATTGTATATGGCAGCTCATTGGGGGGGGAGGGTACTGGCCATGTAATTACACCTCAGGTCAGGGGATCACTAATCAGACATTAGCGCCAAAAGCAATGACCAAGGGGTGTATGACCGGAAATTCGTTGTTCCGACTCAGTTGGTTAATCATATCCAGTCGATTCCATACAATCACTACACACAAAGCTAGCCAAACCCATAAGCGAAAAGTGGTGAATAAATCAACGGTAGTCAAATCGCTTCATCCGTGTGTGCACATTTACCGTGAGTAGATTGCTCGTAGTGAGACTGCCGATTGTTGCTAGATGGTGCGTTGCATTCGGGTGGATGGAGGGGAAACGGATGAAACAAAAACTTGCATCAGATCGTGCAATGACGCTAGAAAGTAAACGGAGGTACAGGAGGACAGTTATACATGGGCTCCACCTACCAATACGCTGGCGAATCATGCCGAGAAGCTGAACTTTCTGTTGTGGATCATCCATAAAGGTAGCGTTTTCTGTGACAGAACCTCTCTAAAGTAACAAAAAGACGTGTAAGAACATGACAGGTGCATTGCAAAAACAGCAATCAACGGCGGAAAGGTGAGCAAAAGGTGTCGCAATCATCGAGTATATGACTACGAAGGAACAATGCGATGGTCAAGGGAGCTAACCGAGACCAATAGTGAAAGAAGTGTAGGCAAAGGAGGTAGAGAAAAATGTACAGAAAAGAAATAGTGCGCCAGAATAGAAAGACGAGTCTGCCGGACCTATAAGAATGAAAGCATATTTGATATCAAAATTAATGGATTGATGCCTGTTATCTCAAAAGCAGCGTATAAAGAGGTATATCTGACTGCAAAAATGGATGAAGTTTACTGGAAAGCTTAGGGTAAGTGACTGGTGAAAATCAAAACGATTATGAAACCAATAAAGTAAAGTTAAAAAGGTAACAGTTAACTTGACATGACAAAACATATGGGTAAGGATAGCTACTATGTTAAGTCACAAAAAACAGCATTGGACATCGAAAGGTGAAACAACAAACCTCTTCACGCGATTTCTTGGGCTTCATAGGCTCAGAATTAAGCGATTGGAGTGAATGAATAGGCGACTGCTTATCCTCTTCCCGGGGACGTTTCAATTTACTCACACCCTTCTTGGTTGAATTCGGCGTCCCGTCGCCAGCCAGCTTTTGTGCTTTCGCCGCCCCCTCAGCAAGAGAGCTAAGACTCAAGCTGTGTCGTCCATTTTCCATAGAAGGGCTTGACGCAACCTGCACGAGTAAATCAGAGGAAAAGGAGTAAGTATATCATAAGCACAATGGTCAATACTGTGTTACGTTGGCTTAAACACTTGTTCAGCCGTTTCGGTTTACCGCATGAAATAGTAACGGATAACGGGCCACAATTTTGTAGCGGCGAATTCGCAGATTTTCTACATTGCCATAACATTAAGCACTCCAGAACTGCGCCCTACAATCCTGCAGCCAACGGCATGGTCGAACGTTTAAACCGGTCTTTAAAAGAAGCTATACAAGCCATACACATAGGAGGTTCGGACTGGGAAGACGCAGTTTTAACTGCGGTTTTTTCCTACAGAACATGTGACCACAGAGCCACCGGAAGAACGCCAGCGGAGCTGATGCTAGGAAGGCCCTTACGCACAAAGTTAAATGCTGCACATAACGTTTTATCAGCGAGAGATGCCGAAGTTTCAAATCGCATAGCATCTTACCAAAATTCCTACGCTAAATTATCAACACCAATGCAGCCCGGGACATACGTTCGCGTCAAAAGCAGAGCAACAAAGAAAGGCACACCTTCGCTTTCCGCTCCACTGCGCATCGACCGTACGCTTGGCCCGGGCACCTATCGATTGGAGAACGGCCTAATTGTCAACGCGCGTCGACTCCACACAGTTCACGGACCAGCTAATCAGCCCGACCGATCCGCGCGCGAAGACCCGGCTGAGTTACCATTACCACGAAGCCAGCTGCGTCGGTCCGCGAGAACGGTGAAACCTATTGATCGCTACGAACCCGGTTGAGGCAGCTTTTCGGAGGGGGAACGATAATGTGGTAACCATGTGAGCAAGATCGATTGGCTCAAGCTCATTGGTTGGCTTGCTGACTCACTACTATTGGTTGTGTGTGTCTGTCGCTTGACTCTCCGTTTAACAAGGGATTGACTCAGATGTACATGGTTAATTTTGCGAGATACATTTTACCTTTCCTACGGCTTTCTTGATACAACAAATACATGTTAACAATGAGTGAGAAACACACCTCAGCAGTGTTGTAATAAAAAAATGATAATGCAAAAATATTAAAGACTAGAAAAACTAAAAAACAAGTAGTACAATACTAAATATCACATTATGCATTGGGTAGAAGATCGCTGTTAGAGGTAGAAGTCGAAGGGGAGGCGGAGGGACAAAGAAACACACAAACATCATTGGGGACGGTTGTTTGCCATGTAAACAAGTGCATCCAAACAGACGGTAATAATGTGATCCAATGTAGTGTGATGCGATTATGTGAACCAGCGACAATGCTTGCAACATTTTCTCTCATAATCACCAGTCTGGTAAAAAAGCTGTAAATCTCATGAATCACACAAACACGAAGGAGCAGTCTGCAGCCTCAATACAGATAGGGTACATAGACAGAATCTAAAAATATGTGGCACTTAAAATCACTAACAAAAGTGAGGTGCACGAGTAAAGAGTAAAGTGAAGCAACATAAAGAGCTATTCGGACAGCAAGTCTATAGTTCCGTATGATTCTGAGTAAGTGCACTAAACGACCGTCGATGGTAGTCACGGCGGTACCCAGATGTCCAACTAGTATTGCGTACTTTGGAGTAGCGATAAGGCCGGAAGTAGAAGGTATGCGTGCAGAACGTCACTGAAAGACGTGAAAGTAAATGAGGGAGTCCTTGTTAGATTGTGCACAGGGATGTCCACAAGAGAGATTCGACGGCATCAATGCATACATCACTCCTGCAATAAACTGTGTGCAAAACAGGAGAACAGACAAGCCACATTAGACTCAAGCAGCTTCAAGAAGAAGCGAATACACAACTGCAAGACCGGAGCACAGTGGAACGCCACCACCAGCATCAGAATACGACAAACTCTGAACGCGTTACACCCATCATGCACAGCGGCAAACTTGTTGTTCGCAGACAGGGTGGTCGAACACGAGTTCAAAAGGTGTCTATGTGTCTACCGGTATGCTACATGGTTTGCCAAGAATGCCTGGATCCATGACGATAGCGTCAACGGAAGCCAGTACCAAACCAGCTGGAAGATCACTGGCCAGTAGCCAACCAACGAGCGTCGTTTCCGTTTGTGTCAGCCAAAGCTAACACCCCTGGCTTGAAGCTTTCCGACGAGAGCGCTTTCCTGTATCTGACATTTTCCGATAGCTCGGAAACTTTCTCTATGTTGTTTCTATACAATTATACAATCAGAACTAGTTCGATTGACAATAAGACGGTATTATGCCGCATTCAAATGAAGGTTTGATTTGGGAAGAAGATGGACCGTGATAGGAATAGTTTTATCGGTTATCTGTATTGTCAGTGGTAAAAAACATCGTGTAGAGTATAATCATTGACAGACAGGAATTCGCAGAATAACAGTTTAGCAGCAACAGAAACATAGTTCAGCAGAAAGGTAGACCTCATAGAAGCTCAGTACGCAGTCGTTGTCACAACCGCAATCAAGACCATACTAGCAAGTTGACTAATACATCAGGGTTGTTGGAGTATCGCATTCAAAATTGCGACACTGCTGATGTACTAAACCAGCTCCGATGAGAAGATGATCTAGCTCAGTTGCCAATTATTGCAGCTGTATTAACGCTGACTAATTGTGTAAAAGGCGAAAGGCGTTAGCAATAAGCCGGTACATCCATACTATGCTATTTCCACGCAATCAGCAGAAGCTGAGTGCAAGTCCGGGACACTGCAGGGTCGTCCACAAGTAAGCAAGTTCAGTTCAGCTGAACAAACTGTTTTAAATAGATAAGTCCAATTGATAAAGAGTCACCTCCAGCTCTCCACAAAGATGGAGAAAGGCCGTCGGCTCCAGTGGCCTTGTTTCGTTACAACAAGGCGAACACATGCCGAACCTCTTCAAAAAAGCAATGAGTGAGATTCACTTCCCACATCTACACAGCAGATCTATCATCGTCGTCATCACAATCGTCGTCGTCGTAGTCGTCGTTGTTGTCATCATCATCATCAACAGTATAACAACCTACGGAACAAAGAACATTAAGAGGGAGAGAAGACGTGCGGTAAAACCGTAATGCCCTAAACAAACACTCAGGGTCAAGACCCCCTACACCTTGTTAAAAACATACCATAACAAACAGCTGGCTACCGTGCAAAGATAAGGCGGAATGGGCGAGACAGCTTCCTAGCGGCTTCCACTGCCCCGCCGCGTCATAATCATCCATTACCCCGCAGATAACAGTGCCACACTCCAAACAAGCAGTCCGACTACGAGACGACAGCAGACACGCCACTGGTGTCGACTGCGAACAATGTTCTGTAACGTCTTGATTCAGGCACAAGGCGGGTCACGTGGATTCCAGCCTGAACGGCACCGAGTTGGGTCGTCAATGATTTCATTTCCCGCTGTCAAGTTAATTTCTGCCCATTTCGAGCCTTGCGGCACCCTACCTATGGCAAAGAAAACAAGGTTTTCCTCAGTAGGCGGTGGCCAGGCATACGTAGTAAGTGCACAAGCCAACGCAACTTAATCAGTGCTACCTGCTGTTCTAAAAAAACCGGGTTATCTCTGCCCAGTACTCGCTCACGCACACCATAGTTGCGAACATGCTGGTGCCATCCGACACCAATGATGCTTCGTAGACAACGATGGTCAAATACTTGAAGGCATCGTAGGTCCTCAGATCAGATCAGTCAAGTCTCGCTTCTCTAGAGTAGGACGGCCCTCACCATAGCCTCGTTTACACGAACTATCAAACTGAGGGAAACCCTTTCTGACACCACAGATGCCGCAGATTCGAAAAGGCAGTTCTAGCTTTTGCAATAAGTGAACTGACTTCAGTTGCTATGCGCCCATCGTTGCTGATACAGTTGCAAAGGTAAGTGAATTTAGCAACTACCTCAAGTTCCTCATCATCAACGATCATCAAGCGGATGGTGGTCATGCAGCAACACTGTACTTTGAAGCTGCGATGCGTATGCAAAACGATGGGACCACTCAATAGAGGTTATCCAGGATTGACAGCGCCCACAAAAATCGTTAAAAAGCAGGACAATATCGTCCGCATAATCAAGATGAACTATATTTTCATAAGACAGCACCCCAACGCCTGCATCGTGGTGTTCCGCAAGAGATCATTCCATGATGCAGTAAACGAGGAAGTTGAACAAACGTGGGGAAATTGGACAACCCTGACGAACGCCATTTGTCAGAAAGGCAACCGACAAATTAGCGTAGACGCTAACTTGGACTCTGGTGTTCGAGTACAGAGCACAAAAGTGTTCACAAATTTCAATGGAACATCTTTCCGAGCAAGAATTTCGAACATGACGGATCGATCGACTGAACCGAACGCACACTTCAAGTCGAGCAACAGAGCTATCGCGGACCTGTGGTACGCGTGGCGTTGCTATAGCATCTGCCGCAGAGTGAATATGTGGTCTATACAGCCTGCTCTTCCTTAATCCGTGATTCTCGTTCCATAGTGAGGCGACGAATGAGAATTGGGGCCAGTAATTTTGTTACCATCAACGTTAGACTAATATCCCTGTGGTTAGCACAGCCGGTGCGACTGCACTTCTTGTATCTCGTCACCTCAGTTGAATGGGATGGTCTTAACCATCCAGACCTGTACGAACAAGGAGGTCAGTGCTTTGCAGACGACTTCATCACCATCCTTAAATAGTGCGGGTGCAAGCGAATCCCGGCCAGCAAGGAGAAAACGAATGAGGACCGCGATCGCACTTCGGACTTCAGCCTCGACGGAGTCTCTAAACTAACTGGCCATGGTTCAGCCTGTAACCCCTGAGTAGGAAGAGGTCCAGAAACAGAGGAGCAACTGAAGTGCTCTCGAAAGAGCTCGGCCTAACGAGCTATACGGAGCTCCTGGTTGTGTATCAGTGCCCCCGCGCTGTCTCTGATTGTCTCGCTGACGCTTGGTTTTCTAGGACCAGTGGTGTGGATCAGTTGGAAGAGCCGGCGATAATTGCCTGCTGCTTCTGCTTGCTACATTTCTTAAGCCCTACTAGTCCACCAGGCTTCCTTGTCGGTACGCAGACTCCGCTTTAGTCCCCGTGGAATAGTCCGCCTAGTTACAGTGTGCTCAGAACCAGCCGGAAGGTTTCTGCTGAATTTAACGGGTTCATTGATATCTCGACACAGTGACTGGTGCGTCTGCCAATGATAGGATCAAAAAGTGAGGCTCCTGCGTCGTGCATTGCGGTCGAAATACTATTCCACTAAAGCTCAGTATCGTTAGGGCAAGAGAGCGAAAGTTCGGTACGCAGGACATCCCGGTAGGCAAGCCAGACAGCAAGCTGTGGTGATTCATCAGTTGTCAATCGAGGAAGGCGCTTGGTACAATTCCTGCTAAAGATCATGGAAAAACGACAGTGTACTAAGGCAAGGTCAGATTCGACACATGTACTCCAGAAGGAGCGACAATCCAGGAGCGAACCACACCATCTGTAACTTATGGCTTGTAGGCTTTCGGGTCGACTAGTGATCGCCGTGTTTCGTGAACCGTCGCTGTGGATCCAACCTCTCGCGTAGAAGTCGAACGTGACGTCGGACTGCTAAAGTTGCATAAGGTTAAGGGACCAGATTAACTTTCAATGGCCCGCTTCGGATTTGGAGAAACTACTCCTGTGTATAATCAGTGTAACTTATGGGGGAAACTGTGGGAGCAGGAAACTGTCCCAAACTACTGGAGTAGCTCCGTCATTGTCCCGATCTCCAAAGAGGACTTAGTTCTGTATGTGCAAACATAGAAGAGTCAATCTGATCTCCATAAAATCTAAGCCTCTGTCCTTTTTCACAGATTGACTGGCACCTACGAAAGCCGAATTCGTGAAAAGAAAGCCGAATTTCGTTTAAGTCGTGGCTGCGTTGAGCATGTCTTCATTTAAAGTCATTTGTTGGAGTACCGCTAAGTATAATAGCGATCTGTTCTGGCCGATTCCGTGGATCCATGTCCCTTTGAGAATGTCTGATTAGGAGAGGTGTGGATGAAATGTGGGTGAAGAGAGTGAGAACGCTTAACTCGCGTACTTCTGACAGGTGGGGTTGTGGCAAACTCTCGTCGCCATTTGATAGCTTTAGCAGTGTGAAACAAGGATACTCGCTGTCACTCTTCCTTTACCACCTCGTTAGCAAGGGGGTTATGGAAACTACGTTTAGTGAACCAGACTTAGACAGTGTGGAGTTACTTGTACGCGACCGACTTCTTAAGTTGGGGTATGCCGACAACATTGTCCTCATCTGTGACAACCGGAACTGTTCGTCAGTCGTAGCAGGCTTTGCTTCGTAACTATAGAATGCAATGCCTTCCTCCAAGATAGGCGGCGACCGCCCAGTCCTCTGACCTTTAAGGGTGATCAGCCAGAAGTCGTTCAAACACTCAACAACTTGGGTAGCTGTATCATCGCCTGTGAAATAGAAGATGAGATCGAGAACCGTATAGCAAAAGCTCAAGCATTAGTGTCCGAAGAATTAGTCATGTGTTACGCATGGAAACACAGCGACTCCTACGACGTGTTATTTGCACACCTGGAGTGTGAATAGAAGGAGAGAATGGGGGCCAACCGATGATTTGGTCAGGTGGAATGAAAGTCATCAGTTCAAAATTGGCCTCGACTGGAACCTCCCAACTCTCCTGTAAGGTTCTGAAAGGCAACGAACATATTTGGCTGGATACACTTATTGATGTGGAGAAGAAACGGCGTCAGTAGCGCTTGTGTTGTGAGTTTCTTTGTCCGCCCCCACCCCGCTTAAACATAAACATTTAAACGTGATTTCACAGTGCGAAGAATAATTTTTCGTTTTGTTTTGCACAATAGCTAAGCTGTATAATTATGATGATGTGAAAGAGACAATAGGGAGATGCCGACCAAAATAAGAAGCAGTTCAGAGAAATGAGACCCATGTTACTGTGATTCAGTAATGTGTCAACAGAGGATGACAGTGCCAAAGGGTACCGAGTGAAGGACCTACAGATAAACATAACAGAACGACCACGAACCTCCTGAGTGCGTGATTTCTTCAGTTTCGTAGACGGAGTATTAGGAAATTCAGGTGATTGAAGAGGCGACTGCTGATCTTCTTGGCGAGGACGTTTCAATTTACCCGCATCCTTCTTGACTGAGCTGGATAATTTGGGAGTCTCGTCGTCTCTTGCCTTAGGTGTCTTAGCCGTTCCCTCAAAAATAAGGTTATGTTTCAGACTGTGACGTCGATGTTCAGCGGATGGGGTAGACATAACCTATAAACAAACCGAAGCGTAACAGGTTAATAAGTGCCAGGTGTTGAGAAAAATAGGCAGCTTTATTATGGAGAGAAGAAACGCTAAAGGTCGAATTGCTTGAATAGGCAAAGTGGGGAAATGAAGATAATAGCACCAGCAACAGTTAATAGCGCAGCAAGAAATCCAACAGGAAATAGTACAGCGAGAAATCAGTTGCGGCAGAGCAACAAGGTGCAAAGAATACAGGTGCCAATGAAACATGGAAAAATGAAAAGGAAATGAACACGAATAAAAAAGCAAGTGTTTGACAAGTCCCATAAGATGGTTGGCGTGAATATTACAAAATCAAATGATGTGAATTATCAGTCTAGGCAGGTTTATGTTTGTTCTCCGAGCAAAACAATTTCGTTGCGATCGAACTGCAAACAAACAACGGTCACGGGACCTGGCCAAGTTCAAACATCGCTCGCTCATCGGTCAATTTTTGCTTAGTACGCACTGATGAAGTCACCTCGATTGGTGATGAAATGTCTGCAACGAAATAGTTCGGCTCGGAGAACAAACATAAACCTGAACGGAGAACCCGAGCTACAGGTATTCCGCTTTATTGCTATCATTCTAGGAGTCCATCGGTCTGAACGACAGTGTAGATTTGTATGTAAGCACACGTAACAATACGGAGAGCGGTACAATATCACAGAATAGGCCTGGAACCGACTGGGAACTAATAATTTCGGAAAATTTAACAGGAATCAATTTTGTGTATGCTTGTATTCCAGTCAGCATTCGCTCTTGACACAATAATTTCTCCGGACTAAATGAATCGGTACATAATTGGCCTGGTTTTTATAGCAAATTAGGTAAATGATTGCGAGAAATGTGGATCATTAAGGGAGGAGTACGAACAAACCAAAGATCAATTGCTGAGGCCAACAAGTTCGTGAACAAAACATATAGAGTGAAGCTAGCTCTCATCGTGAGTCAGAGATGGAAGTGGCTGCTGCCCTTGGTAACCATCGGATGTTATTCCAGCCGGTAATGAAAACGGACAGCAGGATACATGATCTTAGTGAAACTATGTGTGAGGAGAGTGGAAAGCCAATCCACAACTTGTCAAAACGCTTGGAGCGTTGGGTTGAACCCATTGAAAGGCAATTTACTCGGCTAGAATCGTCAGACCTCTCGCCGGCCGGTGATCGCCCTGCTTCGTAGGCTCTCTTCTGATCCGCTCTTTCGCTCAGAGATCGGACTGCTGAAGTTTAAGAAGGCCGCGGGACCAGATGCTCTTCTTCCAGACCTCTTCAAATTAGGAGGAACTGCTCTTGTGAATGAGCTACAGGAGTTTTTAGTGAAATTGTAGAAACAGAAAACTGTCCCAAACTAGTGGAGCAGTTCCGTTATTGGCTCAATCTTCAAGAGGGACCCATGTTCGAAATGAGACAAACATAGAGGAATAAGTCTGATCATCGCCTCCAAATTGCTTGCCACGGTCATTCTCCATAGACTGCATGACACTCATGAAATGCAGATTCGAGAGGATCAAGCCGGGTTTCGTCGAGATCGGGGCTGTATCGATCAAATGTTCGCTTTACCTCAATTGTTGGAACACTGCCACATATATTGGTTGCCCACCTTTGTCGTGTTCTTTGACATCCAAAGTGCCTTTGATGCGGTTGATCGATGTGCTCTTTGGGACTGTCCGCTAAGAAAAAGTGTGCTCGAGAAATATGTGAAAATTACCCGAGTGATTTACATGCGTACCTCGGGAATATTGATGGCTTACGGCAAGTTGTCGCCGCCTTTCAAAATAACTAACGGTGTAAGACGTTGATGCCCACTGATACCTTTACTCTTCAACTTCGCCGTTGACAAAGTTATAGAAATCGAGTTCAACGGACACAAGTTAGAAAGCGTGCAGTTGCTCCCAGGTGAACAGTTTCTTGACTTAGAGTATACCGACAACATTGCCCTCATCTGTGACAGCTTGCAGACGCTCTAAACAGCACTAGAGAGGATAGCATTAGCTGTCAGCCGTTCCGTTTTCAAAGCAAGGCTTTCGTACAAGATTGGTAGGGACCGCCTCTTGCGCTGACCCTTGGTGGGAATCAGCTAAGTCGTTCAAAAATTCAACTACCTAGGCATTTGTATCAGCGCCTGTAAAACTGAAGACGACGTCACAAACCGTAAGTCAAAAGTTCGAGACGCATTTTCTAACCTACGCCACCTATGGCGCCGATACCATATCAAACTCGCCTTGAAGGGCAAAGCGTACAATGCAGCCGTAGCCCTGACACCACGGTTGTGGAACCTGGCCCATTAGACCGGCAGAAGTAAAGAGGGTAATTACGATCGACTACCGGTACCTTGCAGTCTGGCTCATGTCTGGTGGGAAAAACACGTCAGCAATTAAAGTGTTCTGCGACTTTTATGGTACAGGAAGAGGGAATGAAGCGCTCAGCACCGTTGCTTCACGAAGCAGGCTCCGATGGATGGGCCATGTGTTGCGCATGATAGCACACCGACTCCCGCGACAAGCGACTTACGGGACCGTGGTGTGGAAGAGGACGAGGAAGGGAGGCCAACTGACGACATGGTCGAAGGAAATAAAGGCCATTAGTTCGGAGATGGCTTCGGCTGGAGCCTCACGGCTTCTTGGTTGGGGTCCGGAAGACGATGAGCACGTTTGGCTGGATAGATTTGTTGATACCGTTGTAGCCGAACTCAGTTTCGTTTATGCTGTTTCTTTGTCCCTTCACTTTCAGATTAGCCTTCCCTTCCAACCACGCCCGCATTTCTGACATAATATAACTTATTTTTTGCCGCACAAAAGCCAGTTGCTATCTCTCCGAAACTATGTCCCTCTGTTAGTGGTGGATCAGATGGTGTGCCTGTGATGCATCCTGTGTTACCTTCATCATCTACTGCAGTGCCATAGCTGAGGTGTTTTCCGCTTCTAGCTAACGTGCGTAATGATGGCGAATGACTATGAAATCCATTGTGAGACCTCTTTAACACCACACAAATCCAAGACGCAACTCTCATGACAAGTGAAGCAATTGACTTGTTTCAGAATATTGTCAGTGACAGTAAGCGCGAGCAAGGCGCCTGTCAATCTTGGAAATCGGTGGTCGAAAAGACAGGGAGTCCACCTTGCGACCAGAATGTCACCGGTCCGAGCCTATGTAAGCAACCAGACGACCTTCGCAGTATCTTAGCCAACGCGCGGCTAGTAGTGGGTGCGTGGCAGAGAAGCGTCGGCACGGTATGCTGACGTACTACTAATGTCTTCTCTTTAATCTTGGAGTAGTGTTTACATTTGGTTGGAGTGAAGGATGCCTTGAAGGCCTTTAATTCGAAGTCGGCTTCAGTTGAAGCGACTCGGCTCCCCGGTTGGGGCTCGAAAGACGATTAACAGGTTTGGTTGGATACACTTGTTGATATGGTTGATGTTGGGAAAATGCCACAATTCCCAAGAACTACACTAGAATTAGCCAAAATCATGGATAGATTGTTAGCCAACATTTTTGATGTTTAAACAGTGCGCGCTATCTGTTCCCAATTGGAATGAACACTGTGATTGGCTGATTTGACAAGGCTGTTGAATGACCTAAACCAACCATATCTTTCCAACACTTTCTGATGTGTTGGCGTGCGACCAGAACTCGTGTCTGAGGTCTTGTTTCCTTTCCATCCGGGGTTGAGGCTATAGACTGGTGCCGGATTTATGTTGTATTTGTGATTCTGTGCCGTGAGTTCGTTGTGAGTGTACAGTAGTATGTGTGTCCGTTCCGAAATAGGTTATTGACCATAGAATCGCAATAGTTGAAGCCTGTTGTATCAAGAAAGCAATAGAAAAAGCAGGATGTGTAACGGTCCGCGATCCAGAGGTACACACAGAAGGAACAGATGGAATAATCAAGGTAATCACCCGGATATTACACAACCAATGAGAAGTGAGTTGCTGTATTTCAGTCGGTGACCAAAAGAAAGCGCACACGAAAATTGCGGGCAGTAAAAAGCGCACAGACATAAAAGCGGACAGGAAGACTGCGCACACTAGAAAGTGAACACATTTTCGCAGGCTATCGTCATGGTCACATATGGCCGTATTATTTATCTACTTGGCTTAATATTAACATTAAGACCATGTCGCATAAAACGATCTACTTGAAATGTTGCAAGTAGTGACTACGAGACAATAAGATTTATCCTCGGTATCGGAATATAAGTCACATCCCATCCGCTCAGACAACGTCGCTTGGGGGGAGGGGATAATTATTAGACAAATCTCCAATGTTTGGTCCGGTCATAAGATGGAACTATACTTTTCCTCTTCACAAATGCCTGCTTATCAGTTTAACAATTCCATCACGGTACAACTCACCCTACCGGGTAACATACACGTTACCAATAGCTTTAGGAATACAGACAAAGGTAGACTCATCTTGACGGTGCAAAAAGATATCAACAACATTTCACAAAACTGTATACCTCACAATAATATTACAGCCGCACGAATGGAAAACTATGACCACGCAAGCAGGTCTAAACGAATGTGAATCATGACTGACAGCGTTCGTTCTCGGTTCTGCCTGTTACTGTGTCCCTCATATGGACAACCACAGGATGCCTGCGCTTAATGAGACATGGAGTATGATTGGCATGCGCTGCACCACCCACAGCTCCATCAACACATAAAACATCCCGTGTGAACCCATAGGAATAAGACCGGGAGGCAAGTGAATGGTAATCAAGATTCATCAACAGAGTCGGCGCACACTTCTTCAACATGCACAGCATTCCTGTGGAAGTTCCGAATCAGCCGAGTACAAAACACCCCAAGCTAGATGAGACCAATAATTGAGCCTAGCACGGGCGCAAAAGCTGTACACCCGCAATAGGACGTCATTCAAAAACCACAAGCAAGGACTGGGCATTGCTCATACACTTAAGTTTGTCGAAGCCGCAACTAAATTACGCTTGACACCCACTCCAGTTAAACTGATGAAGTTCGTCGCTAGTGTCGCCCAGTCATAAAGACGTTAATGACCGCGGTCACACAGCAGGAGACTGGACAACAACAAACGATCTTTGAACGCCAGCGTTTGTCCAATGACGCTGCTATGTAACCGACTCAATCCACCGGTTCTATTCAAACGGTTGACGCGAGTGCGCGATTTGCTAAATGAACTGCAACATACATCGCCGTATCTTGTTGTACTGTTACCCTATGCAGTACTCCAGAAATCAGAAGGCCAACCTAGTTTTGACATACTTGGGATTTGAATACTTTGTTTTCCACACTATCGAAGGAGTGGTAACTTGGAGATGCATGCAAAACTGAGGTGTGAAGTGTCACTCCCTGATGAAGACACGAGACGACATCATTTTGCAACAGCAGATAACACACTGTCATGGCTCATGTCCTCAAAAAGCGAAAGCCAATGCTGCACGAAGCCAAATGAAACTGGACATGATGGCAGTTAGTGGTACACCTCGCAACGTTATATAAAGTGTTGTCTGCACTGAGTAGTGAAGTTTTGGCCCACTTGTCCAAATAATCATCCATTGTAAGAACTCTTCTGAGTCACCGAAAAAGCGGTTATTTGCCTTGTCCAACGGGCACAAACTTTGCTATTCCTGAGCAGTACTCCAAACTAATACTACATGATTCAGGATGATCCCAGAAAGGATTCTCGTGTTGGGTGATAAAGAAGTTATACTTGAATTGTGCACAGATACCAAATACGGGGACGGCGCTTTTGATAAAGTTCCGAATACCTTATATCTGCCGCATATGTGGCACGCTAACGTGGGCAAGATTTATCCCGAGTACCTGTACATCCTGTTGCAGACTTATAGAAGAATATTTGCAATAATGAAACTCCTGTTACTGGATATATGTCAACAATGGTGTTAGTCGGTGCTGAGATGATTTCTATTAACGCTACGAGATTCGCATTTCACGACGCAGTAATTAAAGGGTGCTAGTTCCACCTGTTCCAAAGTATCAGCACAAAAGTCTGCAATGTCGACCTAAAGAATGCTTTTGAAATAGATGTCAAAATTTGACTACAGCTGAAGTTGCTGTTTGCTCTTTCTATAGTTCCAGTCGCTGAAGTGAGAGGAGTTTTTGTTGAGCTTGCTAGCACATTTCAAAATGAAGAAGTATATAATGCGGTCCTCAATTACCTCCATGACGGTGTTTTGGGTCTCCTGGTTGCTTCCGTCTATCAAGGTTCATGCACATATCCTTCATGAGCTCTATGATTCTTATCTAGGCGTTTCCAGATAGGAAGCATTACCGTGGGTATCCTGCTAGTGGCCAAGGATAGGTTCAGATATAGAGAAGATACTGAAGAATTGACATACTTGTCATGCATACCAGCGCAGTGAAGCCACTAGTGCAGTACATCCGTGGCACCGGTCCGACAAGCCCTACTAATGGATCTGCGCCGACTACTTCGGTCCATTTAATCAAGCCATGTTTCTGTTACTCATCGATGCCTACTCCAAGTGGGTTGAAGTGTACCTGGTCACGCGCGCAACTACCGAAGCCACCACTGTTAAAAGGCGTTCATCATTTGCCACATGCCGTATTTCGGAGGCTCTATGCACTTATAATGGCTCCCCTTTTGTTAGCGCTAAGTTCAACCGTTTCATCACTAACAACGGAATTCAGCATGTAATACCGTGCTCACATACCACTACACGTATGGTTGCGAAAAAATCCAAGGCAACCAGTGCACTTAACTTAATACTCACATTAGGAATTCACGTCGCAAAAAGCGAGCTGCTGAACAGTCTTTTGGTAGTGGCCACGAGACATCAAGACTTCCTTGTGTTACCGGAATAAACGTCACCCCACAGCCGCTCATACAACGTTGCATCCGAGTGGGAATAACTGGACGCATCTTCAAAACTTAGGCCGATCTTTGGATTAGGTTGCATGTTTCCGCTCCACCACCTAGCTCATCAAGACACAATGTATGTAGGTGCTTCAATCAAGGTAGACAGGCGCGATTGTTAGAACTCTGGTATGTACTTTGTAGCAGACTGCTTTTTGAGCTCTGACTCAAGGCAGCGTCCTCCAAGCAAGCAACAGACACGGCAAACTGAGCCGCATCTCGTAAAGAGGAACAATTTAGATGGCATCACTGAGCCAACCTGTATAATTGGCGATCACACCCCGTTCAGGCACAATCTCAGTCACCAGCATAAGATAGCAAAAACGATGGTAGCGGACCTCACAACGGTCGGCGAAACCTCACATCCAACTTACACGTCCCTCGGCTCACTACTACTACTACTTCAACTTTGTAGCTGAAAGCTGGTTCCACACAACGACGAAGTCGCGATGAAATGGATAACCCTTATTCGCAAATATGGTAAACGGAAGTGGACTACTTATAAGTTGTCAGTACGATCATTCCTCAACGTTAATTTCTAACTGCTAATCGGAAGGTACCGGTTTTGTTTGCAGCCGCCTTTGTGACCAGGTCGTCCGTTCATCTGAGAATTCTCCTGATTCTGTGACAAAAAACTCTGCCACTCGAGTATTTTACTTGCTACCTGGCAAATACCTAGGTAAGGAAGAAACCAGTTATCCCATAACTTTAATATGAGTCCGAAATGAGGGACGATATGGAAGGCTATCGAAATGCTTACGATCTCTCGTGCAGCCTCGACGTGCGCTGCTACTCCCACAACCCTAGTAGACACGAATCACCGGTGTCATTTGAAAGTGTTACCACTTATGTACGCAAAAAGCACGAGTGATTATTCATGCGTTGATCTGGACTGCGTTTTCATCAATGAAATGCGTACGATGAAAATTACCCGTTCTAGCAATGCGAGAATGGGCTAATCACCTGTAAAACAAGATTTCAAATTGAAAGAGACGGAACGTAGGTTGAAATATAATGGTACAGGATTTGTTTCTAACGAGTACATATTTCCCTTGAGCGAAAATAGCTTAACGTTAGGTTCAACACCGGCAGGAACGACAAAGCTGATTATTGCAAATTAGCTTATCTTCGCAAGTAAGTCGGTCTCCCGTTGATTCATAATTTCAAACACAAGAAGCAACGGCAGCTTTCAACGCATCCTATCTTTTCTTCTTCACTACAAACTAACCTACACGTGTATTGGATTGTGTAAACCTGTGGCATGCCAAGTCCCTCTATAGTCCATAAAATAAATGCTATAACGCTTGGATGGCTGCGGCGGAATAAGGGTTTCGAAACATTGTGAATTCATTCGCAGTAACTGGTGGTTTCCGGTGACCTATCAAGAGCGGCATCGTGATGGTTCCATGTTTGCAGCGAGAACGGCAGTTCTCGGCCTGCAGCCCCTTCAATGTAAGTAGAGAAGAACTAATTGAGCACCGCATTATTTACTTCTTGTTGGCATATATCCAGTAACAGGAGTTTCATTATTGCAAATATTCTTCTATAAATCTGCAACAGGATGTACAGGTACTCGGGATAAATCTTGCCCACGTTAGCGTGCCACATATGCGGCAGATTTAAGGTATTCGGAACTTTATCAAAAGCGCCGTCCCCGCATTTGGTATCTGTGCACAATTCAAGTAGAACTTCTTTATCACCCAACACGAGAATCCTTTCTGGGATCATCCTGAATCATGTAGTATTAGTTTGGAGTACTGCTCAGGAATAGCAAAGTTTGTGCCCGTTGGACAAGGCAAATAACCGCTTTTTCGGTGACTCAGAAGAGTTCTTACAATGGATGATTATTTGGGCAAGTGCGCCAAAGTTTCACTACTCAGTGCAGACAACACTTTATATAACGTTGCGAGGTGTACCACTAACTGCCATCATGTCCAGTTTCATTTGGCTTCGTACAGCATTGGCTTTCGCTTTTTGAGGACATGAGCCATGACAGTGTGTTATCTGCTGTTGCAAAATGATGTCGTCTCGTGTCTTCATCAGGGAGTGACACTTCACACCTCGGTTTTGCATGCATCTCCAAGTTACCACTCCTTCGATAGTGTGGAAAACAAAGTATTCAAATCCCAAGTATGTCAAAACTAGGTTGGCCTTCTGATTTCTGGAGTACTGCATAGGGTAACAGTACAACAAGATACGGCGATGTATGTTGCAGTTCACTTAGCAAATCGCGCACTCGCGTCAACCGCTTGAATAGAACCGGGGGATTGAGTCGGTTACATAGCAGCGTCATTGGACAAACGCTGGCGTTCAAAGATCGTTTGTTGTTGTCCAGTCTCCTGCTGTGTGACCGCGGTCACTGACGTTTTCATGACTGGGCGACACTAGCGACGAACTTCATCAGTTTAACTGGAGTGGGTGTCAAGCGTAATTTAGGTGCGGCTTCGACAAACTTAAGTGTATGAGCAATGCCCAGTCGTTGCTTGCGCCGATTTCGAGACCGGTCTAAATGCTGCATTGAACGCCCATTTATACTCCTTACCGCTTCCAGATGATTTGTTCGCAAAAGTGAATGGAGGTGAATGTTTCGCAAAGCAGACCTGCAGATCGAGGTACATGAAGCTTCAGGAGAATTTCGCACCATCAATACGCATCGAAACATGTACCAGTATCCCGGTCTCCCGTTTGGATTCGTCTGCACCAGCCACATTCCAGCAGATGGCGGACACAGTGCTGACATATGTCGATGGAGCAGTCGCATACCTGGACGACATCATGGTCGTCGGAGGCTGCGCTGATGACCATTTCGAAAAGTTAGATCGAGTTCTCGGCCGTGTTGAGGAATATGGATTCAAATTCCGACCTGAGAAGTGTAATTTCTTTATGGACTCGATTACTGTTCTTGACTTTATACTCGACAGGAAGGGCAGGCGTCCAGACCCAGCGAACATCGAGACAATCAGGAAATTGCCACCGCCCAAAGATATTGCAAAGCTAAGGTTTTTCCTAGGACTCATAAACGATTAGTCCGTTCCTACCGCACATGCATCGCTTGCGTGGTCCACTCAATGACCAGCTGACCAAGGATAAACGCTTGAACTGGTCCGAGGGATGCCAGAGCGCATTTGACAGGGTATATAGGATACTATGTTCCAACCTACTGCTGACACATTACGACCCTATTTTTGAGGTTGTGGTGCAAGCAGACGCCTCGAACTATAGCATTGGTGCAGCCATAACTCACAAGTTCGCAAATGTTTCACAAATGGCAATTGCACATGCAGGGCGGTCGCTGTCTGCCGCAGAGCGAAATTATGGCCAGATAGAGAAATAAACCTTGGCGATAGTCTTCGCTGGAAAGAAATTTCACAAAATGCTGTATGGAAGGAAGTTTACACTTCTTACTGACCATAAGCCGCTGTTGACCATTTTCGGATCAAAGTCGGGCACCCCTGTCTATACGGCAAACAGGTTGCAGCGGTGGGCTACTACAGTACTCGGCCACGACTTTACGGTGAAGCACATTTCTGCAGAGGATATTGGTCAAGCTTATGCACTTTCCCGGCTAGTGGAAAGTCTGCAATGCCAGCAAGAAGAATCTATCATTGCGGTGATCTCTCTGGAGTCGGGAGTGGATCAGGTGTTGTTGGGAACGCTCAGAGAGCTTCCAGTAACATTTGAGGTGATACGTGATGCACCAATGCGGGATGCTGTCCTACAACAAGCGATCAGAGTTCATACTACACAGTGGCAGAAAGATAACCTAGATGGAGAATTGCAGAGCCTGTTCCGGAGGAAAGACGATTTATCCACCGTCAACTGTTGTTTACTTTTGGCAGAAAGTTTTTGTTCCATGGGAGTTTCGCCAAAGAATTCTACGGCAGTTTCATCGTGGACACACTGGCATTAATAGATTGAAAATGACGGCGCGGAGTTACGTTTATTGGCCGAACATCGACTCGGAGCTGGAACAGCTAGCGAAAGCGAGTCCGAAATGTGGGCCTGTAAGCAAGGAGCCCAGGAAAGCGGAATTGTCTTATTGGCCGTTGGCAACGAAACCGTGGAAGCGAGTACACGCGGATTTCTTTGGTCCCGTGAATGGACAACAGTATCTCACCGTTGTTGATTTCTTCAGCAAGTGGCCCGAAGTGTGCTGCATGGAACGCATAACAAATGGCGCAACAATTGACGTATGAGAAGAGTTTACGCCTAGCATGGAATACCAGAGAGTCTGGTTACTGACAATGACCCTCAGTTCGCATCTTTGCAGTTCGTCGAATACTGGACGCAGAACGGTATCACACACCTACGCTCGCTGCCGTCCCACCAGCAGTCCAATGGGAAAACCGGGCGCTTTGTTGATAGCTTTAAACGGAGGCTGCTGAAGAGGAGGAAGAAACTACCCAGGAGATAATAGATATTTTCCTTCTACTATACAGATCAACTCCGAACCCCCAGGCGCCAAATCAGCTGTCCCCAGTAGAAGCGCTGATGGATAGAAAACTTCGTACTCTGAGTTCTTTGCTGCTTCCGAAGCGTATCGCTCCGCAAGAGAGGAAGGTGGAAAAGGAAAATTAGTTCAATCAGCGGCACAGGACGCAATTACGTCTATTTTACCCAGGACAGCGTGTCTTAGTCAGAGACTATCACTCATAAAGACCACTGTGGACCATAGGCTCGATTGTTTGCAGACTTAAATAAGTGCTGCATAAAGTTCGTGGGTGCCATGATTTGGACCAGACGAGCAAACCAACTGCGGCCTACCAGCATTCAAATAAGTACCAGTGAAGGATGGCTGCTAACTGGACATTCCGCTGGACGATTTCAACATATACCCGGCAACTCAGGAGTGTTCTAATGAGCCTTACCCGGTGACCACAGAAGGAAGGAGCTTGCAGCCACGACGACGGATTGATCGGAAACGGAGATCCGTGGTCAGAATGCAGCTGGATCCCAGAAGGAAGCCGTACGTCAGCTTTCACGAGGGAGGTGTTACAGGAAGCCGTCCGTAGCAGCCTTCAAAGCCAGCTCTCTGGATGAAGCAGTCCGGAGAAGATTGGTCGTATGCCGCCTGTAGCCGATTGGTTAGCCCATGAGAGTAGGCCAATGTCATCATTTTAGCTTGAAGTGGACCAATCAGAATGACTTGTCTTGAAGTCCTCCAGTAAGCGCACTACTTGATCGGTCAACAAGCGTTTTTGCGCATCTAGTAGTCAGGAACATTCAACCAGATCTTTTCTCTCATTAACTATTTATTTTAACCCCATATTTTGGCAACACATTCTGTTCTCCAGGTGCTCCATACAAGTTGCGCCAGAGGTCTTTGTCTTCTGATTTGGGAAGTGGCTGTATCGTGACCAGAGTGACTGCATCGGTTATCTGTACTGTCAGCGGAAACACAATAGAAGTCATGGAAACTGCGTTCAGTGAACACGACATGCAAGGCGTGGAACTGCTCCCAGGTGACCGGCTTCTTGATTTGGTGTACGCCAACGACACTGCCCTTATCTATGACAGCTTTCAAACGAAGCAAGCAGTAATGGACAAAGTAGCATTGGTGGTCAGTTGTTTTGGGCCATGCTTTGCACCTACGAAGTGCAAAGTCCTACTCCAAGATTGGCAGGGACCCACCCCTGCGCTGACCCTTGGTGGGTATCAGCTAGAAGTCGTCGAGAAATTCAAGTACCTCGGTAGTTATAGCAGCACCAATGGAATGGAAGATGAGATCACAAACCGCACATCAAAAGCAGGAGATTTTGCCAATCTCCGTCACCTGTGGCGCCGCCGCAACATCCCTTCCGCCCTGAAGTGTAGATTTTAGCGTGCAGCCGTCCGTTCAACCCTATTATATGGCGGAGCTGTACGCTATCGGGCGCGTTGCGGATTGGGGAATGCCTTCCTTGTGGAGGTAACTGCGAATAAGCGTCGTCTGCTTTGCGGGCGAGATGAATAAGCAGTCGCGGACACAATCAGCGGCAGTGTCTCAGAGCGTAGGGAGTTCTGAGCTGGTCACCTGGTTCTCCATCAAATATCACATGACCTCGTACGACGCAGTGTCAAAGCCAATGTGGCCGACTATGGAGTCTACGACCACTCATTTCTGTAATTGGAGATGAATATTTAACGGAGGGTGGATGAACAACCTTGTTGGCCATCGGCTTCTCTGTGGACTGCAACGGAACACCAAGGCGAATGAGCCAGCTGGTTGTCAACGGTCTCCGTATTAGATCCGCTGCCTTGCGGGTCAGGTCTTTATGACCAAAGGCTCAAGGTGGGTTCCCTTAAGTCAACCGCCTTCCACGGCCTAGACAACCGGGTAGCTCAATGCTCACACAACACATGGATGTTCGCATCCCTTCCCCTGACTCGTTTCCTCCTTATTGTTGTTGTCACCATGCCAAATGCTCATTAGTCAAGTATATATATATATATCTATATATATATTGCAGGCGAAACTTGGCCTATCAAGTCGACAGACATAAGGAAGCTTGTCAAGTTCGATCGTTGTTGTATTCGCACCTTAGTTTATGTCTGTTAGGAACACTGCGTGAGCAATGAACGTGTCTGGCACTGTGTATTTGGTGCAGGAAGAGCACCGTTATATTACGCACCAGGCTCCGATGGCTGGGCCACGTATTGCGCATGTCAGCACACCGACTCCCGCGTCATACGTTGTCTGAGCGCCAAGGGTCGGGCAGGAAGAAGAGGAGGGGAGGTTAAGCGATGATTTGGTCGAGAGAAATGAAAATCCTTAGTTCGTAGTTTGCGTCGGTTGGTGTGTCCCGAATTCAGGACGATAAACACGCTGGTTGGATACACTAGTTGACATGGCAAAGAGCCAACCGCAGTGCCGTTTGTATTGTGAGTTTCTTCGTCCCTAGCCTACATGCTTATCTTCCCTTGCTACCAATATCGTATATTATGTTACTAAGTAGTGAGTTGTCCGTTTTGATGCATTCTATAATTGTCTGTATCTTGCCTTTTCGTGTCTTCATGTATTGCGGCACAATAGTTGAAGTGTTTCTCGCCTTCAGCTAATGCGTATTGATGATGGGAAGACTGCTCAAAAAATTGAAGAAGCAAGAACAAAAATTCCAAGCGACGCCGGTTCCCCACATTTTAAAAGGAAGCCGCTCATGCGAGACTTCGTACGGTCTGTTCCTAACGAAGAACCCAGTAAATTTGAAGGGCATCATTCAGAAACTGAGCAGAGTTGCTTTGACCGAAAGTTCGGTGAAATACTGCGCATATTCAGCGAGAAGGCAAGAGTGCAGTGAATAATGTTACCAATGATAGACTCAACACTTATCTCTGGCAAAAGAAAATGTTCAGTGACAACGATAAGTGGAGCATATTTAGCACTCGTGACACATGTTTTCTTCAGGAAGTTAACGCGATAATGCGTTCGCTACGGATAATATTCCCAAGATTCCTAATCTGCAAAGCCCAAGTTGCCAAGGATCACGAGAGGTTGTGTACTGTGCCGATGGAATAGGCAGATAAGCACACTCCCTATCTTCAAGTGGTCGAACATGGATTCCGCATGTAAACACAACATCCAATCTACTTGCTACCTACAGAACACCGTCCATCATCATCAACAGCGGGACATTAGCCATTGGAACTTATGCTTTGCTGCCATATAACTAGAATGACCTATGGAACGAAGAATAATGAGAGAGAACGGGGACTTACCGGAAAACTTTAATGCCTTAAGCAAACACTCAGGATCAAGGAGAATACACCTTGGCAACAACATGCCATCACAAACAGCTGGATATCGTGCAAAGATAAGGTGGCATCGGCAAGACAGCTTCCATGCAGCTTTGACTGCCCCGCGTCATAAACAGCCATTAACCCGCAGATAACAGCACCATAATTTAAACAAGCAGTCCGACTAAAAGACGGCAGCAGACGCGCCACTGGTGCCGACTGCGAGTCATGTCCTGTGAAGTATCAAGTGAAGCACAAGGTGAGTCACGTGGACTCCAGCCTTGAAGGCGAAACGCATCAAAAGCACCCAGTATGGTAGTCAGTGACTTCATTTTCCGCCGCCAAGTCAAGTTTGGTTCACCTGGAGTTTTGTGCCAGCGTACATCCGGCAGACAAAACAAAGCCCTAATCGGTAGGCAATGACAGGGCCTACGTAAAATGTGCCCAAGCCAACGCATATATATGCATATATTTTACTTGTGGATTTTTGTGAGTAGTGCAATGTTCGTAGAAAGTAGAAGTCACGATTAAACTGCACACAATAACCTGTCTCGACGGGGAATCGAACCCGGTCCTACGAATTACCGCTCCGCTGCTCTACCACTGAGCTACCGAGAGCTGATGATCAGGTGCGCAATTTAATACATGACTTTTGCTTTGTGCGCGACGTATTGCCAATGAGCTCACAGTATCTGTCCTGGTGTTGCAGATTGGCTCACTCACTCGTTACTTTCTACGAACCCGCTATACACTGAGTGCATGGAACCGCTCTTCGAGCCTAGCACGGCCACAAGGACCGTGTACCCCGTCCTCTCCAGCAATGACGAACTGTCTCCTGGAGCCAGTATGAACGAGGTAGTGGGTAATAGACAGGTAGGCACCTTGTCAACATGCACATCAAGCGCAGCCACACCGGGGATAGCAAGCAACAGCCATTCACTTGAAACGACAAGATGAAATAAAATAAATCCAATAATGCATACAGATACGGTGGCATAACTCTTCGCTAAATTACCATATGAAGTAAGTTGGTTAGCAACGAATCCGCGATAAGTAAGAAATATCCACGAGTTACTTAAAAATTCTACAAACGCAACAAAGTTACCGAGGATAACCGCAATTAGCGTAAGCAACGTGGCCAGTTAATAGAAGATTATTCAGGTAGGCAGAACAAACCAAATAAAGTGGAATGAAATTTATCCAATTAAAAAGACTTAGTTTAAGTGTAAGTTGGTTTAGCCCAACTGCGGTGAAGAGGCATCAAGAATGCAACATCAGCCTCAGCATGGGGCATGCATATATATACATATATATATATATATATATATATATATATATATATCCGTTCAAAATGATTTGATGCACTGGTACCGTGTATAAGCCGAGGAATTTTGGACAATTGTCCATGTCTGTAGTGGGGGGCGGCTTATACAAAGGTTGTGTGCAATTTAAAAAATCATATGCAAAATCCACCCAGGAATCCACTGCACACCTATGCCCCTGGCTTGCCTTAGCACCACTCGCTAGTGACAGACGGTATTCTAGGCGGGGATGTGAAGTGCCTATAGGTAGACAGATTACGTTTTGTGATAAATTCGCGGTATATTGCACATCTGACTTCCGCGACGGATGACAGTAACATAAATATACTGAGTATACAGAACTGAATACCAGCACACGCAATAAGATTGGAAAAAGACATGAGAACATTACGTGCCGGTAGATTTTATAGACTCACATATCCAAACGCTGCACAATGGTATTAAAATTACTCGAATCATTCGAAACTAGAATCCAAGTCATAATCTCCAAACATGTTCTGGTACCTGTCGTCTGTCATTGGGACGTCAGGGTGAATATCGTCACTGTCGTATTCCACAGAAATAGCATCGTCCTCACTCCAATCTAGAGCATTAGTGATGCAGCACTATTTGAATTATCGTGCGATAATTTCTAATGGAATATCCAATCACGTTTTTTTCAACCACTCTGCAATTATAACAATGTCAACCTTTTTCACATTGCCACACTTCGTCAATGTTCAATCAGACTATGTCATGTATTCAATCCACCTGGCCCGAATCCTACCTTGAAAGGGCTTATTAAGACAGACATCCAGTGGTTGCAAGATTGATGTAAGTCCACCGTGAATTAAAGCCACGGATGAATTCAGTTCACGGCGTCGTTTCTTTACGTTCTCAGTATGGTGTGCCTAAAGGAATCCCAAACCAGCATGGATGGGTAACGCTTCGCTTTTCCCAGTCTATCCATCGTCTATCGTCCATCCACCCTACCGTGTGAACCTGCATAAACACGCTGCTTGGGAGCTTCGCTCCTTTAGGCAGCGACTTATGCTTAAAAATAATAAAAGGTGATAGACGGGAACTATCCGCCATACACTCAAAAACAACTGTGAACCATATCTTCTCATGTACCGTCATCATTACAAAAACTGTGTTAGCACCTTTCTGCTCCAGCGTGAGATTTGAAAGCAAATCAAAGTACACAGGCATCTCGTGCATATTTCCTATTTGGGACGGTTCAAAATCATATTGCTTTCTCAGCTGGAGCACGAACATATGAAAAAATGTAACTTTACTGTCCAATTCCTTCGGCAGGTTCTGGGCTAGTTTTGTGCGGGTCCGTAGATACAGGTGGAATCGGTTCATAAAACGATTGTACCATCCGGAGAAAGAAACAAAATTCACCGGTTGTTATGGCCGGAATACCGGACTATTTAACATTGTGAGCACCCTGATCCGAATGTTCATTCGGGTAACAATTAACCCCCTGTGCCGTGACTCCATAACCCACTGCGCTAACATTTCCTCCAGTGCAGGAAACGTGGTTGTTTTACCGCATGCTGCTGTCTTGCCTACAGGCATTAGTGACAATTCTGACTTTTCCTTTCGCCATTCTCTCACTTGCCCTTCATTCACCGTAAAATGTCGTGCAGCCATATAATTATTAGATTGCTCGGCAAATGCGATAACTTTCAATTTAAAGCCAGCAGAATATGTAGATCGGTTCTGTCCAGACAGTTTTGTACGTTTCCACGGCTTTGGAAAACAACACGAAATGTGGGCACATTTCCTCTCAGCTAGATTGTGCAACGTCGCACTAACACTATTTTGGTTAGCGAATCACAACGCTTATTCATTATGCTATGCTAGTCAATCTGGTGCACTAAAACCACAACGTGGTTCCACACCACTGATCGTGAACTTCCCGCACACCCGCTGCTCCACTGCAATTCCGATGCATGAGGCCCCCGAGTATGCATGGTGATATCTGACCATTCACCGTAACTCTTATTATCGGCTGTCTTAACTGTTTCGTGTGACTTGACATCTAATCAATACATTGTCCAGTGCGGTTGAAATGTTTGTTCGGACGGCTCTAAGCCAGATTAACTGCGATCATAACACATTAGGTCGCCAGAATTGACCAACAGTAGAGCAGCTTCCGCTTGAGCACACTCAGGTGAGAGCATGTTGTGTAATATACGGTATATATATATATATATATATATATATATATATATATATATATATATATATATATATACCGTATAGCACAAATGGCATAGTGCCACAATGTATGGAAAATGCAATAAACAAACGAAGGGAGGGAAAAACGGTGTTCATGGGAATAGAGAGTCGCAAGTCCAACACTGCGCACGGTTTCTTGCCATATCCGTGTTTGCAGCGAGGAGTGTTCCGGATCCTTCAAACTCCAGCCAGGGAGCCGAGAACGCTCGGCCGTGGCTAACTTTGAGGTCAGCCCCTTCATGCTCCTGCGCAAAGTCTTACGTCGGCCACCTTGTTTTTGCTTCTAGTCGACTTCTGCACGCACGAAGTGGGCACGGTGAGGTTAGCGATGAGTAGGCATACGAAGAACATGTCCAAGCAACTGAAGTCTGAGCAGAGAAATTATGTTACTCAGTGGCCGGCGAAGTCTGTCAGATCTGAAAATACTCCGTCGACCATCTTTATTATTAGTGTGATGTTCCCATCGTACACCAGCAATGCTCCGAAGGCAGTCGTGATCAAATACAGACAGCTTCTCAACATCCTTTGCACGAACAGGCCGTCTCGCAGCCATAGAGTAGAACCGCCCTCACTGTGACATTGTAAACTCGACCCTTCAGTTAGACTCAGACCGCGTCGACGCCAGAGATGGCGAAGATTGGCAAAATCAACCTGAGACTTGGAGACGTGCAAAGAGGCCTCATCCGTTAAACCATTAGCGCTGATGAAGTTTCCGAGGTAAACGAACTTGTCCACCACTTCTAATGGTTGACCTAGAAGGGTAAGGGTGGGAGCAGCGCCTAGCCAGTCCTGCAGGAAGAGCTTGCAGTTCGATGGTGCGAAGGTCATTCCAAACTGGAAGACAGATACCGCCAACTTACACAGGACATTTTGGGCGGCCTGCGAGGAATCGCACATTATGGCGACGTCGTCTGCATACTTCAAATCACGAATTCGGTCCCCCGGAAGCAGCTCGACGCCACTGGATTCGAAGTTCTAATGAGCATTCCCCAAGATTTCGTCCATAGCGGAATTGAATAGGAAGGGGGATGCTGGGCACCCCTTTTTCACTAGTGGTGATACTAAGGGGGGACGAAGATCCGCCGTACACCCGCACTCGGCCCGAGGTTTGAGAGTAGACGGATTGAAGCAAGGTGAATACTTCTCGGGCACTCCCTTTCTCAGTTGACAACTCCAGGGAGTAGCTCTGTTCACTGTCAAACGCGGCTCGTATGTCTAAGAAGACAACGATCGTTGGCTGGTCAAATGTTTGACGACGCTCGAGTATTCGGCGGAGTGTGAAGAGCTCATCGATGCAACTCCGACCTGAGCGGAACCAAACTTGCTCTTCCCGTATGCTCTGTTAGTGTAAGAGGCTGTCTCCTTAAAAGCAGGGCTGCGAGCACCTTGGAAACAACACAGATGAGACGAATCCCTCTGTGGTTGGCGGGTTGGCGCAGTCAGTTCGGGTACCCTTTTAAAATACGGGCACGATATCCGCTAGGCTCTAATCAGATGGGATAACTTCAGTGACCCCAATTTCTTGGGGAAGTTAGTTCCTGAACAAGGGGTGGGCCGGAGGGAGTTCATTCGGGCCAGAGGCTTTGTAGCGCTTTAAGAGGCGAAGCTCATGGGCAACCTCGGGCTTGGATGGTGGTGAAGCATCTACACACCAGGTAGTGCTCTGGAATCCAGAATGGGAACTCATTGATGCTGCTGGCCAATTAAACTGCTGCTCGAAATGCTCGGCCCAACGCTCGAGTCGGTGTTTTTGACAGTGGATTAGCTCGCTATTGGTTTCGCACAATATTTCGCTTACAGTCGTCCTTTTGCCGCCAGTGGATCAGATCAAGAGGAAAAGCATAGGGAAATCCCCCGAGGTGGCCGCTTACTCCATCTCAATTACTCGCTGCGTCCACCAGACCTTGCGATCTCCCGGAGAAGCTGTTTGAGCTCAGTGTTAGTAGTCTTGCGTAATGATTGGTATTTAATGCTAGCAGGAATTGCTCGAGTGGCTTCGAGAAGTTGGAGGGATCGTGCAGAGATCCAGTGGTTGACAGGACTACTGGTGAAGCCACAGACAAGGGTTGCAGAGTTGTACATAGCGCCGCGGATGTGTGTCCAGTGTGTTTCAATGTCTGTGTATGAGTTAGTCCACAGCCTTGAGGCCAAGGCATCCTGAAATGCGCGGAGAACGTTCGGGGCAAGAAGCTTAACTAGGTTAGCCGTTTCTGGCGACGCTGCTGGGAACCATCGAAGCATAACGCGACCTCGGCACACACCAGCGCGTGATCCGAAGTGAGATAGGTATTGCAGATTTATTTGTAATCCTGTGTGTAGCCCCGCCAGCGACAGCTGATTGCCACGTGGTCAATTGGTGTCCACGGTTGACTAGGTTATGGGAGTCTCCAGGTGGCGCGTTGGCGTCAGGATCTCCGAAAGCTAGTGCTCGACAGAAACAGACCGTGATCGGCGCAAAGCTGAAGTAGACGATTACTGTTGTCTGTTCCGTGAGTGCCAGGGCCGTGTTGACCACCGAGTTCATGTTCGTCAACTTCAAGTCTACCGACTTGCGCGTTCAAGTCCCCGACGAGCACCACGATGTCAGTAAGGCGCTTTTTACGGAGTAGGTAGGCCAGTTGACTATATAATCCTTCATTAACTGAGTCCGGACTGCAATCTGTGGGAGCGTAAGCTGTGACAATGAATAGACACCATCTGCTGGCTTCGCGCCTAGAGAGTCGCACTGAGGTTACAAGTCGCATCGCGCATTGTCGACTGTTGACAGGGATCCAGTATAGTAGCGCAGCCTCAGTAGGTGCACAACGCAATCTCCAAGCCAGCATAGCCAGCGGCTTCGGCGGTTGAGTCTCCAGGTAGGCGCAATGCGAAAATGCCAGTATAATTCGCAGATGGTGAAACTAGTAGCAATGTCGTGCTAGAGTCCTATAAACGGGTCTCGCTGAGACAACAGACATCAATGGCCGTAGTTTCAAGAGGGCGAACAAGGGCTGCCTGTGATCCAAACTGCAGTAGCGTCCAAACACTGAAGGTTGACAGCTTGAATTGGGAACAGGGCGCTAAAAATGGTTTGTCAACACGACTTCGCACACCCTCGGACCTAGACTCATAATCCGTATGGCGAGAATGTTCGTCCAAGGCGGCACGGTATTGTGAACTCAAAAACAAAGAGGAAAGACCAAGAATGGGGGTTAAACAAACGTCAAATAAAGTGATTAAACAGTGGTGCGGTAAGAGGTGGTTTGTCAGGTTCAGCCTCCAGCACCTAGGCCGACGAAAGCAGATAGAGCGAGCGGAGAATTGTTCAAACATGGATTCACAGGTTGTGTGGACATGCTGCTTCCTGGTTTCTCAGGCCGAGGAAGAGGGCTGAGTTACGGGACCCCACCCGGAGCCTTTGGTCACAAAAGACGTAAGCCGCAAGGCAGCGGGGGGATTTAGGCATACCGCGAACCGTGGGTAGCCGGCTATCTAGGTGAGGATAAAACGGCTTTCGAGTAGAGGCAAACTACTTAGGGCGCCCAAAGAGCCCGAGTGAAGCAGCAAGGCCAGGATTCACTGGAAGACTGAACTCAACGTGAAGCACGAAGGCCGTTGACAGCCAGGTGGCTCATACGCTTTCATAGAAGCTGGTGACCATCCAAGCTGTTCATCAGCCCCCCGACAAGTACTCACTTCTGTGACCAGAAGTGAGTAGTCAGTCAACCTATAGCCGGTCACGTTGGTTTTGACAGCGACTTGCGAGCTCTTGTGGTATTTAATGACTAATCAGATGACCAGCCCAGAACCCCCACGCTCTAGAACGTCGCCTCTGATTGTCCGCGACTGTTTATTCATCTCGCTTAAGAACAGCCGAGACTTATTCACAGTTATCTTCGCAAGGAAGGCACTCTCTGATCCGCAAGCTGGGGATGCGCCCGGTGGCGTACAGCTCTGCCGAACCAACCAGAGGTCGGTTCACTTCAGTGCTATCTGTTGTTTTGGGGAACTAGTTTGAGTATCACTGCCTAGTACTCGCCTACGCATATTGTTGCGGACACGTTGGTGCCTCCGGACAACGGCAATGCCCCGCGGACAACGATGATTAAAGACTTGAAAGTGACTCATATCTTCAAAACGAAGGGGCTGTCTCATTCCCATAGAGTAGGACGATGCCCACTGTGACCTGGTAAACACGCCCTAACACCGCGGGAAACTCCACCAAAAGCGTCATAGATTCAAGAAGACAGTTCTGGATTTTGCAATATGTGAACTGACTTCAGTGCTTAAGAGCCCATCGCTGCTGATACAGCTGCCAAGGTAAGTGAATTGACCAACTACCTCGGGTTCCTCGCTATCAAAGGTCAAGGGGTCATGAAGTGGCTGGTGGTCCTGCAAGAACGCTGCACTTGGAAGGTGCGAAGCGCATACCAAATAATGGGACCACTCTTGAGAAGCCATTCAGGGTTGATTGCGCCGCCCAAACATGGTTAAAAAGTAGGACGATATGGTCCGCATAATCAAGATAAACTGGTTTTTCACCAGGAAGCAGGCCTGCATCGCGAGGCTATGCAAGGAAACACTACATGATGCAGTCCACGACGAAGTTGAACAAAAATGGGGAAATTGGACAATCTTGACGAATGCCACTTGTTGCCGGAAAGATATCAGATAAGTCACCGTAGATCCTGACGCGCAGTGTGGTATTCGAGTGAAGAGCACGTAAAACATTTTTCCGCACAAGTATCTCGAACAGAATGAATCAACCGACCGAATCGAACGTACCCTGGAAGTCAGTCTGCGGTAAGCATGGCGTTACTTTAACACTTGCCGCAAAGTGAATATATGTTCTATAGAGCCCTGTCTAAGGAGGAAACCGGCCTGCTCCTCCTTAGTCCGTGATTCTCGCTCCGCAGTGAGGCGATGAACGAGAATTGAGGCCAGTAATTTTGGCACAACTAGTGTTAGGCTAATACCCCTGTGGTTAGCATACGGTGCAACTACCTACCTGTTTACTACCACTATAATCGATTCACCGGTTAGTCGAGACGGTCTCGTCCTTCTAGGCATGTTCGAACAGGAAGGTCAGTGCTTCGCAAAGGACCTTTCCACCACCCTTAAATAGTGCAGGTGTGAGTGACTCCGGGGCAGCAGCACGAAAACGATTGAGTTGTGATCGCGTTTCGAACTTCAGCCTCCGAAAGACACTCTAAACTAACCGTTCATGGCACATCCTGCATCACCTGAGAAAGAAGAGGACCGGAAGTAGGGGGCCAACTGAACTGATCTTGAACGTGTTCCGCCCAACGATCCATACGGCGCTCCTTATTGTGGAGCATAGCATCCGCGCCGTTTCTGACTGTCCCACTGACAACTGGTTTCCTGGGACCAGTGATGCGGAGTAGCTGGAAGAGCTTGCGGTAATTGCCTACTGCTCCCGCCTCCTCCATTGCTGGTGCCAGACTGATCCACCAGCCCCCTTATCTGCGCGTAGGTTTCGCGCCTAATAGTTCATCTCGTCGCATTGTGTTCAGAGTCAGCCAGGCGGTTGCTTCTGGATTCCAACAGGTTCACCGACCTCTCGGATATCCAGTGACTGGTGCGGTGGCGATTGATAGTGCCACAAGCAGAGGCTTCTGGGCCATGCATGGCGACCGAGTTTCTATTCCACTGAAGCAGTGTCATTAGGATAACAGGGCGAAAGTTCGGTATGCAGGGCATCCTTGTACGCTTCCATAACCGGGAACTGAGATAAGTCCTCAGTTGCCAATCAAAGGATACGGCAAAGTTCAGGAAAAAAGATGTAGTACCAAAGCATGATCAGAGTCGACGCAAATACTCCAGAAAGAGCGACAATCCAGAATGGAACCACGCCACCTGTAACTTATGGCAATGTGATCTAGCTGGGTGTATCGCTGGCCACTAACAGAAAGACGCCAAGTGACACTTGGTCGCCCAGTGTCTAAAAGTGGTGCTACGCACACGGTTGCAGCAAACGTTCGTTATTGTCAGTCGGTTCAGAGTTAAGCCCATACTTACCACCTAGCTGAGCTTCCGAAAAGCTGACATCCTACTTGTGCGTTTTTATCCGCAGTAAGTGCTATGATATCTGAACTAGTCGCACTGCGAAGTAGCGTGTTCAGTTCGTGATAGAATGTGTCCTTGCCAGCATCAGAACTGCAGTCGGTGGGAGCATAAGCGGAAACCACAAATAAACAGAGTCCTGAACTACTTCGTGAATCAATCTTAGTTAATGTCATCAAACGAGCTACACATAAACGGCTTTTCATGGAATCCAATCAACCAACGATAACTCAGACTTGGAGCTGAGAAAGATGCCCTCAGCTTGACCAGTGATTGCCGCATCAGTGTCTTCGGATGCGTGCAACCAACAGCGAGAGGACAAACCGGGCGCACTTACTTCAACAACCCCGTGAGGCGTTGATCCTAGTTTGGGACACAACACACGGCCTGTTGACATATTTGTCTTAGAGTGCGAACTTTGAACACCACCAGGGAATCGGGACTGCGTGATCTTATAAGTGGCTGCTGCCGACAAGCATGGTGCGAAAATGTAGCTGCAGACGATTTGACTTCAGTGGCATTGCAATTGCTGTCGACTGAGCCGCGAAGTATGGAAGGAAGGTTGTTAATGGGGATGTAGAAGGGAGTAACAAACAGGTGATAAAGAAGGGAGGCACCCTGCTGTATGCAGCAGATAAAACGACCTTTGACAAGTTGCGAGACGGCCGATGCAAGATTTGGTAGAAGTTTGAAGAAATAGTCATGGTTGCAGAAGTGACATCAGCAGTACGCCGGTACTGCGTACCGGCGCTTCGCTGCCGCGCAATCACCAACGGTCGAACGTCGGCTAAGGATACTGCGAGTGTAGCCCGGTCACTAAGCAGGCTCAAACCCTTGTCTTCAGATTGCAAGACACCATTGTGATCCCTGGTACCACGATTTCAATCCGGTAACCGGTGGACGTTCGCAACGTCGATGTGAACGGATTGACACCAGCCAGCTGGCGAAGCCAAATGTTCTGAATGTGTATCAAAGTGCGCTGACATCTGGGCTGAGTAAGCGTCCACTAAACACCATCGAAGATCACTGGTCGCGTATTTGTAAAACGTTACTGTTAGCAGGCATGTCTTCATGTGCTAAAGCAAATTGCCAAACCGGACATTGGGTCTCTACACAGTCACTGGAACTTATGGATGTTCGCCGACGTATTCCAGCTGGAAGCGAATACAATGAGGCTCGCAAAAATCTCAGGGCAAAACTACGTGCTAGCCTGAAGAAAGACCGCGAAACCTGGTGGTCTCATCGTGCCATTGAGATGGAAACAACCGCTACCGTTGGCAATCATGAAAAGTTATTCTGTCTGATACGGGAAACAGACGGCAGGAGACCTGGTGTTAGCGACACCATATGCGACGAGAGTGGGCAGTCGGTCCACAGCCTGTCAAAACGCTTGGAGTGTTAGGCTGAACATTTTGCAAGGCAATTTAAGCAACCTGAGTTATCGGTTTCTTTTTCGGGCATTGAGCGCCCTTCTCCCTGGGCCGTCTCCTTGGATGCGACCTCACGCGCAGAAGTCGAACGTGAGATCAGGCTGTTGAAATTGCATAAGGTCACAGGGCAGATAGAATTCCCCAGCCGTCTTCAAATTCGGGGGACCTGCTCTAATAGATGATTTACACGAGGTGCTAGTGAAACTTTGGGAGCAGGAGACCGTCCCGACAGACTGGAACCGCTCCGCCATTGTCCCAATTTTCAAGGGAAACTCTCGTTTGGAATGCGGCAATCATGGAGGGATCAGTCTGATTTCGATTGCCTCTAAATTGCTTGCCTCTATCATTCTTTAGACTGACTGGCACCCGTGAAAGCCAGATTCCTGAAGAGCAAGCCGGATTTCGTCGAGGTCGGGGATGCATCGACCATATCATCATATTGCGTCAATTGTTGGAGCACCGCCATGTTTACTGGCGACCCACCGTTGTCGTGTTTCTTGACATAAAAGGTGTCTTCGACTCAGTCGATCGACGTGCCCCTTGGGACTGTCTGCTGAGGAAAGGTGTGCCTGATAAATAGGTAAACATTACCAAAGCGCTCTACGCCCATAGTTCGGGCAGAGTGAGGGTTTATGGCAAACTCTCGCCACCCTTCAGTATCACTAGCGGTGTGAGACAAGTTTGCCCGCTGTCACCTTTCCTATTTAACTTCGCAGTTGACGAAGTCATAGAAGCAGCAGTCGCTGGACACGATCTAAAAGGTGTGGAGCTACTTTCTGGTGAGCGACTTCTTGACTTAGAGTATGCGGACGATATTGCCCCAATTTGTGACAGCTCCCAAACATGCCAAGTAGCACTGGACCGATTAGCACTCGTTGTCAATCGTTTTGGGCTATGCTTTGCTCCATCGAAATGCGAAGTACTTCTCCAAGATTAGCACGGACCCAACCCTGCGCTAACGCTTGGTGGTGATCTGCTAGAAGTCGTTCAGGAATTCAAGTACCTGGACAGTTATATTATCACCCGTGGGGTTGAAGATGAGGTTACGAACCGTATAGCAAAATCTCGAGGTGCTTTTGCCCATCTCCGCCACCTGTGGCGCAGACTCGACATTACTCTCGACCTGAAGAGTAGAGTTTATAACGGAGCCGTCCGTTCAACTCTCCTATATGGTTGTGAAACCTGGCCCATCAGGTCGACAGACATAAAGTGGCTCGTCACATTCGATCATCGCTGCCTTCGCAGCTTAGCTCATGTCTGGTGGGAGCATCGCGTGACCAATGAGCGTGTTCGGCGTCGCGTATTTGGTGCAGGAAGAGCGAGTGAACCGCTCAGCACCATTATATCACGCACCAGGCTCCGATGGCTGGGTCACGCGTTGCGCATGCCAGCATACCGACTTCCGTGACGTGCATTGTTTGCGCGTTGGGGGTGCGGTTGGAAGAGGAGGAGGGGAGGCCAAGCGATGACTTGGTCGAGAGAGATGAAAACCCTCACTTCGAAGTTAGCGTCGGTTGGTGCATCCCGACTGCCTGGCTGGGGTCCTAAGGACGGTGAACACGTTTGGTTGGACACACTTGCTGAGATGGCTTGGAGCCGGCCCCAATGGCGTTTGTGTTGTGAGTTCCTTTGTCCATCCCCCTCCTGCTTAGCATCCCCTCCAATTACGATCTCACTCGTTAGGCATAATATCACACTCTTTTACGGCAGAATAGCCATGTTAGCCCTCGGGAACGATGTCCATCCGTTACTGGGGACTCAGCCGGCGTGCCAGTTTGTTTTCCTTTTCTTGTCTTTTGTATTGCGACACAATAGCTGAGGTGTTTTCCACCTGCAGCTAACGTGTATAATGGTGATGATGATGAACCGTCCGATTTCTGTCCGATAAAAGCTACGACAGAACAAACTTTGGACGGAATTCGGGCAGCAAATGCAAAAATTAACAGTACTTACTAATGCAGTTTTCCATAAATTCCCAATTCTTATTACTATTTATTGCTGTCTATTACTGATCGTTCAGTCAAGTTTATATCGAAAAAACCTGTGCTGTAAATCACTACTTTTGCGATAGGAAACATGTATTGCGCAGGAGTTACTCGAACTGTGATAAACAATGCTAGGCACAATTTTTTCAGCTGCGTAACCCATTTTACCGTTTATTACCGTGTTACTATACATCGACTTCACGCCGATATCTGACGGACACTACGAAAAACCCGCAGAACTTATTCATAGTTGTAGCAATTTCTGCAAATAATTTGTTATACGTTGCTGCATAATTCCAATCGTTCAGGCAGCATTCAATATAGATTTTAACGATGTCAAATGCTTTCTGTTTTCTACACACCAATTTCTGTCCAGAAATGGACGGAAATCGTTGACCGTCCGGTAGTGCTATCATGGTCCTTAAGGATACGGGTCGGAGACAGCCCGAACAATAGTTAAAATGATGAGCATTTAAATGCGTGGTACTGCATGAATGAGAAGCGCTTCATGAGGTAGACACAAGATCAGTGAGATTCATGGTAAAAAAAGCCAACAGTTCACTGATTGGATGTCTGCAGAAACTCTGTCAGCAAACAGAATTATGTAAGCAGGCTTGTGAGACAACCTCAGCACTTTGTGCCAAATCACACTAATTATATGTATTAAAGTATGCATGAAATAAGGGGGTACATAATGTCGCTGAAAGTGAAAACTACTGTCCAAGAAACATGCAACATGGTACAGACCATTGGTTAAACTTAGCCACCTGATTGGCATACAACGCCGAGGTTGAGTCCGTAGTGTTTATAGATCCTTTACCTCCTTCATTAAAAGTTCCTATGCTACTTTCCGTAAATTGCAGTTGTTTTAACTAACACATCCAGATACACGCTTCTTCAAATGGCATTCGTCTTCTGGTTTCGGTGACGTTGTGGATTGTTGTGTGCTTCGCAGCGGTAGTCGGGTCTCTGCTTACGGATCAGCGTTCAAAGTTTCCGTTCGTGCAATCAAACAGGTTTGCTGGTTTTCCAAATTGTTACCTGATTGTGAGTAATCGCACTAAAATTTCTATTCACCGTAAGTAATAGTAGTAGTATGGTCAGAAGTCTATCAAATAGACGTAAAGCCAGATAACCATAGAAATCACTAAAAGAAGACAAGTTGAACACCGTGTCAGCATCATGGCACATTAACTGAAGGTGAGCAACCCACTTCAGCTAGTAAGCCGCAATACAAAAAACAACGGAGCAACTTTTTGTTGTTTTGCACACGCCAATGTTTAATTTTTTGTCTTTTTTAATCGTTAAGCATTAAGTATTCAAATCTAAGCAGTTATATACATAGATCCTCTACTAGTTTCGATTACGAGCCATATGCTGAATTGTTTCCAACCATCGCCACTCCTTGTCTTTTGGTCCCCAACCATGCAGACGGGCGGACCCAATGGTGGCAAGACGTAAAGTCGAGGATTTCATTTGCTATCCCCATGTGGATGGTGGACCACCACGTGGTCTCTTCCAGTTGAGTTCTGCACGAGCAAACGGAAAACGCTCAGCTGGCATACGCAGGACATGACCGAGCCATCTTAACTGGCGCAACAACACCAGCTTTTTGAAGGGAATACTCGCATTCCCTAAGACATGACGTCTGACTTCGCTGTTGCAAATGTGTTGTTACCACCACACAGGAGCAATCCTCCGCAAACACCCGTTGCCGAAATCCGAGAGCCAGCGCATATTGCCTACGCGAACTGACCACGACTCGCTTCCATATAGCAACACCGCCCGAACGGTGGCATTGTAAACACGACCCTTTACCAAGAGGGAGATATCCCGGCGACGCCACAAGTGCTGCAGGTTGACAAACGCCGACCGAGCTTCGGCGATGCGAAGAGAAACTTCCCTTCTAATGGTACCACCAGCAGACAGCTGCCAAGGTAGACAAAGCTATCCACTTGTTCAAGCTGTGTACCTTCAATATTGAGCGCGGGAACAGTTGGGGGCCAATCCTGAAGCAACAGTTTACACTTTGATGGGGCAAAGCACATTCCGTACCTAGATGCCTTAGTCACCAAGCACTCTAGAAGAATTTGCATGCTCTGTGAGTCCGCACCAAGTAAGGCGATATCATCGGCAGAATCTAAGTCGGTTACTAGCTTGCCCGGTAATAGCTGTATACCAAAATTTTGGCAGCCGTCTAGAGCTCTCGACAGGGTGTCTTCAAGCACAAAATTGAAGAGGAACAGGGAGATAGGGCAGCTTAGTCGCACATCACTATTGACAGCGAAGGACGAGGAAAGCCTGCCATACACCCTCACTCTGCCAGATATGTGGAAATACAGTGCGCGTAGAATGGCAGCGCACTTTCCTGGGACACCGTTCCTAAGCAAACAATGCCATAGTGCAGGACGATCAACCGAGTCGAATGCGGCATGGATGTCCAGGAATGCAACGATGATAGGCCTCTGGTAAAGATGACAGTGTTCCAGGATTTAACGGAGTGTCAATATCTGATCCACACACCCGCGGCAAGATCGGAAGCCTGCCTGTTCTCTCCGGTGTTGCGATTCACGAATAGGAGAGTCTACAGAGTAGAATGGATGCCAACAGCTTGGGGGCAACCGAAATGAGACTAATCCCCTGGTGACTGGTATACGATGTGCGAGTACGGGGACAATAACTGACTTGCCCCAGAAAGAAGGCACCTTTTCTTCATGCCAGATTTTGGAGAACAATATCGGTCCTCCAGTGTCTGTCAAGCCAAGATGCCTTCCACCGGACGAACTGCAAGCGGCCAAGAAGGTTTTCGAGTACATGCTTAACCTCGGAGTCATCCGCCCTTCTAAAAGCTCCTGGGCATCTCCGCTTCATTTGGTGCCCAAAAAGACCAGCGATTGGAGACCATGTGGCGACTACCGGGTGCACAACAGTGTCACTGTTCCCGATAGGTACCCAATTCCCCATATCCATGATTTTTCTAGCAACGTGCACGGAAAGTCTGTTTTCTCCACAATCTACCTAGTTCGTGCATACCATCACACTCCTGTGGCTCCTGATGCATTCCAAAGACAGCCATCCCGAACCCCTTCGATCTTTATGAATCCGTTCGTATGCCCTTCTGATGGCAAGACGCTGCCCAGACTTTTCAGTGGTTCATTAAGCAAGTCTTCAGAGAGCTGGATTTTGTTTCTGCCTACATTGACGACATCCTTGTCGCCAGTTCGAACGAGGAGGAACACGTGCCACATCTCCCTATGATCTTCGAGTGTTTCGCTCAGTATGGCGTGACGATTAACGTTGACAAGTGTATTTTCGGCCAAACTAGTGTCGATTTTCTCGGTTATCGGATCGACCATAATGGTATTAGCCCACTTCTCGAAAAAACGCAGGCAATCGCGGATCTCCCAATGTCTCAATCCTTTAAAAGCTTGTGCTGTTTCCTCTTGATGCTCAACTATTATAATCGTTTCATTCCAGGTTGTTCCCGGCGACTTAAGCCTTTGACAAATTTAATAATAGGCAAATCCCGTAAGTTTGAGACAACAGCAGAAACAACTGTGGTATTCGATAAGATCAAGCAAGCAGGCGTTATCCGACACCAGTCGGCCGGTAACCGAGCGGTCTGCGTATCCGGTTTGCAACCACTAGGTCACCGGTTCGAATCCGCGTAGGAGTGGGCGTCCGCGTGGCATACTCAGCCCGCGCGCGATTGGTGGTGGTAGCGCGGCAGCGAAGCGCCGTTACGGCATACAACTGACACATCTTTTATTATTATTATTATTATTATTATTATTATTATCCAACACCACCGAGCTTAGCCACATCAGAACCGATGTTGACGCACCTATCGTTCTCAGGACTGATGCAACACAAACTGCCGCCTAACAGCAGCTGATAAACAACCAGCCTAAACCTGTCTTTTTTCTCCAAAAAGTTTCAGCCTGCTCAAACTCGATACAGCACATCTGATCGAGAACTTCTGGCTATTTATCTTGCAGTAAGCACTTCTGACATCTAATTGAAGGACGTACCTCCACTGTTCTTACGGATAACAAGCCACCAGCTTTTGCCTTCCTCGGTTCCTCCGATTGAATTTCGCCTCGTGAGACTGGTCATTTAGACTACATACCGCAATTCACGACAGACATTCGTCACGTTGATGCCACTAACAACACAGTTGCTGAGGTAATGACTCGCATTGATCTTCAGTACCTCTCAGGCCAAGCTATTAATCTCGATGATATTGCAGCCCGTCAAGATGGTCCTAAGTTCGCAGACTTGAGAGCAAACACGTTGAAACTCTCTCAGCTGCCAATTGGTAATTCCGACTCTAGTCTATTATAATCCATCGACCGGAAGCTAAGACCCTCCGTCCCAGAGCAGTACCGGAGAATTGTTTTTGACCATCTGCATGGCCTTTCTCACCCTGGCATTCGAACCACTGACAAGCTAATCGCCAATCGCTACGTATGGCACAATATGCGTTCCGACATCCGAAAGTGGGCAAAGCACTGTCACTTGTCAGGCTAAAGATACATAGACACACGTTCACCGTAGGTAGCACATTTTCGTTAACTGACGCTAGATCTAAACATGTACACCTTGACATCGTTGGACTATTTCCCATCTAACGGTTTCCAGTATTTGCTAACCTGTGTCGACTGTTTCACACGATGACCTCATGCAGTACCTTTACGAGACGTTTATACCGAAATTGTTTCGCGGACGTTCGTTGAAACCTGGATACCTGTGTTTAGCACCCCAGCCACGAGCACAACAGAGTGAGGTCCTCAGTTCAATTCCGCCCTATTTCGATACCTAAACCGCTTACTCGGGTGTTTTCATCTGCAAACAACCGCCTACCATCAAGCCGCCAACGGTCTTGTTAAGCGTTTGCATCGTCAACTGAAAGCCACAATTACCGCCTCGTAGTCGAACGCGCAGGTCCGAACGGATACCAATTATCCTGCCCGGCATTCCAACACGGTCAAAGAAGACCTAGGTTGTTGCCCCGCTGAACTGGTTTTCGGAACAAATCTCAGACGTTCCGGTGAGATGTGTTAGATTCCAGTCACTGGAGAACTAGAACCGACTACCTATGTGGTACGATTGTGACAACATTTTACTTCAGTCCAGCCAACACCACCCCGATTCAGACTTCGAAATCAGCAAGTCCACTCTGACTTGCATACCTGCCCTTTCGTTTTTGTGCGCGTCGAAGCAGTGCGTAAAACTATGACAGCGCCGTATGAGGGTCAAAGTTGTTGCTCGCAAAGAGTAGTTCGTATTGGATAGAAACAGCTCTAAGGATTCCGTGAACCTTGATCGTTTGAAACCAGCGTACGTCGAAACTCAAGCATCACAACAAGCCACCGAACAGACGTTCCCCCGTACCCCGCCTACCAAGCCCATGTGTGCCCTACTCTACATCCTCCACCGAAGCAATGAGAGGACCATACGCACCAAAGCACACGCTCAGCAAGCGCTGTTGTTTTGCCTTCCAGGCTAATGACTACCAACAATTGACACAAGTATTGTGCGTTCGTTCTCTCGACCCACGCACTAAGAGGGGAGTTTTGTAGTGTTTATAAATCCTTTACATCTTTCATCGTAACTGCTTATTTTACTTTCCGCCAATTGTACACACGCCAATTGTATACATGCTTCTTCAAATTACATTCGTCTTCTGGTTTCGGTGACACTGGAGTGTTGTGTGCTTCGCAGCGGTCGTCAGGTCGCCGTTTACGGATCAGCGTTCGAATTCTCCGTTCTTGCCATCAGATAGGTTTGCTGGTTTTTCCAAATTGTTACCTGACTGTAAGTAATCGTACTAAGGTTAAATACGCCGTAAACTTTCAGTGGTTTATAACAGTCAGACATTATAAGTCTGAGTCAATAAGAGATATCTCTGACTGATCATATATAATGTTAAGCACTGTGGACATCCATAATTTCTAATGTTAGCTTTCATTTCACTGTCACAAGCAGCTTGGAGTCAGAATTAGAAAAATGTATGGTTATATTGATCAATACCAGCCATTTGAACTGATGCTTCGCTGCTAGGCACCCATACTGACCTACGGAACGAAGAATAGTAAGCGGGAAAGAAGGGGGACAACCGGAAAACCTAAATGCCCGAAGCAAACATTCAGGATCAATGCGAATACACCTTAACATGTTATCACAGACAACTGAATAACGTGTAAAGATAAGGTGACATCGGCAAGGCAGCTTCCTTGCGGCTTTTACTGCCCCGCGTCATAATCGGCCATTATCCCACAGATAACTCAGGACCAAACACACAAACAGGTAATCCGACTAGGAGACGTCAATGGATGCGCCGACTGCTGTCTTGTAAAGTCTCCAGCCAAGCATAAGGTGTCACGTGGACTCCAGCCTAGAAGGTGAGACGTCAGTGACTTCACTTCCCGCTGTCAAGTCAACCTTGGTCCACCTCGAGCCATGAGCCACACTACATCTGGCTGACAAAACAACTTCTTCGGTAAACGGTAGTTGAGCATACTTATAACGCGCCCAAACTAACGCATATTCAGTGTTATCTGTTGTTTTAAGGAACTAGCTTAATTATCATTGCCACCGGACACCAGCAATGCTCCGCGTACAACGTTTATCAAAGACGTGAAGGCGCCTCCAGCGAAGGGGCCAAGTCTCATACCCATAGAGTAGGTCGACCCTCACTGTAGCCTTGTAAACAACGCCTTTCAAACGGAATGAAACCTTATTCTGTCGCCAAAGATGCCGTAGATTCAAAAAGGGAGTTCTGGCTTTTGCAATATGGAAAGGCATGTCATCATCATCCATTGTAATTGCCGACGAAACGATGAACCCGAGGGTACTTCTATGAGTGAATAAAAGATAACTCACCGCAGACTGTGTTTCCTTCGTCATTCTCAGATTTATCGTAGCTGATCAGTGAACAACCGACCACGTTAAAGGAATCACGCCGTCCTGGGAACGTTAACCAAGGTCAAGGTCAAGGACAAGTTCAACTTCAAGCGGGACTGCAACAAGTTCAAGTTCAAGTTCAAGCGGGACTGGAACGATAGGATAGATCCCGTGAGTGTTCCTTCTTCGGCGGGTCGATGAACCAGGAGTTGGCGAACTTTGAAATACTGATGGACCTAAAACAAAGACCGCATCACACCCTGTCCAACCAATTAATGCCCACGTATCCTGTCCTAGCATTCCCTGCTGGGTAGGTTACGTGAAGTAAAAAAGAGAAAAAAGTAAACGCAGGAGGCAAAGGAGAAAGTGGTAAGAGCTAAGCAAGTGGAATACCAAGATATTTGAGTCAATAAAAAAGAACTGAAAAATGAAGGTGAGTCAGCTGGGAAAAAGGAAAGGTTTGCTGTTGCCACCCAAGAGCATCGAGCTGGCGCGCAAAACCCTTAACCGTAGGTTCCCTAACCACGTGATCTGGAAGAGAATTCCAGCGATCTATAACTCGGCGCGATAGACGAGTTTCCGTCCTAATCCCATCAGACCGTGGTTTATGCAGTTTCAGTGGGTGACCGCGGAGACTAGGTAACGTAGCGGGACTAAAAAGCCCTGACAAGTCCGGGCTAATCTTACCCGTCAAAATACGATAAGTGAGAATCAGGTCCCCTCTTATCCTTCGGTAGTGCATGGAGTACATACCCAAACTGAGCAAGCGTTCAGGATACGTCTGTCCACGTAGACCCTGCACTAACCAAGTGCCCACTCGTAACACCCTCTCCAAGTCCATTTTGTCTCGGTTAAGACATGGTGGACAAGCCTGAATACAATATTCCAGGTGGGGTCGGACGAATGCCGAAAATAGCTTCACAAACAACTTGGCCGTTAAGATTCCGAAAGAGCGGCGGTTAAACCACATCATACGAAACCCTCGACAAGCAGCCTTCTTCCAGTTGTCTCCAGAATGAAGTGCTGATGCGTGTACGACTCCTAAATCAACGTGCTGAGTGACAACAGGGAGTTCATCACCGCCGACGACATATCGGGTGGGAGGATTAGCAGCTCCGATTCGGAGAACAGAGCACTTCGCCCTATTTATGGGCATCAACCATAAGATAGACCATTCCCAGAGTCTATCCAAGGCACGCTGAATTGCCTCAGGACCCCCCGGGATATCCACAATATTCCAGAGCTTAAGGTCGTCAGCAAACATTAATGATGACACCCCTAGCTCTCCCGGCAAGTCATTTACATAGATCGCGAACAACAATGACCCCAATACCGAGCCCTGCGGAATGCCACTAAGGACAGCTTGCCTGAGCGAAAGGCTACGCCCCACCCGTACGCACTGTTCCCTCCCCTCAAGGAAGGCAGACACCCATTGAACGATAGGATTATCCCGTGGGTGTTCCTTTTTCTGGGGTCGTTGAACCAGTAGTTGGCAGACTTTAAATACTGGCGAATCTAAACCTAAGACAGGAAAGGGCGGAAGAGGACAGGATCCCGGAACGAAATAGACCACTTAACCGGCGTCCTGTTCGTGTGCCAATAAGCAAAAATTGCTACAATAACTTCCTCGAGATAACAGATTCTTGTATTTAAGCTAACAACTGAACAAGGCAAAAGCAAGCAGTAAAAGCAAAAATGTATTTGCATATACTATCCGCGTGTGATTAGATGCTGAATTGCGTATTCAAAAGTATTCGGGGAAGAGTGCGAACCACATTCCATCCAGAACTTGCTTGAAGTCATCTACCGTTTTACATTCTGGTTCCAGTCAAGTCCAAGTTCAAGTGAGGCTGGAACAAATGGAGAATTCATTGAATGTTGGACCTTCTAATATGTCGTTACTACTACAGTGAACGTTGTGTGAGCTCTGCAGGGAAGAGCCAAATCAACACTAACGATACACTTTTCTGCCAACTAAACAAAGCCCACTTGCCCTGCACCAACAGTTCCTGCTGTGTCGGCCACGTGAAGTGAAGTAGCACTGGAAGCTGAACCAAACAAGGCTAGCTGGTACAATGTATGTAACATGTCTGGAAATCAAACGGCATTTGAAGATGTAAGCCTCAACAGATAAGGACAGCCAGTCTACGGATAATGACGTCTTTCGGAGTGTTCCGTCTGTAGGTGTCCCTAGTGAAGAAACTGAATCACTGTATTAAGTTGGGAATGTTTGATAGCCGGAAGAAAAAGTTGTGTTGCTCCGTGATGTTCCGTGGTACAAATTGTACATAGCAACGGTTGTCTAGCGACATTGCCAAGGAGGAGGAATGTGCAAATACCTGGAAAATATGTGGAGGGTGTGTGAGTGAATTGGATTGTGTGTTAAGTACGATGCGTTGGAAATGATAACCTGTATTGGTGCATGTGCATGCTGTTTGCTTTGTTTGTTTGGTTGCCATACTTGTTTTTTCTGCTAGCGCTATGGTTGTGGATGATAGTGAGCTGTTCAGTTCATTGGTTATTGGGAAGTATGAAACTGTTGAAGACCTGGAGAAGCAATTGCGACGTTTTCAGATTGAAACGGTGACTTGTTTTTCCAGTGTATCCTCCTAGTCTGCTGCGGTGTACCATCGTGGAAGGAGGAAGCAGTTGCCGGATGGGGACTGCCACGGTTACATCATGTACCGTTGCGCTCATTCTAACCGTTCAAGATCGCGTGGCAAGCGGTAAGTTAATATTGATGCAACATGTAGAGCAACGCATATAGATACAAATTCTACAATTGCGAGGCGCGATTCTCCGTGGTTTGCAGGGAAGGGAAATATGTCATGAGAAGTTACTTCATGACGCATAGTCATGATTTTCTCTTGGGTATCCCCTGGTTGTATGCATGCAACCGTCGGCTTCCTCCGATGCACGAGAAGGAAGTTCTTCGTTTGACGGGCAGTTTCCATAGCACACCTGATTGGTGGCGCTTCATCTCTCAGGAGTACGGCAAACGTGTAACCCTCTTGGACCTGAGCAATTTGCGCATTCGTCATCAGAATGCAACCGCATGTGAAGTGTTGGAGGTGGCGAAGATGTTGGAAAGGCACGGTGTGTGCCGATTGGTGTCGGAGGGAAGTCAGATTCGTTATGTGTTTTTCTCTCCATCGGTTATTCGCGGCATTGTGAAGCGTTATGGGGAGGTGCTATTATGCGACGCGACGCACCAACTCAATTATGGTGGCTACATTTTGTGGCATTGCATGCTGGTGGACGTCACAGGTCTAGGGATTTCCTTTTTCTACGCCGTATTACCGGATGAGACATCTTACAGCTACGGGCAAGCGGTGGAGGCTACGCGGGTGATGGTGCCTAGCAGCGTAGGTTGCCATACTGTGGTGATGGATAAATGTGCTACGCATTTCCGGGCGTTTAGCCGTTTTTATCCCAACGCGAAGGTCGTGTTTTGCAGGTACCCTGTTAAAGTGAACATGGCTCGACGTTGCGGTCGCTTACGTGGTATCTCAGATGCTCGGCGAATGCAATTACTCGGTTGGCTGCATAACCTTATATATACTCGTGATGCGTCCGTATTTGATAGAATATTGAACGCGGTGCGGGGTACAAATCCGGAATGCCACCGTTGTTTTTGCGCAACGTGGCTTCCACACGCGGACTCTTGGGTCGCTCACAGACTAAGGGATACTGTGTTTTTGGGCTGCCACACCACGAACAGGGTAGTGAATGAGAACAAACATCTGAAGGCGTATTTGTCTGAGAGGTCATCGCTACTCACTCTGTTCACCTGCGTGGTTGATAGGTTGAACAGTATCGTGCACGAAAGGAACAGCATAATAGGTAGGCGGTGCATGAGCGTAATCACTGTTACATCGGAGGTGTCCTCAGTGGCTTTCGTTTTCGCACACTTAAGCGATTTCGCAGGCAATGTGTTCATAGCGCATTTCCGTGCGTCAACGGTTCTCGGTTGCTGGTCTGACGTTCCTTACTGGTTTGTTACGTGTCCTCGTTCCAAAGTGCGTCGGGTATACATCACACGCGGCAGTGAATGTGATTGTGAGTTCAGCCGGCAGTGGCGGCTCCCATGTGCTCACATTTGTTATGTGGCGGCGCGTCACAGACACTCCGCGGAGGACATCCTACATGGATGTCGGTCGGTCGCACCCCGACAACCTTCCGCAGCATCGTCAGAAAGTGTTGCGTTTGATGAGCATGTGCAGATGGTAGACCGTAATGTAGGGGACAGCGATGCCGTTGTAAGCCGCACCATTAAACTTCGCAAAACGCAAAATTTTTGGCGGACATCGGCACTCACTTGGTGAGCTACGGATCAAAGAACTTCTCCGCTGCCTTGACCTACCTGGAAATGGTTTCGTTGCTCATGTCCAAGGATGCCACTTTTCATTTGTATGGGCGAACGTCGAGGTGGCCTGTTCCCCTTCATTTAGATAACGAGGCAAACGTACAGACGTTATGCGGCTTGCCTACGCCGGGAACGTCTGATAGTGGCGCAGCCACCGCGGTAGCCAGCACGTCGGCAGGCGAAGTGCGGGCCCCTTTGCAAGTACCGCAGGTGAATGACATGCTGCCTGCAACGGCCACCGCAACACCTGTTCCATCAACCTCCACAGCAGGGTCCAGGTAAAGTAAATCACCCCTTACGTGCAGGGTGACGGAGGTTAGCCCCGATAACAGTGCGCTAAAGGGTAAAGTGTTCCGTAACCTTTGCACACGGACATCCTCCGACTACAGGATTCCCATTAAACCGAAACACCGTACTCAGGGCTTGGTTTCAGAGGAAGTCTGTAAAGGCTGGCAGCACGAGGATGATGTAGAAGTTGGCGGTGAATCGGTGCAATGGGTGATGTGCGACGCCTGCTCCCAATGGTACCACGCGTCATGTGTGTGCTATGCGGGTGAAGAGGAATTCATTTGCTTCTCGTGCTCCTCTTAGTGTCAGCATAACGTGCCTGACTGGCGTACCATGTTAACCGCTTCAGGTATCTCAAATTTCCGTGCCCTTACACTGAGTGCATTTCGTTTAGAGCACGCAGTGCTTAACTTTCCCGATGATATGAGCACCTGCGAATGGGAACTGAACATGGTGCCGAGAGATTGGCAGCATCGATGAAACATTGGACAACGGTAAGTTCCTACTACTATTCCCGCTATGAGCGCTCATTTAGGCACCGTAAATTGGCTGGCATTTCCACAGCGGAACTCAATGCCAGTGAATTTGTTGTTATGTACGTTGCATCTAATTTGATGACGGCATGTTACCCATGCTTAAGTGACCTGAACGTTCTTTGCAACATCTTCACAGGTATTCGTTCTTATGCATCATGAATGCTGTGTAACAGGTAAACGGATATACGCTGCCAATTGTTTTTTGACTTTGCGCCGCTAAGAAGCAACGTCTGACGCATCGCCTCCACCATGTGCACCTTTATTCATACGTCCTCACAGGTAAGATTTTTGTTGCATGATTAATGTTGTTGCACAGTGAAACCGTCATGCACCGCCCATTGCTTGCCTACTTTGCGCCGCCACTGAGCCACCTCCCTGCATTGCCTCCGCCATGTGAACCTGCAATCCTCCGTCCTCACAGGTAAGTTTTCTGATGCATGACTGAGTGGAAATCTGCACTCTTCACCATCACATATTAATGTCACCTTGTCCGTGCACACTGGATGGCTTGCTGAGAACGGTCCAATGGGAAGGGAGTACAGTGCTCTTCAATGTGGGTAGAAGCAATGCGTTGTCCCGCGCGGTGTGATGTTGGCGGGCATAACACGCTAAAGAGGGGGGTTAATTGCGTTCCGTAATACGCACCCACTGCGCATGCATACGCTATTCTGATGTCGGAAAGTACTGATGCCAAATGTAATGCTGTGTTGCAGTGCATGACATAGGTGATTAAAGTGCAGGGGATTTGTGTTAAGGGGGCAGCGGAGTATTACACTGCAGGCAGTCTGTTGATAAACGGTAAGAGACGGTGCAATAGTGAAGAATTGCAGTTTCATGCGTCTTGCTTTGACAATGTGTTCATTGGAACGGGGTGCGGTGGGAATTTGAAAGGCAAGCATTGGGTTTCCCGTGTTCAGTACATATGTCTGACGTTGCGACTGCGCTGGGTGTTCAACGCAATGCGGTCACAAAATGCTGAATTACGGGGATTTGGAGCAGCGAAATCGCACGCCCTGTACCTCCGAGTGCATGCCGTTCAGGTCCAAAATATCGACCGTATGCGTGTTATAATCCGTCGTCTAAACGGCAGTCCATTTTGCAGCAGAAGTGCCGGACATCGCACCAATATCTAGCATCTGATGTTTGTCCTCTCCGATACTTTTAGCGTCAAGTCATGTGTTGCTGTGAGCAATGCGAAGTAAGTTACCGCTGCGTGAAGGAGGACGCGGTGTGCGTTAGAATTCCTGCCGCAGTTTGCACATGCGGTTAGTTCAACGATTTCCCAGTGATTTCTTTCTTCGGATCAACGTAACTAGTAACCAAAGTAGATCCTCGCAGCGCGGTTCTTTCCGGTGTCATCACAGTTCAGAATGACAGCCCGAAACTTTCGACAACGATGATCTCACGTCAACCAATGAAGTGGTACTCTGAGCATCTAAGGATGAGGATATCAGGAAGGTTGAATGGCACACCGATACTCCTTTCCATAAACTGTATGAATGCACTAGTGACGGAACTGCTTAATGCCATGATGACATCTGTGCACCCAAAGAATTGCATAGCGCAGAAATCTGTCCACCTTATTAAACTCACCGCGTCTATTTAGTAGGAGCTACTTAGCGTACGCTTCAAGCACATCCGTAGCTTGCCCAGAGCGACTCTCTCTTATCTGCAACCCGCATCCTTTGTGACCGTCTGCGTCACAGGCATTTGCTGTCTGTTGACTTATTCCGCGACACTATATATGCGCTACATTTCTTAAGGTTTCACACCAATGTAATTGACAGCCGTCTAAACTCTAGCTCCCTTACTACCTTTAGCAATTCATTATATTACCTACATTACCACTTTTCAGCTGCATCGAGTCATTGTACGTTGCATTGATCTTTGCTAATGGAGTCACTCATTATCTCTCCAACACATACTCTCTTGAATTGTTTCCATCAAACGTTCGCTGTTTTGTTGACTTCTTGTGTCATTTCACTGAACCGATGGTAATAAGTTGGCTTAATCCCAATGCCTTTGCTGGCCACTGATACTCTGTTTCATACCGCCACTGTCTGTCTATCTGTGGGATACAGTCCTTGTCTATGCATCATACTTTCTCCGAGTATCTCTGTATCACTTACCTACGCCGGCTTGTTGATGCATTCAGTGACCCTATAGGAATAAACTTGTGACCAAGCGTCTGAGTAGAATGCCTACGTCTGGCGATTGATACTTTCCTACAGACACCATCCGTCGGTCACCTTAAATGCCGCACATCTGTTTAGAAGTAGCCAGTGGTCATATGCTCCATGCATACGCGAATATGCAGTGCTGGTTACGAGCCACTCCGTATGTCAATAACCTTCATTCCTTTTCCTACTTAGCGTTCAGCGTTCGCCTCTGCTACCTTTTCGGTTGCACGTCCGGTCAGTGTATCCGAAGTTACTAAGTTGCTTCTAGAACTCCTGTGCATCCATGTGGCCCATACGCTTCTTCTACAACTGGTGGTGAGCATGCATTACACCGTTGGCGACGGTCTCAAGTCCGTTGAACCTCCGGTAAATGTATCCTCCTTTAACCAATCCATTTTATAGCACAAGTCCATCTGCTCGGCCTAAAGGTTTCATCCGGCAGCCCTACTAAGCCCAACTGTCAGCATTGCCTTGGCTATCAAGTCCGTTTCACCTACGTAGCTGTCCGCTATTAATGATGTACTTTTTCAATTGCTGTCTATCAATGCTGCGTAGATTGTTGATGCGGTAATCCTGGTCACCCTCCACATCAGCGTGGCCGCTGCCACCTTGCCCGTTTCAACGGTTTATTCTTCCCTTGCCAACCCGACGTCGGTATTGCCCTGAGTCCCCGGGCTAAAGCTGCTCTGGTTGATTGCATTCCAATCAGTAGCCGGATGTGTGCGGTCCCATTGGCTGGCTCCTTCAATCTTCGAAGTCGCGTGGGACTTGCAGGTGTCCATTCCGTGTCCATTGGGTCTCTTGGCAGTCTCTGGAACTTATAGATGCTCGCCGGCATATTCCGGCTGGCAGCGAACACGATGAAACTGGCAACTGGCTCTGGGAATAACTCCGTGCTAGCCTAAAAATTACCGCGAATCCTGGTGGTCTCATCGTGCAACAGAGTTGCAAATGGCCCCTGCCCTTGGTAACCATCATGAGTTAATCCGTCTGATACGGGACATGGGCAGCAGGAGATCTGGTGTTAGTAAAACTATGCGTGACGAGAGTGGACAGCCTAGCCACACGTTATCAAAACGCTTGGAACGTTGCCTGCATGACTGAGCCGGGACTACCGGTCAGCATTAAGGTCACGGTTGCCGCCGCTACGTACCTCCTTTCATCTACGGTAACTGTAGTGTGTGTCCTAATGCTGCTTCTCCTACCACAGTTAACCCGTCATTCCTAAATGGGTGGCGCTGAAGTACCGCTGCGGCACGACATCACATATGCCGCCCCCATCTACTCCGTTGCACATCCCGTGAGGGTATGACATATTAATAAATGCCTTTTAGAACGCCTCCTTCTGCGATTATTACTGGAATGATGCGTCACTACTAGTTTCCCTGTACGCAACATTCGCTGCCGCGTATATACTTCGTTGCACCTCTGGGAAGTGCATTGATCGTTCACTTTTTGCTTTCAGAACCGCTGTCCATTCCTGGTGCCTACTTCTGTGATCAGCCACTGGTGGTATGCTTCCAATTTACATGTGTTACTGCCGAAATGCTTCTTAGGACGTTAGGTTGGTGTATGAATGTGTAACAGGTGGCTTTCAGAACCGGCGCATATTCCCTTCGTATGCATGACTACTCTGACCGTCTCTTCGTCTTGGATTAATGCAAACATCCATGGGTATGTTCATCACTGTGTATTTCACGACAGGTTTTCATGTCACATTTCTTTTTAACAATATTACATAATTATACTGCCTTACGTGTTCTTTTATGGAATGTCCGGTTCATATTGATTTCGTATTGCCGACGTGGCCACTGATGAGGCTTCCGAAACCAGTTCTCAATGTTCTCCCTTGGTGGGTTCAGAGCTACATACACGCTCACTCACCTAGTGCTAAATATTTCTGAATGGTCCAAAAGTCTGTCACGTTCATGGCATCTGGTCTGCCTATGTAACGAACCAGTTACATCCACCGCCGTTCCTCACCTATAACGTTAACCTGCGTGGTTGTTTCCGTAGCAAATAGCCTTAATACAAAACAACAACCACGTCGGTTAATACATGACAGCTGTGCAAACTATTGGACGTAAATGCAGCCACAGCCTGTCCGCCACGCTGTGTGAGGAGCAGTGCCAATTGGAAAACACAGATTTATCGAAAAAGCTCGTGCAACACAGGTGTTTCCCATGAGCACATTACCGCCGTATGCCATCTGCTGCTGTAGAACCGTGCACCCCGGCATATTTACCCAGTTGTCTAGTTTACCGGCTAACATAAGTCCCGACGAATGCATACAGAAATCAACCGCTTATTCACATGCTAACCTTTATTACACATTCATGTCACGGAATCCCTACATTTATACGTGCCAGAATTCTTCACCTGCACATATATATATTCTCGTGTACACCGAAAGCAATCACTAATGGAGTGATTCAAGGGAGTGTTCTTGGTCCACTTCTTTTTCTAATTTATATTAACGATATATTCCAGAGAATAAGAAATGGTGTTGCATTTATCTTTGCTGATGACATTAAAGTTGTCTACTCACAACCACGTGCAAATACTCAGGAAGCCGTACGTCTCATTCAGGATGACCTATCCGCCCTTGACTCCTGGTGCCAACTGTGGCAGATGTCATTTGCCGTGGACAAGTGTAATATTTTGTCGTACAAATGCCAAGTACCGCCAGACAGTTTATTGCTACAAGGTGCCTATATCTCGCAATGCAGGACAATTCGCGACTTGGGCGTGCGATATTCAGTTACGTTTAACTTTTCTGAACACTGTGACTTCCAAGTTTCGAAAGCCATGAAGACCATTGGTTATATCTGCCATCATTTTTACCTCACGGAATCTCGCATATCCCTTTACAAAACATATGTATTGCCGTGTATGGAATACTGTTCAATGATACAGTCTAATCTACGGAAGTCTGACCAGCACGCTCTTGAGAGGGTCCAGAGACGTTTCACGAAAAAGCTATGTGGATATTCCTCAAAGTTGACATACAAGGAGCGATGCGATAAACTTGGATTTGACCCAGTTTGGCTTCGGATAATGAAGCTGAACCTATGTTTTCTTTACAGAATCACAAATTGTCAAATTCGCAGTCCTGAAAGCGGTGTTCACATATCTGAAAACAACAGATACCCAATACGTAACAAAGAGGTAAAGGTCATGATTCCAAAATTTTCTAAGAGAATCAGAGAACGTTTCTTTCTAACCCAATACTCAAAGATTTGGAACAAACTTCCAAGTGATATCTGAACATGCTATACGCTTTGCCATTTTAAGCTTGCTATTAGTAAGCATTTAACCGTCCAAAACGTGATTAAGATGTTCGGGACGTCACAGTCCCTAGATAACGCATTCGAAAACGGTATCCATGGTGCCTGAATAAATTTCTGAAACACATACACATAACATTTCGGACAACAGCCCCTTTCATTACATTTTTTTCTCTCGGCCCAAATATCTATCATGTGATTGTAAAGAATCCTGATTCAGTGGCAGGCAAACATAGCAGAACGATTCTGATTACTCTGTGTAACATAATTTGCAATTGCATCCATGTTTATCTCTGAAAATGTATTGATCAAATGTCATGGAAAAGTTGTACCATTATTTGATCTGTTCCTTATAGAGAACAGCTTCTCGCATAGTCGAGGAATATACAATTTATTTATTTATTTATTTATATATATACATTTATATGCATTTACATGCACAAAAACATTAAAAAATGTATATATATATATATATGTATATATATATGTATACATCCACATACGTGGCAAATAAAGTGGGACACACCTATATATATATATTTATATATATATATGCATGTATACATATATATGGTTGGCGGCATTCCGGTTCCCATTTGGCTGTCACTGTGGCAAGGCACACGACGCCTGCGCCTGCTGAGGGACCATGGATGGCTTGCGCTGCACCACCCACAGCTCCATCCACACCCCATATGCAGTGTACACCGGAGGGAATAACACCACGAGGCATGTGCATGTGAGGCACTTTCCATCAACGGCGGCCAACACCCCTTCACACCGAAGGCCAACACGCAGTATTTCGGAAAATGAAACGCACAGAAGGCAGTGCTTGCACCGTAGTCCGCTCCACGTTCATTGCATGAAACCATTCTTTAATGCCGACTCCGCTCCGGTTCCACTTACCTTCTCTGCAGCGAAGAAGTAGACCGGAATCTTCAGATTCTGGAGAGTGACGGACGTAAGGCAATGTTTATATGGATGAAGTAGATCGGTTTCTGGCAAATCGGATGGTCAATTACCTGTGTAAGGAGGAACCGCGGAATGCTTTCTATCTGCGAAGATCCATGGTGTTTCGTTGGAAGTCAGGTGGTCAACGCCAGCAGTGGGAGGTGTTTCCGGATGTGGTAAGGCACGGGCTACGGAAGCCAGTGTCAGAAAAAGGAGGAAAATATAGTTTTCTTGAGTTGACAGACATGCAATTGGGAGGATAGTCGCATAGTCATCATCGGACCAGTTCCTAACTAACATACTCCACTCCAATGGTCTCTATAAATCTTATGGGTATATCTCGCAATCTGCGCGGAAAAACTTCTTTCAATCTTTCAGCCATGTGGGCCCATATTACATCTGTGTTACTGCTGCTCCTTGACCTGCTAGTTATGCTATCTTGTATAACATTCCTTTTTCTGACCATGCCCAACATTGGTGCCACGCATTGATGAGAGTAAATACTTAGTTAGTTATTTACCTTCATTCCTGTCTGGTCCTTTGAAAAGCCAGCTGTTTACCCTCTGCTGCTCTTTCTAGCTAGTCTAGCTCATAGCCTCACTGGCTATACTTGGCTGTCTTCCTTTCAGCTACACAATTTTCCCTATAAATCACCGCACCTCCTCTTAACTGGATTCTCGGCAGTCCATTCCACTCAACCTCGCAACTAAGTGCGGTTTCTTCTCCATATTAATCCTTCCCCTTTCATCTCTGTTCTCTGTCCCTTTGACTTACATGTGACGTCGTAAAGCGCCACCTTCGGGTGGCTCAATTAACCATTTTGTCAGGCCTGCGTCATTTTAGTCCACCGCTTCAGGTTTATAACATCGCTTGCTGCCCTACCCAATCTTTCTATCAGCTACAGTACTTGCTCCTATAAATCACCACTACTTTTCATAACTGACTACTCGGCAGCGCATATCCCTTACTCTCTCGACGTACAGCAGGTGCTTTTATACACTTATTCCTGCTCTTTCCGTCGGTATTACCTCTGTCCATTTTGCTCACCTGTGACACCGTAGGGTTCCAAATTCGAGTGATTCCTTTAGTTTGCTGTGGCGACGCTTCCCCAAAGTATAACACAACTGTAAGCTAAAAGCTTCACTGACTACTATCTTATCTTCCCTTCATCTACACAAATTGTCCCTATAAACCACCGCACCTGCTCTTAACTAAATCCTCGGCAGTCCATGTTACTTAATATCTTAACTAGGAGCGGATTATTCAAAGTAATCCTCCACCTTCCCTCTATGTTCTCTGTTCTTTTGCCTTACTTGTGACACCGTAAACCCCATTTTCCAGAAGCTGAATAAACCATTTTGCCGGCGCTGCGTCATCTTACTCCACCTCTTCAAATTTATAGCATCGCTGGCTGCCCTATCCAATCTTCTCTTCAACTACAATATTTCCTTCCATAATACACCGCTACGTTGCTTAGCTGACTACTCGGAAGCGCATGTCCCTTAAGCTCGCAATTAACAGCAGAAGCTTTTACATGCTAATCCTGTTTTTCTCTATGTTTTCTCTGCCTATCTGACTTAAATGTAACACCCTAGAGCAACACCTTCGAATGATCCACTTCATTAGTTTGGCACTACTGCCCCATCTCACTCTATTTATGCATGTTCATAGCATGGCTGCTTCTGCTGCTCTATCTTCCGTATAACTACAGCAATTTTTCCTATAACTCACTGCTTCTACTCTTAACCGACTAGGCAACAATCCATCGCCCTTAATCTTTCAACCAAGAGCAGGCTCCAGAAGCTACGTCAAGAAGCTGGCTAGTACGTCCGCTGTTCTCTCTGAACAATTGATTTACGTGTAAAATCAATGAGCTCCACCTTCGAGTGGTTCATTTAGTCTATTCAGTCGACGCTGTCCCACAGTATTTCTGTAGTGCAGGTTCATAACACTGCTGGCTTTACTTGGCCAGCTTCTGTTTAGCTACGGCAATTGTGCCTGTAAATCACCGCTCCTCCGCTTACCTGACTGCTCGGCAGCCCCTGTTCCTTACTCAGACAACCAACGCAGACTATTCTACTAATTAATCCGACTCCTTCCCGCTCTGTTGTATGTGTCTATCCGACTTACCTGTGATATCCTAGAGCTCCAAATTCTAGTGGTTCACTTAACCATCATGGAACATTTGCCATATATTATCCCACGTCTTTAGACTCATGGCAACGCTGGCTCCCAACCCCACCATCCCTAAAACTACAAAAATTGTTTCTGTATATCGATGCTCATTATCTCAACTGACAGCTCGGTAGCACGTGTTAATTATTCTCTTAACTCAGGACGGATCCGTCAACATAATATATCCCGCAACTTCCTTGCCTCTAATCTCTGCTGTTACGGTTAGCCGGTTGCTTAAAAGTCCATAAAACTTCTTTTAACCATTAGTGGGCTGCCATACGTTATAAATCTGGCTTTTATCCCCACTGTTCTCTCTGTCCATTTGACTTACCACTGACACAGTAGAGCCCCACATTCGAGTAGTCTACTTAAGCATTATGGCACGGCTGCCCCAGTTAACTCCACGTCTACAGGTTCATGGCATCGCTGGCACCGCTACCCTATCTTCCCTTCAGCTACAGCATTTGTTCCTATAAAGCACTGCTCCTACTCTTAGCCGATTGCCAAAAAGCCCATATCCCTTAATCTTTCGAAAAAAGCGGGCTGCACTACGTCACAAAGCTGGCTCTTACCCCCACTCTTCTCTCTGTCCACTTGACTTACCTGTGACACCGTAGAGCCCCACCTTCGAGTGTTTCGTTTAGTCTAATGTGGCGACGCTTCTCCATAGTATTACACAACTGCAAACTCATAGATTCACTGACTCTCCTACCCTACCTTCTCAACAGCTACACAAATGGCTCCTACCAAATCACCGCACCTCGTCTTTACTGGGTTCTCGGTAGTCCAATCCACATAAACTCGCACTTAAGGGCGGATTCTTCTACAACTTTATTCTCCACCTTTCCTATCTGTCCTTTGTCCTTTTGACGTACCCGTAACCCCGTAGAGCACTAAATTTGAGTGGTTCGCTTAAGCATTATAGCACGGCTGCGACATATTGCTCTACATTTACAGGCTCATATCATCGCTGGCTCCAGTGCACCATCACAGTTTCAACTACAGAAATTGTTATTCTGTTAACTAAGGGCTGATTCTTCTACATACCTTATTCCAAAACTTCCCTCCCTGGTAGATTCGTCTAACTGACTCAACTGTGACACCGTAGAGCTCCACATTCGGGTGGCTCACTTAGTCTATTGTGGCGCCGCTGTGCAAGTTATTTTCACAGAGTTAGCTGCACTGCTTTTCTGGCACTGCCACAGTATCTTCGTTGCAGCTGCGGCATTTTGTCTCATCACTCTTCGCTCCAATGACAGTCGCTTTTAGTCCCACCTGTGTACGGCGTCTTCATTTCTTTGATGCACTGCTCGACAAATTATGACATCTTGTTTCTGTATACGAGATTTTCGTTTTCATCTTCATTATGACAAGACGCACACAAACAGAGGACGCCATATTTAATAGAAATATATAAAACGAGGTAATGTTTTTGGCAAGAATGGCGGTAGCCAGCTCTCCTTACTCCCTATGTGTCGTTCGAAGTCCATCCTTTCTGTGAACTTTTCTTGCTTGCCCACAAGCGAGACCTTAATGAAAGTGTTGAATAAACTTATCGGAATGGTGTTACCTATAGATAGGACCTACAGACATATTTGGACAGGTTATACCACCCCAAAGGGCATTCTGTCCCCTTGCTCTGCATCATCTAGTGCTCTCAACGATTGCGTTCAAATGGTTTGCACCTGCCGAACATCACCCAAAGAAATCATCATCTCCCTGCAAGTGTGCAACTTACTTGCGATGCCATGGCGTTAAGTTCCATCATCTCGTTAGCAGATTATTTCTGTTAGCCATTTTATCATGCGCTCGGCGTCAGTAGCAGAGGGATAGGTTACTCACCTCGCCAGGGTTGTCGACCATCAATCATATGCCTCTGGAAGCTTGTCTACTGTGGTCTGTTCCGTTACTTTCGGGCGTACCTGTATTCTGAAGATTACAGAAAGTCTCTTGATCCGTATCCTCCACTGGTTTGAACAATTAATTTCAAAGCATTATCACCGTAACATCACCTAGAATACCTATCGCTTCCCGCAAGTGAGCGACTTACTTTCGGTGCCAAGGGGTCATGTTCCATCCACCTTTAAAGTAGATAAATACCCCTGATTGCAACAACATTTTCATCCGCTTGGCGACAGTATGCGTTGGTTACCTTACCCACCTCGCCAGCGTGGTCCAACACTATTTTATACCTGGATTTTTATCTATTATGGCGGCATATTGATCTTTATCCTCTACCGGTTTGAACAATTTAGTTCAAGGTGTGGTTAAGATTGGGAACCTCACCTGAAAAAGCACTTCATCTCCCTGCAAGTGTTCAACTTACTTGCGGTGCTGTGGATCATATTTCCTTGTATCGGAATGCACATCCGCTTGGCGCCATAATACAATGGATACTTCACCCACCTCGCTAGTGGGGTATGCAGACTTTATACCCATCGGATGAATTTTGACTGTCTACTGCGATCGGCCATACTTGATTCCAACGACCACTGTCAGCTCCTCGATCATTCGAACCCTCCTCTCCAGAAAGTTTTAGTTCTAAGCGTGCGTCTCACGTATTTGCGATGGCTATCTCACGTGCACCTGCCATCGATTCCCACCTAGCCCATGGGTAATTTGCTCGGACAAGGTTACGGCTTATGATTTGAGCTCCATACTCACTAGCGCAACTCAGCATTCCAAGTTACATAGCCTTGTCTCCCACCAGTACTGCCGGCATAAGCCGGTATTAGTGAATCCTGCCTAAGGTTTCCGCTGAGCCAACGGAAAATCGGGTGTACCATTACTGTGATTAGCCGTCCGAAACGTCGGTCTTACAAAAGCGTTTTAAATACTTAGATGCTATGCAACTTGTGAATAATGGCAGTGTTCCAGGACGTGTTGTTTTCGCCTCGTAAGCGTACTTCCTATAAGAAGCCACAAATGTCTGTTTAACAACGCCGCTACGTGGCGGATGTGACTGGCCACCGAAATAAAGTCTTTGCCCACGGCTTCACACAGTGTATGCTCTCAATATCCAACATTCGCTAGCACAATGTGTTTAGCAAACATTCTAGCATACTCCTAGGCTTACTGAAAAATAGAGATTAAGCTCAGGGGCCAACCGATATACCACCAGTATTCCCGTAACAGAAACACAGTGAGCTTGCAACGCCTCGGCGCCACATGTGTCTTAGACAACAATGAACATGCGCTGCATCCCTGCATCATACCTATGCACGAACTAGGTACAAGTTTCGAGCCATATATTTTCCCAAAACTTATTTCTGTCTTGTGGTGTACCCACGCTTTTGGTGTTTCTGTGCCTATCAACCACTTGAGCATATCTGTACTGGTGTTTAGCATTACGCCGCAAATTTAATCATTTATTTAGTTTTTATAATCTCACACTGTGGGCTAGTGGGGTTGCCTCATTCTTAATGTATCCAAATCAAAGCAATACCGGCATAATTATAGTAGACCCTTGTGCACATTTTGCATTTTGAACATCGTATCAGTTAGACGGGCGATGCATTTGGCCACATGTCCTGTGATTACAAGCAATACATAGAATCCATTGGTTACTTCTATTGAACAAGTTAAACGTCGTACGTTGGACGTACCGTCATGCTTGTCAAAAATTACATAGTAGATAGATAGTAATCCCACGAATAACGAGGTAACTGAACTTAAGGACGCAAAACACAGGGCATCGCAATCCGCAGCTATTAAATAACGTTCCTTCTGGGAATTACTTTCTAAATATGTAAGCTTTAACCAAACGAAATCAAAGTGTCTGCACGGTGTTAAACGATTCCCTTCACGCCCAAATTGTCTTCAATGCTTGCACTGTGATGGATGGCAGGTAGCGCACCAAAGGATAACTATTATCTTTTGTGCAAAATTTTGTTGGGTACAAATCGTACATTATTATTCCTCGCTTTAATCTCCCCCATATTAATGATCGGTTTACTTACAGCCGCTCACCATACCTGATCTGTAATTTGCCGCGCTACACGTTTGCTCCTAGCTTGCTTTATCCGTCCGCGCCTTTTGTAGCCCATCGAATATAGTCCGCTGTAACCGACTTCAACTGCCCTCTGATAGGCGAGCTCGATCAAGCGCGCCGCCTGGGACTAGTATTTGCTAGTCTTACAAGTTGGTGACCCCGCTTCGTAAGCGCGAATTTAAACATCTTCACCGTTTGGGTTTGGTTGGTTCCTTTTTCCCGATTATATACGTGTTTGTATTTGTTTCTTGTTTAACTTTACCAGTTTCTCCGTGTTTTCGTTTATCCTAGATTACGCTTTACAAGACCTAAACGACACCTATGTCGTTTCACAGCGTGCAGCTGCCTCCTTTGCCTGCTTCAAGTTTCACGGAACGCGGCCATGAGGTTTGGTTTGCGTTATTTGGGCTCGAACTAGAAAATGAGGGAGTTCAGAGGGTCCATTTGCGACACAATCAGCTCCTCCCACACCTTCTTTCGTTGGTTGTGACACAAGGTCAGGATATTATGCTTTGCACATTGAAGGAGAAAAAGTAAGAAACGTTGATGTAAGAGATTTTGAGGGAGGTAATGCCAAGCGCACAAGTTTGATCTGAACGGCTCTGTGGTCACAAGCTGGGAGATCGCGCACCGCCTACGTTGCTCCGCGAAGTCCGGCGCATCGCTGTTCTGTTATGTTTGAACGAAGAAAGGGTAAAGGAGCTGTGAATTGCAAGTCTCCCGGCGCCCTTGCAGGTAATGCTGTCCATGCTCCTAGAGAGGTTACTGAAAGATCCAGCTACTAATGCAGATGTTGCGTTGAAACATCTTCCGCATCAGCTGACCAGTACCTCTGGTGGCGTATGTTCAACGATGAAAACCAAGGCTCAGATTTGCTCTACTTCGACAAGCCGACCTGACCCTAAAGAGGAAGCAAATGCCCTACTTCGCAGCGGGATACTTGCAATGAAGGCTTCGAAGCAGCATGGGCCACGGGCCGGCGCTTACCACGTCTTTGCTACCGTACATTGCGGCTTATCTGTGCCAGCACCGCGTGGGCCTCGTTCGACACGAAAGTGCAACATTTTCTCTGCACGTTCTTAATCAGCTAATACCAGACCCGTCCAAGCAGGCCGTTGGCATTCCGCCAAAATTGTAAAGCTAAAAGTTTTCGGGCTCCTTGCATTAGGCCCGACTTAGTCGCTTCAGGGAAACGAATAGCTCGTATACTAGCACGATCAACGAAGCCAACAACTACCAAACAAGTCACCTGTTTTAGGTTCTGCTTGGACGTTCTTCCACCATTTTACTCATCGACATGCGGGCGGAAGTCAGCGTCATCCCTGCAAACGCGGACGGTAAGCACTAAAAGCCCACGTACGACCGATGAATGTACGCTTGGATGGGATAGCCTTGTAACTTGTCTAACGCGGTTTGACGAAACTCGCTTGGGACGGCTGGGCGCGGCGTTCCCAGAGAAAAAGCAAAGTATAATTCCGGCTGATGATGTCAACGGAACTGGTCGTATGTCCAGTGCCAGTGAAATGTCCCGTAGATCAAACTCGGGATACCTGAGTTGCGCTGTGGTCATAACTGCTAAGTCGATAGCAGTGCCATCTTCAGTGAAACTAGCTTGGATTCGGGAAAGTGTATCAGCGTCGGCATCGTGCACACTTGAGACATGACGTAAATGGGTAGTAAACTGAGTACTATAGTCAAGGTGGCGCGACGCTAGGGGCGTGGCGGTGGGTAGTCTAGCCGAGCATATAAGCCAGGCTTTTGTGGTCGGTAAAGACGGCAAAGTAGTGGCCTTCGAATGCGTGTTGAAAGTGACGTAGCACTGGATATATGGCTACTAGTTTATACCGAACGTGCTGTTGCGAGCTTCGGTAAGTTGTAGGCATTTGGCGAAAAGCGCTAAGGACTGCCACTTGTCCGCTTTTCGTTGCTGCAAAACAGCGCGGACTGTCACATCCAAAGCGACTGTACTGACGGACAGTAGGGCCGCCGGGTCGTGAACAGCTGTAAAAGTTACGTTGGCGATAGCCTCATTTAGCGGCTTAAAAGCAGTGAGTGCTGCAGCAGGAACTTTGCAATACGTGGATTTGCTTTGTCCAAAATCCATAAGAGATTGCAGCATCGACACATAGTTTGGTATGAACCGTAGGCAACAGTCGGCATGCGCATCTAAACGCCTGAGCTGTTTGAAAGAATGAGGCCCGGGTAGTCGATGATGGCTTGAAATTCATCCTACGGTGGCAAGACGCCTGCAGAGGAGATACGACGGCCGCGAATGTTGACTGATTCGACACCAAACGAAAACTTTTCTGCATTGCTCTTCACCTCGTATTGAGGTAAACGATAAAAACTGTTTGTGCGCGACGCATCTGCTCTCCTCTTGATGAGCTTGCGATTAAAATGTCGATAAGCGAAAGCTGTCTAAGCCGGGAAAAGCTTGGCCGCTGAAGCGCTGAAAGTTTATGCTGCATTCTTTAAACCGAACGGCATTCGCAGCAGTTCAAACATACCAAATGTTGTCGCGAAAGTTTTCGTTATGTCCGCTTCGGCTACCGGAATTTGGTTATACGTGCGTACCAAGTCCATGTTGCTGAAGATATTTTTATCTGCCAGACTGGCAGTGGTAGCTACTATGCGTGAGATCGGATAGCGATCAGGAGTGGTAACCGTATTCAAGGATCGATGGTCACTGCAAGGAAGCAGGTCCCAAGGACCTTCTTCGGGTCCATGTGGAGAGGGGATGCCCTTGGGCTGCTGGACGGTCTGCCGAAACCGAGCTGAAGCGTGTGGTCGTATTCAGCACGTGCAATACATGGCTTTTCTGGAGCAAACGCTTAGTCATGCGCTAACTGGTTGAACGCGCGTGAATATGAGGTGAGCGAACACTGTCGCGAAGGGGGAAATCTCCGCACCCGGTCGAACCAGCTGCGGGTATCTAAAGAGGAGCCATAGTAGACGGGCCGTGCGTCCAAGCTCAGAAAAAAGGGTTGCTGCTCAGTGCGTCTAAAAGGACGCCACAAACACCTACTTGGGTAAGGTCGTGTAAAATACCACGGTAAACGGCACGAAAAAGCAAAGACTGCCGGAAAACGTGGAAACAGATAATCGAAAAGTGTTCAGAAGCGACCATGAAAAGCGCAGAAAAACGGCGAAGATTAAGGTCCAGGGTAACCATGCGTTGACCAAACAAAGCTATCAAAGAAGTGGTGGCCGAACCTTGGTTGTACGTAGGATTTGAGTGCTTGTCGTTCGCGTTCGCAGGGATGACGCGGACTTCCGCTCCCGTGTCGATGAGAAACGTGATGGAAGAAACTCGATGCTTAAGGTAAAACAAGCGATTTGTTTGCTTATCGACGGATACGTGGGGTGTGCTAGTGTTCGCGCTATTTGCTTTCCCTGAATTGACTAAGTTTTGTTTAATGCAGGTGCAAGACAACGCCTTGCTCTTCTGAAAAATTGGTGGCTGGACCAAATTATGCTTTGACGGAGTTAGTATTGCTGGACAGTGAAAGTGCAGAGAAAGGATTGCGCTTTCGTGTCAAACCAGACGGACCCAGTGCAGACACAAGTGAGCCACGATGTACGATAGCTAAAAAGTGGTCAGCATGTGACCGTGGCACAGGCTTCTTCGAAGCCTTCATTGCTGCCATCCTGCTGCGAATTGGTGCAATTTCCACGCCTTTGGGCTGCATCCGCCTGCCGACTTGGAGCCAATATTAGATTCGGTTTTTCTGGTAAGAATACGTCACATTAGCTTCTGGTCGCCTGCTGCGGAAGACCTTCGAACGCAGCGCCTGCCTTGGCAACTAATTCTTTCAGGGGCGTCATTAGAAACATGGTGAGCATTACCGGCAAGCGCTCTGGGGGACGTGCAAACCACAGCCCCTTTATCCTTTCTGCGCGCAGGGATAAGGGAGCAGCGATGCACTAAAGTTCGCGGAGCCACGCCGACGGCTTGCGATCTCCAAGTTTGTGACCATTAAGCTGTGACCAATCGAGCACGTGCGCTGGGTTGTCACTCTACAAAATTGCTTGCTTCGTCGTTTCGTACTTTGCTATATTTAATGTGCAGTTTACAATGTCCTTATTACGCGTCACAACCGACGAAAGAAGGCGTGGGAGAAGCTGCTTCTAACTCAGTCCGCCTTACTGTCCTTATTTTTCAGTTCGATCTCAAATAGTGCAAACCAAACCTCAGAGCTGCTTTCCATAAAACTTGAAACCGCCGAAGTAAGCATGTTACGCTGTGAAACGACGCAGTGACCAATTTAAAAATGTAATCCGGGAAGCTCAAGGATGAACAAAAGCATGATGGACCTAGTAATATTAGGCAAGAATCAACTAAAAATGTATATGAGCAATAAAAGAAACGAACGCACAAAATTATACGACCGACCTAAATAGTTTACCTTCTCGCGTGCGGTTTGTTGTCACCATTTTGTATGATTGGTAAATACTACCCTGAGACGTTGCGAGGAATTAAGCGCGGTTATCAGAAAGCAGTTGGAGTCGGCCACTGTGGACTGTACATGCTGGGCTAAAAGATGAGTCGGTCGCTTGGAGCGGGTTGGGAGGTCCACGTTTGCGCGTGAACTTAGAAGGCGGTCGAGTGTCGAGCCGAATATATGTTAACACGCACGTAATATAAAGGAAGTTAAAGCAAGAAAAAATCGTGGATCATTGGTCACCATTTTAATTGTACACAAAAGATGTTTTATCTTTGTGTAGCTACAGCGGCTACTTTTACTAGTACTGGCCTGCTCTCCGTTTTACTATGCACCTTTTCCGGAGGGTGGCAATGTTTTACTTGTAAATACATCTTCCACACTGAGGACCGCATTAAGAGAACGTACTCCGCCTCTGGTTTTTGAATAACGCGTGACTTTCTGAGCTACGGATGCCGTTTTGCTTGTGGTGTTACAGGCGGTTCTCCGTAGTGTTGCAGCAGGACACCAGGACACATTTAGTTTGCAATATTTTGCAGCATTTCGGCACGGAAGGCCTACTTTGACAAGTTTGGCACATGATCCACATATCATTTGCCTGTAACACAGTAGCTCTCGCACCCAGTGCACATATGGTACGAAACCTTAGAATGACCTGCCATTGATGGTTAACAGTGGTTCAAGTTGTTCTGACGCCAATGCCAAAGCCGCAACTGTCACTTCGCATCTGCGTGATTATACTTGTCATGTCTGGCGTGCCAGTTGAATGCTTCAGCGTGCCCGTGAAGCAGAGCACACAAGGATTTGACGCAGCAGTTTCGTGGTGAACTTGCAAAGAGCGTGCGCTTCCCTGCGGCATAGCACGAGTTATCCTGTAGCCTCTCCAATCAAGATTAGAATTCAACGAGTGAGCGTTCGTTCCAAATACGCTCGGAAGCCAGTGCTCACAATACTCCCTAGGTCGTCCTGCTGGCTCCGCCCGTAGGCGCAGCAGTCGAACGTGAGATCAGTGGGCGGAACTTGAGCAAGGCCGCTGGAGCAAATAGAGTTCCTCCAGCCCTTCTTAACGTCGGGGGCCCCCGCTCGCTTGGTAGAATAGCAGAGGAAACTCCTAACAGAGGTGATCCGCTCCGTGCTAATGCCAAGTTTTAAAAAGAGACCGTCCTCCGAAATGCGGCAGTCACGGAGGAATTAGTCTACGCTTGCTTGCCTCTAATTTACTTGTCTCTGTCGCCCTCTATAGCTTAAATGGCATCCGGGAAAGCCAGGTGCGCTTGGAGCAGGTCGGTTTTCGTAGAAATATGATATGATAAGCATATATTCCCGTCTGCGAGTGGCTGAACCCGAGATGGATAGATCAGCATGTACAGAAGCTTCATGCTCACGTATGGGGCCTTCAGGTGTTATTTGTCAGGTGTGTTATATATGTGGGATACCAAGAAGGCAGATGACAGTGTTGCAAGGTGAGTGTTAGGTTACTGTTTGTCCATTGTGTGCGCTTGTGTTTTCCAACCAAGCTCAAGCTTATAGAAGCGCGTTTTCATTATCTTCCTCCAGGTGGCCAAAGCGGCCAGGCCAATCTCCAGATAAAGGTGTAAATAAAGCAGAAAAATTTGATTAAACTGGGGAAAATAAAAGAAATGAATACAGTAGCAAATAGAGAAAACTCGTAAGAGAAACTAATTATTATATATTAAGCGAATTTTAATGCAGTTACTTAAAGCAATTCTGTTAGCATTCACGAGATACTCAGTATGCTATTCATACGTTAAAACTGTGAGTGACCTTGAAAGGCGACCGAACGAATTGGACTACCAGCCTAAAGCGCCTTGTAGGACGCAAAATGGGGAAGAGTAAAAACCAGAAAGTCAAACGCAGCAAACCGGCAGTGCTTCACCTTACAATAAATACATAAATAAATAGGTATATTTCTAGACCTGCTAGAGGCTGCACCCTAAAGGGTTCAGATCAATGCTTACATTAATCCGATGCTCTTGCATGGAAGTAGGTAAAATATAAGTATATGTTCCTCGTTAGCAATTACAAATACATTGGCACTGTTTGGTATACAGCTACTGGGTCGCAGGAGCCTACCTTGACATTTTTCTGGTTCCTTCGGGCGATATTGAGCTCCTTGTTATTTTATTGTGAAAATTTCGCTGATGTGTAGTTGTGCCTTTTCTCCTTGGAACAGAATCCAATTCGCCAAAGTCCACTTTAAATTGATCGCACATTAATTGGCCACTCAGTTGCCCCAATTGTTGTTGCGCACATGGCAGAAATGAGTGAAGGGATTATAAGGCATACGAAAAGTTAAAAAAATTTCGATTAATGCAGACAAGAATAGAAACAATTTGTTAAAAGAGAAAATAAATCTGCGAGCTTCAGTAGAAAAATGCAAATTAACAAAAAAATAGAGCCCTACTTTTCTTACGCTGATATTGCTCTCCGGCGCATAATTTTAATCGGTTATTCTCAGATAAAAGAAAAAGCCTTTCTACAGTTAGAATACCGCATAAAGTAGCACAAAATTACGCTGGTCCGGACCAACTTTAGCGCCTGAATACGATGAACGTGCAGTAGTTAGCGAGTTATTCGCAATTAAATGATGGTCTACGAATAAGGCCATTTTTATTTTTCGCTAAAAATGGCTTTCTGCTTTGCAAGCAGATAGCAGAAAAAAGAAAAAAAACCCATAAAAAGTAAGGAAGCGGCGTATGTTCTAGATAGGCATAGCTATCCAGAAATGCTCTAATTAGCCCGTAATACCCTGCGACAACTACGGACTGCGCAGGTGGCCGAAAAGTAAACTTTGCAGGCATACATGACAAATATATGCAAATAAGGGATGATCTTGCGCAAAAATGCTAGAAATCCAGCAAGGAATATTATATCTACATGGGAATTCAGGGGAGCTTGTAATTAACTCACGGTTAGAAGGCCAAAGTATACCATTTTCAGTGGATACTGAGCCACATAAACAACCAGTAAAATAGAGTTTAGCATTTTTAAGTCTCTAAGCTTTTCTAAAGCTTACAACTAGGTTGCATGAGCCAGGTCTACCTGAGTAACCCAGTGGATCTTTCAGGTCCGTTGACAGATTTCGGCCTGCAAAATACACACATTACTTAGCTAAAAATCACAAGATTTATCCCTTAGAGCCGATTTTCTATATTCATGAGGATCTGTCACTAACATCAGTGAGCTACAGGAGTCTGTCAGCAATAATAAAGAAAAAAGCATGGGAAAATTTAGTAAAATGTAGCTAATTGCATTTGGGCGTGAAAGTCAGGTCAGGTCAGGTCAGATGGACGATAGAGGCTTCCGCCTAACGAGCGTCCAGTTCTTGTGCCGGTAAGTGAATCGGCCCCCAGCACTTCGACGTTGGATTGTTTCTTGCTTCTGCAGTGGAATGATGCAAGAACAAGAGCAGTCTCTGCACTTTCATATGCCAGCATCAAGATACACTACATATACCAGTACAACTACAATAGCTCTGGAAAAAGGGTGGACCAACAACTGTCTAAGCCCCTTTTGAAGGCTGCTACGGTCTCAGACTCCACTAAATCAGAAGGAAGTTTATTCCAGTATTTAACTACTCGGTTCGTAAAAAACTTTGCCCTGATGTCCAAACGAGCTCTGTGATGTTTGAGCTTCAGGCGATGCCCGCGCAGATGGTCTGACGTAGCCAACTCAAACAGATGGGTGGAACTAATATCACTAAGTCCCTTAATGATCTTAAACGTCTCTATCAAATCCCCTCTCAACCTACGCCGCTCCAAGGAAAATAATCCTAAGCTACTTAGACGATCTTCGTAAGACTTCCCTCGCTGACCTTCAATCATCCTGGTCGCAAGTTTCTGAATCTTTTCTATACAAGTGATGTCACTCCGGAGGTACGGTGACCAGGCCTGAACACAATACTCCAGATGTGGCCTGACCACTGCTTTATATAAGGGCAAGAATACTTCTGCTTCAGTGTTACTCAGCGCCCTCTTAAGACGAAACAACTCGTGTCGTGCTTTATTGGCATGGTTGGGCTTTAACAGCTCTACTTCTGGTGGTTGAGCTTGCTCATACTTGAGTTATTGTTATGCCTCATGTGTAGATGCACACTATTGTGCAGCTCTTTGATGAATTTCGATTTATTTCTCTCCATTTTTAAGTTCCGAAGATAGTGCCGGCGGTGTTCATCCAGATGGCAATGTTAACTGGTACTCTAATGTCACACCGACTATTTCTTTTGTGATTTTCCTGGCAAGAGCTGTTCTAGCACCCGAAGCAAAGAGCGATAAGGTAAATCAGGAGTAGAATAGTAACAAAAACCAGTGGGAGCTGGTCGTTCACCCGCCATTACGCATAACGCATGGTAGGCTTTGGAGCCAGCTAAAAGATAAATGACACACGGGCGGCCAAGATAAGAAAAGTGGTGATGGAAAGTTTCTGGTGCTCCAGCCAGCCAGTGTGACAGGGGCCTCTCTGTCGTTGGTTAGCCTTCGTGCCAGTGAAATGAAATCTGGAAATGCGAGCGTTTTACGAGCAAAAGCAGTTAAAGAAGAGGATCTGGTTTTCATTATGACTGTCTACTAGTGTTGCCAATAGCGAAAGGCACATGTATACCAGATAAAGCTAAGTATATGGGGCCAAGAGAGAATAAGTGGAGAGCAAAATGTCTGATTCTTGGGCCTAGAACTTTTAAAGTGCGCTCTTTGTCAACAATAAGAAAGATATATTTTTTATTTTGCGGTTTACCTACTGATAGTGTTTGGAAACTGCTGAGTATAGTAACTAGTGCTCAGACTTAATGAAAAAGCTTCAATTAGGGCCCGCTGGCAACCGACATCTAGGAAGACACATAAAGGTTCATTTAAAGCCGGCATTTAGACGATTTTGGACAATTCTAATGCTAAGCTTAGGTGCATCAGCAGCAGAAAACGCTTTCATCATCCTATGCAAGGCTTAGGTCTGGTAGCATGCCTTTACTAGGAGTACCATAGAGGTCATAAGCCTAATACTTTTTCCACGGATCCAGTGGTCAAGAAGTTGGAAAGTGATAAATGTAAGTCTGAAGAGAAGGAATGAAGATGTAGATAAGAAATAAGGATTGAAGGAAGAGGTCGTTGAAGAATAAGATCATCTTGTATTCAGTTTGCTATTCTTAAACCCTGGAAAATGGGTGCGACGGATACCGTTAAAGTCTCTTAGGTGCTAGAACGGTAACCACAATGAATGTGGATGAGTTTTGAGCTCAAGGTGCTTAGATGTCTTGCACTACATCGTGGGCGTCCTCAAGCTACATCAGGGCCAGTTTCAAAGAAGTGGTCTTGCGAATCGCAGATATGGAAGATGCTTTGTAGATTGCCAAAACATAGGAATTTTTGTATCTCCTTCCTGAAGACCTGCAAATTTTGGATTTCTCTTATTCTGGAAGGCAACCTGTTCCATATGTTCACGTACACAACTAAGAAGAAACGAGACCGCAGTCTCTTCTTTGCCTTTAGCGGAGTAATGGAATGGCCCCTGTTTCGGAGTCTCGATTCAGACGCGCTCCTTAGTTTAAGACAAGTGATATTACTGTGCAACTTTCTATGAATTAGCTTATGTAAGAAGCACATGTTAAGGATAATGCGCCTTTGCCATAGGGGCTGAATTTTAAGGTGTTCACACCTTTGTCGGTAATTCAGCGCTTGCTGCGGTGGAGTCAACATCTTCGTAAAGCGTCGCTGAGCTTTCTCAAGCAGAACACGGTCCGACTTACGTAGATTGCTGCATATAAAAGAGTAATATTCTAGATGTGGCCTGACGTGACTCTTATAAAGTTCTAGCCTAGCATCGGCGGTTTCTATGCAACGGCGTATGTGGAACGATAATCCTCTTACCCTTGCGACTTGATAATGCACTTGCTCTGCAAAGTTGAGGCTCATAGAGTAGCGCAAGCCCAGATCTGTTGTTATGATATTCTGTTTGATAGTGCTGCCGTTTATTGTTAGGGACCCAGCAGGTATAGAGAATCTGTGGGTCATGACGTTAGATTTTTGAGCGGAGAAGGTCATTTGCCAGTGTTCGCACCACTTTTCAAGTGCTTTAAGATCCTCACGGATACTATTAATTGCGGAAAATTCATTACCACGGGGAAAGTCGTAGACAACTTTCACATCGTCAGCAAAGATAAAGGAGCGACCGTGTTGCAAAATCTTGCAGAGGTCATTGATATAAATCAAAAATAGGGTAGGGCCAAGGACACTCCCCTGCACCACGCCACTGGGGACGGCGGTCGGGGTGGATATAGTTTGTTCAACCTTAACAGACTGCGTACGTCCTATTAAATAGGAACCCAGCCAGTCTAATAGAGGACCGTCTACCCCATAAGCCTTTAGCTTATGCATCAGGCGCATGTGTGGTACCCTGTCAAACGCCTTTTGCATATCAAGGTAAAGAATGACAACTGATTGATTAGAGTCAATGGCCTCGGTGACCAAATTAAGGAAGTCCAGCTGACAGGTTGCACAAGACCGAGCACTTAGAAACCCGTGCTGAGATTCATTTATGTGCTCGCCTGCGTAAAGATGAGTCATGAGGGCTTTTTTAATCAACTTCTCCATCACGCGCGAGATAATAGAAGTGTGGTTAATAGGGCGATAGTTACCAACTTCCTGTAGGCTTCCGCCCTTATGCCTTGGCACTATGATAGAATGTTTCCATGCGGCCGGGCATTGACCTTTTTGCATTGATAACGTAAAGATTTTCAAAAGAAGCATAGGGATATCTTCACCACCATTCTTAAGTAGACTGGGCGGGATTCCGTCTGGACCAGGGTCCCAGGATGGCTTGGTAGTTGAGATCGCGGAACGGACACTACTTAGGTCAAACTGTACAAAGGACAGGGACTGGCTACCGGGTACCTTCAGGGCCTGAAAGGTTGAGCTTATTTCTAAACACTGCGATTCTTTAAAATGTGAGCTGAAGGCTTCACATAAAATTCTTGGGTCACTAGACGTTTCGTTGGGACTGATCTTTAGAGTAGAGATCTTTCGTCCATAGTTAGGGGTTCGAGAGCGCAGCAGCCAACTGAGACTCTTAGCTTTGTTCGCACTATTTAGTGCGGCGATTTCTTGCTTGGTTTGCTGCTGCTTAGCTCTGGCAGAAAACTGGTGTGCCATCTCGTTCGCTCTCATGATGTGAGCAAAATTGAAGGTTTTGTAATAGGATCGTCTAAGCTGACGCATTCTGTTATGCATTTTGGTTTGGGTCACACTTTTAGAAGAATGCCTTATTAAATGCGACAAGGGAGCTAGAGAGTCGAGACAGTGAAGTATTTCCTCATAAAACAGCTCAGCCGAGCGATCCACAGAATCAGACATAAAGAATTCATCCCAATTTTTTGATCGGACGAGCACAGCAAAGGTTGTCCAGTTGACGAGGTGCATCGGGCGGTATACTAAGACTGCATCTGGTTCTGTTGGGTGGGCATTATGTTGCTTTAAGTAAACCGAGCAATGCACTAATCTGTGATCACTACCCGGAAATTCCCGGCCGACTGCCACTCGCGTTGATGGGATGCCGAGAGTAAATATTAGGTCAAGGATGTGTTCCTCCCTGGTTGGAGCAGATACATGTTGCGTCCAGCCGCCTAAATTGATACATGCTTGTAGGGCAGCATACTTCGTTGTTGCAGCAGGTGAGAACCAGTTTAACTCAGGCAGGTTGAAATCTCCTGCAACGAGCTTGTAATCGCAGGAAAAAGTTGACGCTTGCGCAAAAGCATCCATAAGTGCCTTGTCACCCTTAACTGAGGTATCAGGTGGTCTATAAGCACACCCAAATAATATCGTGGATCCCAGGATATCAGCCGTTATCCATACTGAATCCATCGCCTCAGCCGCGTTCATGCTTTCGGACGTATTTGCTGGGTAAGTATTTTTAACATAAATGGCGCACCCGCCCCCTCGTTTATGCGCACGCGACTGCATAAACTGCTGGTAGTCAGGAAGTGAGTAGTCCTCCTCTGAAGCATAAGGGGAAAACCATGTTTCCGTGACAAATATTGCCATCAGGGTCGGCGAGGACAGACAGCGGACGCAAGATATGCATTTTATTGTTTAGGGACCTAGCATTTATAAGTAGAAGTGAGAAAGAACACTTGGGGTCTACTAGATTTACGCATGACGAGATGAAGCCGTTGATGCTTACTTCGCTATCTGCAGTAGTTGTAAGAAGTGGGTGAGAAGACATTGCAGTTGGTAGTTGGGCGACGAGGAGTTTGGTGCCGGGATGAAACTGTCGCGGCTCATCCCCACCTGGCCTAAAAAATGCGCAGGTTGCGGGGTAGGAAGTAGTGGACTATTTGGCCATTTTACCTGGACCGGCGGCGAAAGTCTGAGGGATGTAGCAGGTACATAACAGCCTGGATGCGCAGGTAGTTGATCGGAGCTGCGTAAATTATCAAATGTAGTGCTCTCCGTGGGTGAATTGGTAACGGTGGTGGTACGCGATGCCGTCTCACAAGTATCTGGGGTATGGTTGGGTAGTGTCCCTCTTGGTGGGCCAAAATACAGTTGCCTTAACTTGGGAGCATTGCGAAGTTGTTCACAATTCAATATTATAGTGCGCAAGATTCTACTATCGTCTGCTGTCAATTTGACTGGGGCTGGGAATTTACTGATTCTTTTGACCATCCTCTCAACGTGTACCGAGTTTTCCGCGATACCGTTAACTTTAAGGATTGTGCTCTGAAGCTCGCCCGTCGATATGCCATCCGGAACATTAAATACAAGTACGCTAAACAACGCATTGTCCCAACCCGGCTGCTGCGACTGCTTGTCTACTGATCTTGCGCTATTTAAGGCTTGTGTGGGTGACATAGCCGTCGTCGGTGAGTGACTAGGTGAGTTTGCTCCGCAAGCCCGTTTGACATTGGGATCCTTCGTAGTGTTAGACACAATGCTGTCTAAGCGGTTAGGTGTAGCTCGTTGTCTCTTTTTGGATGCGCCAAGCTCGCGTTGCCTATAGCCTGCAATGATGTTAGGATTAGTCGCAGCCCAACCTAAGCTTCTTTTCAGCGGCCCGAATGTAAGCTGGCTTAGCATTGTTGCACTGCGAAGCTGTTCACGGTTAGCTATGAGAGTACGCAATACTTCCTCATCCTTTGCGTTCAGTTTGATGGGACCCGCAAATTGGGTTACACGCTTAGTCAATCTTTGAACCTGCAGGGCATTCTCTGCAATGCCATTAACTGCAATGATTGCACGCCTAAATGCGTCCACCGATATGTCGTCGGGAACATTGAACACTAGAGCGCTGCACAATCCATTCCCGCACGCAGCGTTGTATGGTGCTAGCGTCTCCGCTTTTCTTATTTTCAAAGCTGGTGGCGTTGAGCCCAGCGGCTCAGGTGAACTCGGTGGTGTGGTCCGTATACGAGGCCTTTTAGCTCGAGGCGTTGGCGGCTCTGTTCGCTGAGTGTTGGTTATGCTAAGCTCGCTTCGATCGTCGTAGCATTTTGCTAACATCGGTTTAACTGAGTTGTTTAAAGGTTGCCTTAGAGGTTCGGCAGCCATTGGCCCTTCCGGTTTGACTGATCGACTTGTATTAGTAGCTGAGCACTCAGTGTAAACCGAGGGTTTTCCTATATTATTCTCGGGCTGGCTGATTTGCTCTATGTATGATGTGGCTTTACGGATAGCACTGGTCCCAGGGTTTGCAGGTTCTTCCAAGCAATCAAGCGATCCAGTGTCCATATCAGACGAAATGTCAAGGTCCACAGTACCTGAGCCACTTAGGTGCACTGGCGTCGGAGAGTTGTCACAAGTGGCCTGAACACATCTGCTATGTGCAGAACTCTCGGTTAGCTTGTCGTAACGTCGTTGCAATGCCGTTCCCGCTGGTACTAACTTTAAGTCAAGAAACGTAGTGCGGGTCCTAAATTCCCTTTGATAGGAGAGAAACTTAAGAGCCGAGCTCTCGTTATCGAACTTGACTAAGAGAGGGCATTGGTTTTTCATAACCTTTTTTCTCAGCCTTGTGCAGCTTAGAAGATTGTGTTCCAAGCCACACACTTTCATCAGTATTTTACGAATGGTGTGCAGATGCAGGCGGTCTGGAACATTATAAATCACTACCTCATTAAGACATTTTAGTCGATTCATTACCTTGGTGCAAATCGTATTAATGAACCTTCCAGCCAATCCCGCATGCTGAGGTTCCATGAAGTCCTTGGGTTGCATCATAGCTGCTATGGCTGTCAGTCTATCAGTAAAAGGTTCTAATGTGTTGAGGACCCTTTTGAGCTTCACCACTTCATTTTGAAGATCGGCTATTTGAGAACTCAAGGAAAAGATGTCCGTTAAGTTAACGGTGCATGGTATAGTTGGGTCAGCTAAGTTACTGCTGCTAGTTCTTGCTTTGGCCGGAGTACGCCCCACTGCTCGCACACCCTTGATAGAGACGTTAAGACGACGTCCACTGACAATGTCCAAAAGAAGAGGTGATGAAAAAGAAAAGATAACAGCAGAAAACCTGTAAGTTGAACATTAAAGAATAGGTGAAGATCGCGTTGGAATATACTCTAGCGACACTAAAGGCCTTCAAAGGCTTGAACAAATAGAGAGCGAAACAAAACAGACCTTGTACCCAGGTACATCCGTAAAAAAATGAATAAAAAAAATAAATAAATCTTTTATTCTCAACTAGGTGAGGCACGCCATTACAGGCATGATCATTTTGACATAATGATGCATAATCAAGAATGTGCAAAAATCCGATATGATTGCCATAGAAGTTTGTGTTTTTGTAGGGGGTATGTATGTATGTCATTGTGTGTGTGTATGTGTATATAGCTGTGTATTTTGTGCTTGTAGTTGTGCTGCTCCCATCTTCAATGTTTGCTATCGTCATCAATATGTGAGTAGAATATTGGTGTCCGTGGGTTGGATAGAATTATCTGGATGTCCTCGGGGCAGTGACTTTATTTTGTGACGAGTCACGACCGCCATGGCACAGTGTTGTTAAGAAGACATTTATGGCTTTTTATAGGGAGAACGCTTGCCAGGCCAAACCCACCACGTCCTGGAACACTGCCGCCAAACTATTTGCTGGAACGGGCTAAACCAGAACCACCCAGCTGACACCACGAGGAGGTTGTTCGGCTATCCATCCAATTCGATAACCTCGACAGTTTTAAAACTGTGAATAACGTCCCACGTTAATTTTTGTTAGTTGCGGTTGTGCCTTCATAGCAAATCACGCAAAGGAGCGATAAACACAAAAACAGTGCAGCTAAATCGCTTCTGGATAACAAGGCGCATCGGCTAAGCCGGGGCAATGCATAAAAGTGGCGGTGGTTGCATGTGCGACCTGAAAAACCAAACAATCTGGTTTTTCGTGCGTTAGTAATAAAGAAAAATAAATAATTAACGCGCGTAACTATGGGATCCTTCTAAATGATCCATGCGGGGCAATAGGTAAACGCAGTGTCTGTCAACTTGTCGTACTTAGCCTATTGTAAGATGTGCCCCTCGATCATTCTTTTAAGCATACTGTGGCATAGCGAAATGCGATGAATGAAAAACCTAATTTTTCTATTCCTTTAAGTGGTCGTGAGTATGGTGCTGGGCAACATATGCCTTGACCACATGGATACAGCAGGTCAGCTCAATATTCATTTGACCAAAATGAGCTTGTAGTGCCCTAGAGCTTGTCCTGTTTACCTGTGAAAAATATTATTAAATTATAATATATCATGATGTACATAGACAACTAAGGAAGCCTGCCTGTTCCTACGATTACCACTTGGGCTTGAGTCACACAGCCGACTCGCGTTCGCAAGCTTCCGGCTTTTCCGCCTCAGAGGGGAAGGGCTACCTTCTGTAAGGGCGGGAATGGGTTTCGCGTCCACTCTATACGGTGACATCAAGTAACCAATGAAGTTGCTACATCGTTGGTTCTTATTTCTGATGCTATCATAGATAATACATTTTTCATGGAACTCGGTGTACTCCCTGAAAACAGTTATGATAAATGAAGATGATAACTACCGGTGTATGTGAAGGTCACCCTCTATATGAATGCAGGAAGTGTAACGGCAAGCAACGGACTGTGGGTCTTGTAAAGTTATGCTTATTATCCCATCTTACACCATTGAATAAGTGATTGTCAGAGCCAAGGAAACATACTGAGCGTATATACACCATACTAGATAGTTAAGTGTTGGCAAAATACCCGTTGAATACGTGTTAGGTAGCTGTCATAAAAAAAGTCGCAAGGATAATGGGCATGCCCGTTGGAGTCAGGTAGATGTGTGGCACCGAAGCAGTGCGAAACAAATAAGTGTATTCCTTACGGAAATGCTGGGTGGGATTTTGTATCGTCCAGAAGGTTGATCTTAATTATGCCGCGTGTGCATGAACTCGATAAAATGCTTGATAAACACTGTTTGACGAATGGGTGAGGTTTGGTTCATATGCCATTGTGTGCACAGCTTTCAGTTATCGGGATCATGTCAGTGTTTAGCATTGGGCAGTGACTTCATTTTGGCGGCGAGTCACATCCGCCACGTCGTAGTGTTGTTACTCAGACATGTGTGGCAGTTTACAGGGAGACAGCTTGCCAGGCGAAAACCCACCACGTCCTGAAAAACTGCTGTTGACCACATGTGGAATGGCAATGCATCCTTGGCAATGCCATGTTACGAGCGATTTTCCGCACGGCTAATCTAAGCCATGGTGCACCCGGCTTTCCATCGGCTGAGAGAGACAGTCAGGATACACCATTAAATGTAGGAACCGGCGTTACTGGAGGGAATAAAGCTATATAAATTAAAGTGCAGGATTTTAGGTGAGCTAGCACTTCAGAGTAATGAGGGTCGGATATACCAGGCGTAGTATGATCGTCCATGCTGATAACCCACGGGCCTGGCAGGATTCGCAGACAGGTCTAGAAGGAAGAACAATTGCAGGTAGGTAGAACATATGCGGGGAGATTAAGCTTTTTGTGAGGTGTTACAGGCGTAAAGTGATTTTGCTTTTAATTGTTCAGGCCAGTAGAAAACACCGATCAAGGGGCTTGCGGTAGCCTCTGAAATGGCCGAAGCAATATGCTGGTAAAGCTCACAGCCGATATTATATAAAAGGCATAGGGTCATCGGCAGACAACACTGGCGAATTGGGTAAGCTATGCATAATATAGTGACGCCAAGTAGTTAAAGATTGTGCCATTGTAAGGGCAGTAATCCACTGGCGAGGTGGACGAGGCATAACGCCATATTATCACCAATGCGTAGGAACATTACAAGCAAATGAAGCCCTTTTGTGGTAATGTAAGGGTAATGAACCCAACTGTTCAAACCAGTGGAATATATTGATGGGAATGTATACTGTATTCGCTAGCATACAGATATGGTCGAAAGCAATAGTACAGACCATGGTAGATAAACCTGAAGTGAGCGTAGGATTAATGACAGACCACACTGGCGAAGTGGGTAATATATCGATAGGATAATGGCGCTAAACAGGTGGGGATTCTGATACTTGGAGAAATCCGCTAGCGAGGTCAATGGAACATAACGCCATGAAATCGCAAGTAAGTGGAACACATGCAGGACGATAATGCTTTGTTGAGATGTTCCGATGGTGCTAAGGATTTGAACCCAATTGTTCGAACCGCTGAAAACTAAAACAAAGCGCCCCAGATGGTAGTGCTGGCGCCCTACCTATGCTTCGGGACCTACGGGGACTACGTTCAATGTCGTTACCGAGGTACGAAGAGCAAGGTAAGTCTATTTCACCCTTCTATATAGGTCTCGCGGAGGGGTACGGAAGAAGTGGTCAGAGAGAGGAACCAATCCATACAGAACGAAAGCACTAAGTGGAGCTAGCGCTCTAAAGCTCTGGAACGTGCTTTACATTGTTCTGTTTATAAACAAGCTACGGCATCATGTGCATGTGCGTGCCTGCTTATTTTAGCGTTGCGAAAGGACTATCGGTAAACAGAAAGTATGTATCAGAATATGTGAAACTGTTCAACAAAGATAAGACGCGGTTCGCGCGGGTGGGGATGGAAGAGCAACGGCCTCAAGGGAGGATAATTAATTAATAGGAAAACTGCCGCGGCTGTAGCACATAGCGTTGCAGGACAAGCTATGTTTGGAAACAGCAGTTGTGGAATGAAGTGGCGCAACGGCACATCAAGGGATTAAGCGAACCGCTTGAAGGTGGAATCCTACGGTGTCACTGGTAGGTCATTAGGTCGCAGTACGGGTAAGAGCCCGTTTAGCTTCGTAGCAAAGGCCTCTCATGGTCGTGAGTATAAAAGCTAAAGGCTACCGAGCAGTCAGTTAAGCAGTGGGTCGGTAGTGATAGGCCGAAATATCGTAGTTGCAACGAAAACAGAGTTTCGGAGCAAGCGACCCTATGAACGTCCAGTTGTGGAAAAAGCGACACTTCAAGTAAAACGTTCGACGGTGGAGGTACGATGGCACAAGTAAGTCCGTTGGTCGCAGAGAACTGTGAGCGTTATAGCCTAATTATCTATGTAGCAGAATCCGTTCGTAATTAAGGGATTAAGGGAACGCGAGGTAAGGACATTGTATGCATCGTTGTTGTGGTTAAAAGAACAATTACTAGAAATGCCCAACAATGTCTGCATGGGAGAACGGATATATGTGCGCCACGTTGCAAAGTATATTAGTCAAACTGCGGAGCTACAGGGAACAATCATTACAGATGATGTCAGCCTAAGGATAAGGATATACGCAGGCAACGTAGCTAGATCCTTGAGGCCGTACTTACAAAATTACGGCCATAGAATGACAATAGCGATACGGTGGAACTTAAAAGACAGTGATGAATAACAGAAGAGGGAGGCCAGAGACAAAAAGATAAGTGAAGAAGTAGGACTAGACTAGTGATACGAAGCGACGTGAAGAAGGACCCCGCATTGTTATGGTTAACCATAGGAACAAATATTAGGGATATCCGTGTCAGTCGGCATACAACATAACGGTCTGCAAGAAAATCTAAACACGCGAGGTGTTACGCGCAAAAGTGCGGAGCCACAGTGTGGCAGGTATATCGGTGGAGCATCTGATGTAGGTAGTCCATAAAGAGAAGAGGAAGCAACGGCCAAGTTTTTAGTTTCACTTTATTCGTAGATTTCCCAGAAGTGAAGGCAATCACCGAGAACCCTAACGAACATTAGAATGCCAAACAGGGTTTCGGGTGTGAACCTAGCTCCTTTAATTACGCAAGCTGTTTCGTTTTTCCTACCTCCAGTAACGTGCCCAGCCCAGCTGTGTTAGTTCGTACGGAATACACTTTTTCGTGCAGCCCGTCTACTTTCTTGCTTGTGTGTTGCTGGTAGGCTACTCTTTTCGTCGTGAAGCCCCGTTGCGGGCCTTACTCCGGCATGGATTTCTCTTTTCAGTCTAACGATTCGTTCGAATCCTAGATACAGAATTGGTGGCAGAGGTGCTCTCCCAATGGCTAATTTTAATAAAGCCGAACCGCTTGTGCCCCCTCTCTGGTTTGATGCATAAAACAGTGTGTTATTTGGGCAACATGCGACCCCTTTACCTCAGACAAGCGCTTTCACGCCTAGTGATGACTTCAAACTATGCGAGAGCAAAGTGCATGCTTTCTTGACGGACGTGGCTCCGCGCGATCATCGTTAATATAGTATGAGCTGCCTAAGCGACGAGGCAGCACGCCAACTGCTAGCGTGCTGCTTACCACCAAGTGTAACGCCGGATACAATTTGGAAACTGTTCCGTACTCTACGCTGCTAGAACCTTTGATGCTGCATTCCGAAGTCCTTCTACCCTCGAGAACCTTTACCTTATGAAAGCGTGCAACGTTAAGTTGCGAGCTTGCGAGAATTCTCTACAAAGGTCTTTTCCGATGCAACAGATCGTAAGCTGGAAGCTCACATCCTACGGCGTTTCCGCGTTGGAGTAAACGAACACGCTTTGCTTTGGAAGGTCAGCCGTAAACCACTGCGTTCACTATCGGACACTATTGAGATTGCGCTAACTTACGAAGGGGTCGAACACTGGCAGTCCCGCGTACGAGTAAACCTGCTGTCCCATAAAGCCAAAATAAAACAGTCCGTCCACACTCCGCGTATCGACGTGCAACCCTGTGATCTTAAACCATTACGTGGTCGTAAGTATTGCTCATATTACCGCAGGTTAGGCAACAAAGCCCAGCAATGCGTTCACACCCCACCCCGAAACAAGCAAGGAACCGTGATGAGTCACCCTCCTTTTCAGTGAGACCTATATGCTTGGCTGCATGCAATGCCTTCGTATCACGCTTTATAGTACCGGGCCTAATAGACGGCTGTCTCGCTATTATGCTAATTGCGATGGTTGCAACTGGCTGCATTTTGCGTACAAAGCTTTTGCCCTATACGCATATTAGTACCAGCCATGAGCGTTCAGCTAACGGCAGCAAATGGGGCACCTATTCCACACGTTTTTACAAGTTTGCAACTCAACTTGGGACCACCTACCGATTTATGTGATTTCATCCTCACTCTGATTGCCTGGGATCCTATATAAGGCATCAACTTTCTCGAGCATCACGGAACCTGCATCGATTTTGAAAACAGATCAGTTACCTTGCAAAACAATAGCTCCTCTGCGCATTGCCTACAACTATCTGTAATGCAGGCATGTTGCTCGGAAACTGCTGATAGTCTATGATTCTCTAGCCAACTAGACGACGTGGATGCTAAACTCGGCTGCAAGCAAAGTCTAGCTGCTCTTTTGCAACGTTTTCTCGACGTGTTTGACGTTAATTGCAGACGTCCGGGAAAAATCAACGTATTGCATCATGGAATGGACACGATGGGTCGCCACCCAGTGCGACAACAAGGTGGACGCGTATCCAACCATTACCAACGCATTTAGCTGAGCTGATAAAAGCTATGCTAGACAAAAGGATTATTCTGCCGTCGACCTCTCCTTGGGCTACTCTGATAATCCTTGTCAAACGGAAGACGACGGATTATACTCGTGTGTAGAGAACCGTAAACTTAAAGCAATTACCCAGAGCGACTCCGTTCCGTTACCAAGAATTGATATTATTTTGGATGCAGTGGCTGATACCCAGTGGTGCGCAACCCTTGGTCCCGATTCTGGTTATTGGCCGCCAAAGTATACCCATCAGATAGACTCAAAACAGCGTTTGTGATCCCATCGGGCTTGTATGAGTTAAAGACGATGGCGTGTGGACTCATGAATACTCCTGATACATTCAAACGGGTACTGACGAAAGCTTTGGGTGATTTAGTCCCGCGCCATTTTCGATGTACCTCAATTATATCATTGTCCATGGTCGCACTGTAGAAAAACGCACCCGACCCCGCACTGAGGTTCTGAGCGGGCTTCGCGATGACGGTCTGTCCTTGAAGACTAAAGTACAAACTAGTGCGAAAGAAAGCCTGTTTCGCGGACAAAAATATCTGACAGAGGATATGCAGGTGCAAACGCAAACCTCGAGCGTGTTACCCATTGGCCAACACCCTCAAGTGTTTACGAGGTCCGATGTTTCATGGGTTTGGCATCCTAATATCGAAAGCTCGTCAGGGGATTCGCTACACTTGCAGCACTCCTCCACCGCATGAGAGAGCCAAGTCCTTCATTCGTGTGGAACAACGTGTGTGCTACTGCTTTTGAACCTGGAAGGGTGCGTTATCAACTCTACTTATAGTAACCTTTCACAAAGTGTGGGATAATGCTAATCCCCTGCTCCTTGATACCGACGCGAGTGGGAGAGCCAAAGGCTCAACACATCCGCAGTAACCAAATGAAAATAGAGAGTAATAGGCTATGCCAGCCGTCAGTTAGACAAACGTGAGCTAAGTATTTAAAACACGCGTCTTGAGATGCTGGCTTCGGTCCAATTCTTAGGACACTTTATGCCATATTTATCGGGTCGGCCATTTATGCTTCGCGCAGACAATCACTCGCTTCAATGGTTACAAACTTTCCGCGACCCACACGGCCAGATCGCTAGACGGCAGGGAGGCCTACAAGAATACCAGTTTACTTGTCAGTGCCGCCGGGGTCAAAAGCATGGTAAAGCCGAGGCACTCTCATAACGTCCATCAGATGGCGAGCAAGCCGCAGCCTTATTCACTATGGAAGGAAATACTTGGGGTGCATTGCAAGCTGAAGCTCCAGCTATTGGAACAATGTACGCTCGACAAGGTGTGAGAGGACCCAAGCCAACAGAACGAGAAATGACCGGAAGTTCAACAGCAGCCTTCGAAACCTTTAAATTTATCTAGCAGTTCTAGCTAAAGTGTTATAGCTGCAGTACGAGCAAGGCTACTCCAAGGCTACCCGTTCCCCGAATATAAGTTTAGGAAGTCATTGAGCGTGTATATATTTAGGTAGAGCATGGCAGTCAGCATAACACCGAAGTGGCTGTTCGCTACCTATTTTGGTGACCTTTCGTACACTACGACGCCACTGGCTTCTGTCAACGTTGCGACAACTGCCAGCACCATAATATGACTAGCAGGTCACCCAAAACCCTGTTGTGCCAAATAGCGTTAGAGGGTCCGAAACGTCGTTTGGCCTTTGCCATTTTTGGTCCTTTGGCACCCACGGAGGAGAATAATTACATGTTAGCTTTGGTCGATTACTTTACTAAGTGGTGTAAAGTTGTGCCCTTGAAAAATCAAGCTGCTCTTCTGTTCCATCAGCTAGCGTAAACGAGTGGATTTGTCGCTACGGGGCTCCCCAATTTCTTCACTCGAATAAAGGGTCTGCTTTTGGAATTCCTTAGTAAAGGTGTTATGCAATTTGCTTGGTGTGGTGGAAGCTAAAACAACTCTTTCCCACTCACGGGGTAACGGAGTAGTAACAAGGACGAACAGAACACTTAAGTGTATAATGCGTACCTTTGTTGACCGGGAGTATGCCCGTGAGTGGGAAATGTTCCTGCCGAAGGTTTGTTGGCTTAACGGTCGTCAGCACACCGTTCTACAGGATTACCTCCCGCTTTCCTGCATTTGGGCCACGAGTTACTTTTAGCACTTACTTTTAGACGTCACACTACTGATGCTGCCAGCGGAAGCGATCAGTGATGCTCAATGCACCCGTCAGTTTAAGCAACCGTTGAGTAGCGCATTCCAGGAAGTACGCCAGGATATCCTATCGTCACAATAGCACCAGAAACATTACTACTTGCGCGATGTTCACGGACCTGTATATACCGATGTTGATTACCTCGTCCTGTACAGACCGAATCCGGCTCCTGGCGCCCAGGCAAAGTTTTATTCACCATGGTAAGGACTTAATGTTACCGCATACCAACAGTCTAGTTATGTGTTTCCGCTGCGGGACCCAAACAACCCTCATTCGGATGTTTTATGCAGCAATATGAAACGAAAGTGGTTATACTTTGAACATTAACCGGTGACGGAGACCGAGGAACTCTATTGTTATGAAATATGCACTTAAATAGAGGAACTTGTACAATCCGTATGATAAGTAAGCAAAACTATATAATGATATGCATAACTTAGCGTCTGCAAAAGTGACAAGTGATGGAAACTAATGAGAAGTAGATAAGTTTGCATTGTGGTAAAGTATCTGCAAATTAGTGTTGCCGAATGCATTTCTCAATACTAATAAGCTGGCAATTAAGTAAGCATATTGCGCATCAGCAATGCAAACGGATTGACGAATAGGGCTAGCCCATATACAATGCATGAATTAGAGCATTTATAAGGTTATAAAACTACACGTACAAAATAAATACCAGATGCCCCAGGTAGCATGCATATACGTAGTTAGTTAAAATTAAAGATATATACCATACCTATGTATTAACAGAAATAAGCAAGATGGGAGCAATATTTTATAAAATAAATATATGACCTTAGACAAAATTATATATACATATATATATATATATATATATATATATATATATATATATGGATAATAATGCATACACATGGTTAATTTTCATTAATGGAACGTATATGGATGTTAGCATTTGTGATATATATTGGGAAATGTGATAACGCTTCAGTCGAGCGGTAAATGTGGGTATTCCCTATGTACGGAGGAAGTGTTCTTCCGTTTAATGTCGGCACGGGTAATCAAGAAGATGCAGAACAACAGGCTATACAAATAAGTCTTGAAACATGCACTTGCCAAATGCAATGTAGCCAGATACACTGATTTCGCATGAGTAAAATGCGCTGACTGCATTACAAACGTCAATGTGTAGAGAAGTACACACGTTGCATGCACCTTGCTTCTCCATCGCAGTTGGGCCAAACCAACTTACCTTAAACACGTATTTTAAGCTCTATAAAGTTCGTTCAACTGTTATTCGTTTGTTTCGCCTAACTTACTAATCTTCTATTAACTTGCACACGTTGCTTAGGCTCATTGAGCTTATTTTTGATAAATTTATGCCGTTTGTAACATTTTGTACGTAATTTCTGGGCAGTTTGTACTTATCGCGAATTCACTGCTAATCAACTCACTTCCTATGCCAATTTAGCGAAGCGTGTTGTTTGGATAACCGTAGGCTTTGACAGATTGATTTGATAAGGTTGTTTCAAGTGATAGTCTGTTGCTCGATATCCCCGGTGTGGCCGCGACTGATGTGCATGTTGACAAGGTTCCTACCTGTCTATTACCTACTTCCTCGTCCATAATGGCTTCAGGAGACAGTTATTGTTTGCTGGAGTGCGCCGGGTAACCGGTCCCTATAGTCTTGTTGGGCTCAAAGAGTGGTTCCATGCACCCAGTGTGGAGCGGAGTACGGTGCAGCCACCGCCTTGAGTGCGCTTGTGTCCAAAATACAGCGTGCTTGTGTTTGCCTGTGAAGGAGTGTGGACCGGCTCCGTTGCTGAAACGAGGCTTCCATCCACATGCCTCCCGGTTTTATTCCTTCTGGTTTACACTGGATATGGGGTGTGTAGTTGGAGCTCTGGGTGGTGCAGCGCAAGCCACCCATGGTCGCTCTGCAGGCACTGGCGTCCTTCGACTGACAACCCCGGCAGGCAAATCCGGAATAGAATGCCGCCAACCATACCATGTAAAGGGAAATCTGCTATCTGTGTCCCAGTGGCAGCACACTGAATAATTTTATGCGTAACAAATATTAGAATCTGCTACGCTCATCAATGGACGCAGCTTATGGTCAACGCAGCATTGATCGGCGTAGTAGTACAAGCTCCAAGGCGGTATGATGTACTGTTATTGGGCTAAAACGCCGCCTTGGCTACATAGCATATAACTTACAAAAGTTACCATCGCACGCTTGTGGATTTTGCAGTAGCGATGCTGAATGGGATGGAATGGGAAGGGTGGCGCAGGACCAATAATGTCCACAGCAATGAGAGACGTATGGATTAATAGACTGCTTTTTCATGGAATGGAAGCAGTCGTATAAACCCTACGCGAATGCATTCGTCAAACTTGGGAGCGTTCGAAAAGCTCATAACACGCAAAGCAAACTACCGAAAAAGCTTCAATACTTGTGGTCGCGGCACAAACGGGATATGCTTAAGACCCTGCAGTGTAAGAGCGCGGTAGAGAATGTGGTCTAGGATTATGAAACTACCCATTGAAGCAACAGCCAAATGGTGCAGCGCATGTAAGCGTATGAATGGGCATTGGTGGCTTGCAAACATACACTACAAGACTACAGGACAGAGGGTGGCCTTGAAAAGTGTCGCGGTGCCGTTCAAGTATTAATGGAAAAGTGGAGGCTGTTATACAGCGCGAACTAACCAGTGGCATGCGAACGTCGTAGCCGACAATTGTGATACCTGAGTACCGGTTATGCTACATGCGGTGTGGGTTGTAAACGCAGAATCCTGGAGGAGCATGGTTAATCTGAAAAGCAATTGATAAGGGCTGAATCGCTCACCTGTTGATATGGGTGACACTGCAATGCAGCTGAAGGATTACAGCGTACAAAATGCATGCGTGAAGGTAAGCAAGGGATGCAGTATACCAGCTACTGCAAAGTGAGCGTTAGAAAGGTACTCGCACACCTACCTGCTGCCATATGATCGTTTAATGAACATTCATTAAAAAGCTGCAGGGGTGCTGTAAATTGCGGGTAGCGGTTGACGTGCGGGCAAGCTAGTGGGCACGAGGCGCGGTGCAGTATAAGTGCTTAGTTATCCCATAGAACTGCCACAGATGTGGCATTATTGTTAGCAAACAAGGTGACGCCATTGTTTGCCTCAATTGCCGGCAACAAGCATACATTGGTCCCATAACAGAGGCAGTGTACGCGCAAAGGAACAGGTATGCGGTTTGGCTTCAATATTCTAAACCTATGTATGAACCTTTACTTCGATTACCCGATTCCATCAAACATCGAAAGCATGTAGCCCTTTACCATGTTTTTGTGATGACTATATACTTGACTCACATAGGTGACAACTAGCAACTTACATGCACCATTGCAGTGGTCCTACCTCACCTACCGCACGCACGTTTACGCATTCTGCGGCTATTGTTGTGAAGTACAGCTTCCGCCTGTCCACAAACCAGTGGATAACAACACTGATGTGTGGCAGCAATGGACCACACCTCATTTCGGAAAGCAACTTCAAGTGAGCTTGTCTGACCGCAATGTCCGCACTTGTGGCCTTGGTCTCTTCTCTGTTGTACTCGTCCATATGCACCCTCGTCAGAGGTTGCAAGGGGGCACGGCCATGATACGTTGTCATGTGCTTTTCACCAAACACACCGGCTTTTCTATCTCCATATATTCCTCGCATGGACTTATTTGTTGAGAAACCTCCACCTTAGCTACCCGTGTGTGCCTATCATCGGTGCCTCTTGAAGCTATAAGTCAACCATGCGTTACATCTACGCATGTTGTTTTCATGTGGGTTGGCGGCACAATTTGCATTAAACCATTCCCCGTGCTTGCGCCTTGTTGGTCAAATGCACAGAAAGCTGTCCCAATAATAACATGAGATTTGGAATCGGTACAGATGTCCGCGTTGCATTTGATGCCATATTTCAGTGCTTACGCAGCGAAAGCGATGTCAAAGTTTTGCATGCAAGGACCAAAAGCATGCAATTCCATGAGACCCGCGTATACCTCGTATCCATGGCATACCTAAAACCCATTCCATACATGTGCTTTAAGCACTACTATGGCCTACGTCAGTGGCACTGCTGCTTGCGATAATAACGTCGGTTATGGGATCTGTAAGCCATTGTTCAAAACTATTGGCGGAGTTGGGCAGTGCCTATTGTGGCTACTTTGCCATTGTCCATTCTGATGCCACTGGTACCGCACCCACATAGGCCTAATAAGCCAGTTATGAAGGCATGTGACAGCAACAGCCGTTTCATCCATAGTAAAGATATTGATGCAGCCGTCATGGGATATATAGTGGCACGGTAAACAAAGTACTTGTTTTGTTATTGGCGGTTCTGATGAATTCGCTTTGGCGCCAACCTGGGCTTAATAATGGCAAGTCAAAAATGCCTGTGTAGTCAAAAACCTTCTCTACGCTAAACGTTGTAATGAAACAAATACTACAGGACAAATATGGGATAGCTCAGGACACGTGTTAAAGAACGGTGTAGCTAACAGTAGAGGCTTAGCTCATAGTAATATTGCCCTGTCATGACAGTGTCATGGGGCGCACATTGGCTAGGTAATCACCGTTCATGCAGGCACGATTCGTCCATAACAGAAGGGTTGCTACCAGTAATATTACATTCTTCTGTCCTACATACATAGGCTTAGAATATTGGAGCCAAACCGCATACCTGTTCCTTTGCGCGTACACTGCCTCTGTTATGGGACCAATGTATGCTTGTTGCCGGCAATTGAGGCAAACAATGGCGTCACCTTGTTTGCTAACAATAATGCCACATCTGTGGCAGTTATATGGGATGACTAAGCACTTATACTGCACCGCGCCTCGTGCCCACTAGCTTGCCCGCACGTCAACCGCTACCCGCAATTTACAGCACCCCTGCAGCTTTTTAATGAATGTTCATTAAACAATCATATGGCAGCAGGTAGGTGTGCGAGTACCTTTCTAACGCTCACTTTGCAGTAGCTGGTATACTGCATCCCTTGCTTACCTTCACGCATGCATTTTGTACGTTGTAATCCTTCAGCTGCATTGCAGTGTCACCCATATCAACAGGTGAGCGATTCAGCCCTTATCAATTGCTTTTCAGATTAACCATGCTCCTCCAGGATTCTGCGTTTACAACCCACACCGCATGTAGCATAACCGGTACTCAGCTATCACAATTGTCGGCTACCACTTTCGCATGCCACTGGTTAGTTCGCGCTGTATAACAGCCTCCACTTTTCCATTACTTCTTGAACGGCACCGCGGCACTTTTCAAGGCCACCCTCTGTCCTGTAGTCTTGTGGTGTATGTTTGCAAGCCACCAATGCCCATTCATACGCTTACATGCGCCGCACCATTTGGCTGTTGCTTCAATGGGTAGTCTCGTAATCCTAGACCACATTCTCTACCGCGCTCTTACACTGCAGGGTCTTAAGCATATCCCGTTTGTGCCGCGACCACAAGTATTGAAGCTTTTTCGGTAGTTTGCTTTGCGTGTTATGAGCTTTTCGAACGCTCCCAAGTTTGACGAATGCATTCGCGTAGGGTTTATACGACTGCTTCCATTCCATGAAAAAGCAGTCTATTAATCCATACGTCTCTCATTGCTGTGGACATTATTGGTCCTGCGCCACTCTTCACATTCCATCCCATTCAGCATCGCTACTGCAAAATCCACAAGCGTGCGATGGTAACTTTTGTAAGTTATATGCTATGTAGCCAAGGCGGCGTTTTGGCCCAATATCATCATCACCATCATTATACACGTCAGCTAGAGGTGGGGAACACCTCAGCTACTGTGCCGCAATACAAAGAAAAAAAGGAGAGAAAAATAAAACAACTGGTGAAAGCTGGCTGAGCTACCGGTAACGGATGGGCATCGTTCCGGTAAGCTACCAGCCGGCTGCTGTGCACCCAAAAAATTATTATGCAAAATTATATAAGGCTAAGTAATGAGATCGCGGTTGGAGGGGGAGGCTAAGAGGGATGGGGTGGGACAAAGAAACTCACAGCACGAACGCCACTGAGGTCGGCTTCTAGCCATATCAGCAAGTGTGTCCAACCAAACGTGTTCATCGTCTTTCGGACCCCAACCAGGGAGCCGAGACGCTCCAACCGAGGCCAGCTCAGAAGTGAGGGCCTTCATTCCTCTCGACAAAGTCATCGCTTGGCCACCCCTCCGCTTCTTCCATCCACACCCCCGGCGCGCAAACAACACACGTCGCGGAAGTCGGTGGGCTGGCATGCGTAACACGTGGCCGAGCCATCGGAGCCTGATGCGTGAAATAACGGTGCTGAGCGGTTCAGTTCCTTTTCCTGTGCCATAAACAAGGAGTCGAACACGCTCGTTGCTCACGCGGTGTTCCCACCAAATGTGAGCTAAATTACGAAGGCACCGGTGGTCGAACGTAACTAGCCTCTTCAGGTCCGCTGCTTTCAGCGGCCAGGTTTCACAACCGTACAATAGGGTCGAACGTACTGCTGCATTGTACACTCTACCATTCAGGGCAAGAGTGATGTCGCGCCGGCGCCATAAGTGGCGAAGGTTAGCAAAAGCGCCCCGAACTTTTGCTATACGATTCGTGATTTCAACTTCAATCCCACGGGCGCTGATACAACTTCCCAGGTAGTTAAATTTTTGAACGACTTCTAGCTGATCCCCACCAAGGGTCAGCAAAGGAGGCGGTCCAGACCAATCTTGGAGAAACGCTTTGCACTTCGAGGGTGCGAAGCAAAGCCCGAAGTGACGGACAGCTAGTGCTAATCTGTCCAGTGCCGCTTGGCACGTTTGTGAGCTGTCACAGATTAGGGCAATATCATCAGCATACTCTAAGTCAAGAAGTCGTTCTCCTGGGAGCAGCTCCACACCTTCTAAGTCGTGTCCTGTAAACGCGATTTCCATGACTTCGTCAACAGCGAAGTTGAAGAGGAAAGGTGACAGCAGGCATCCTTGTCTCACGCCGTTGGAGATATTAAAGGGCGACGACAACTTGCCGTAAGCCCTCACTCTGCCCGAGCTACGCGCATATAATGCTCGAATAATATTCACATATTTCTCAGGTACACCTTTCCTGAGTAGACAGTCCCAAAGTGCATGCCTATCCACCGAATCGAATGCACCTTTGATATCGAGGAACACGACTACGGTGGGCCGCCAATATATGTGACGGTGCTCCAACAACTGACGCAAAGTGAAGATGTGGTCAATGCAGCTACGACCTCGACGAAATCCAGCTTGCTCTTCACGAATCTGACTTTCACGAGTGCCAGTCAGTCTGTGAAGGATGACAGAGGCAAGCAATTTGGAGGCGATGGAGATCAGACTGATTCCTCTATGACTGCCGCATTCCGATCGTGAGCCTCCTTTGAAAATTGGGACTATGATGGAGCGGCTCCAATCGGTTGGGACAGTTTCCTGCTCCCACAGTCTCACTAGTAACTCGTGTAAATCATCCACAAGAGCAGGTCCCCGAATTTGAAGAGGACTGGATGAAGGTCATCAGGTCCCGCGGCTTTATTTAACTTTAACAGTGAGATCTCATGTTCCACTTCTGAGCGAGAGGGTGGATCCAAAGGAACAGCCCACGGAGCAGGGCGATCACTGGTCGGCGAGAAATCTAACAATTCCGACCGATTAAATTGCATTTCAAAGTGCTCAGCCCAACGTTCCAGGCATTTTGATAAGTTGTGGATAGGCTGTCCACTCTCGTCACAAATTGTTTCACTAACACCATGTCTCCTGCTGCCCGTTTCCCGTACCAGACGGAATAACTCACGATGGTTACCAAGGGCAGCGGCCATTTCCATCTCTGTTGCACGACGAGACCACCAGGATTCACGGTCTCTCTTCAGGCTAGCACGGAGTTTTGCCCGGAGCTCTTTGCGAGTTTCATTGTGTTCGCTTCCAGCCGGAATATGCCGGCGAGCATCTATAAGTTCCAAAGACTGTGAAGAGACCCAATGTTCATGTTGGCGATTAGACATACCACATGAGGATTTACCTGCTGCTAGTAAGGCTTGTTGCATATGAGACCAGTGAGCTTCAATTGCATCCAGTGAGCGTTTATCCAACTCGGATGACAGCGTAATTTGATAGGCGTTCAGAACAGCTAGATTCACCAGTCTGCCGGTGTCAATGCGCTCACAACATCGTCGCGGGCGTCCGCCAAAGCGCATCCGCACGTCAGCACATACAAGTGCATGATCGGTGTCAACACCTGTGCTCCAAATCGAGCGACAGTTCTGGACGCAGCCTCTCCAGCGGTAACTGATAGCAATGTGATCGATTTGCGTCCATAGCTGGTTCGAGGCTGGTGGGCGCCAAGTCACCCTCCGGCGGGTGCTGTGTCGGAAATTAGTGCTCGCAAGGAATAAGCGAGCATCCTCACACAAATGAAGTAACCGCTCACCGTTATCATTACGGGAGCCTATACCATGTTGGCCGCCCAGATGCAGCTCATCTGTGGATAATTTTCCAACTTGAGCGTTCAGATCCCCAGCCAGCACTACAGTGTCCGAGCTTCTTCTGTGGCGAAGGAGTTCGTTCAGTTGGCGATAGAAGTCGTCTTTTACCGAGTCATCGCTACAGTTTGTCGGTGCATAGGCAGCGATAACGAATAGACACCTGTTAGTCCCAAGCGACTTCGAAGTTTTGAACGAGCCAGCCAATCGGACCGCACACATCCGGCTACTGATTGGAACCCAATCAACCAGAGTAGCTTCAGCCCGGGGACTCAGGGCAATACCAACACCGGGTTGGCCGGTGCTCGAAGCTGCATCGTCACCGAATAGGCGCAATGAGAAAGTGCTGCTAGTGTCACCTGAAAGGGATCGCAGAGTGAGTACAGAGCTCGAGTCTTGCAGGCGGGTCTCCGATAAGCAGCAGATATCGATCGATAGGGTCTCCAATGTTCGGGCAAGTGCTGCCTGTTGACCGATCTGAAGCAATGTGCGAACATTGAGGCATGCCAGTCTGAAGGAGGATCGAGGGCTCCAAATGGAAGCCGATGAACTGGAATGGGCCGCTTGCTTGGACATGGGCCTGTTGACAGTGCAGGAATGACGCTCTGCGTTCACCTGTGAGTTGAAACTAAAAGACAAGCGACTATTGAAGCAAGGTGGGGGAGGGCCGAGAATTGGGGGGTTGAAAACAGGGGGGATAAAAGTAAAGCTGGAACGGGACGATAACGGTGAAAAAGCGCAAGAAGGGGAATAAGAAGATGGGAAGGCTTGAGCAGTAGCGTCCAAACCCCTATCCACCCTGCTCGATGCAGCAGATAGGGCACCGTTGATTATCCTCTGCGGTGGCCAGAGCATCAGAAATTTGTCTGGGGAAGGATTCATTGTATTGTATTGCGTGGGTAGGATACTGTCAGGTTGCCCAGGCCTAGATAGGAGAACGATTAGGGTTCTCAACCAAAGCCTTTGGTTCAAAAACCTGGCCGCAAGGCAGCGGGTTTGGAACTGGACTACAAGGAGTCCGTTTTAAGGAATAAGGAGCCACCCTCATTCCAACCCCCAACCTGGAGGACCAGGAGGCTGAGTTTGTCTGGCCTCTAACAATTGACCAATCTGGTATGAGTGGCTCTGAAGGTGCAAAAGCACCACCCAGTATAGCTCAATGGATCACTGAGGCACACAAACATTCGCACCACGGTAAGGTGCAGCCTCATTGCGATACCGCCTTCGATGCTGCGTTGACCATAAGCTGCGTCCATTGATGAGCGTAGCAGATTCTAATATTTGTTACGCATAAAATTATTCAGTGTGCTGCCACTGGGACACAGATAGCAGATTTCCCTTTACATGGTATGGTTGGCGGCATTCTATTCCGGATTTGCCTGCCGGGGTTGTCAGTCGAAGGACGCCAGTGCCTGCAGAGCGACCATGGGTGGCTTGCGCTGCACCACCCAGAGCTCCAACTACACACCCATATCCAGTGTAAACCAGAAGGAATAAAACCGGGAGGCATGTGGATGGAAGCCTCGTTTCAGCAACGGAGCCGGTCCACACTCCTTCACAGGCAAACACAAGCACGCTGTATTTTGGACACAAGCGCACTCAAGGCGGTGGCTGCACCGTACTCCGCTCCACACTGGGTGCATGGAACCACTCTTTGAGCCCAACAAGACTATAGGGACCGGTTACCCGGCGCACTCCAGCAAACAATAACTGTCTCCTGAAGCCATTATGGACGAGGAAGTAGGTAATAGACAGGTAGGAACCTTGTCAACATGCACATCAGTCGCGGCCACACCGGGGATATCAAGCAACAGACTATCACTTGAAACAACCTTATCAAATCAATCTGTCAAAGCCTACGGTTATCCAAACAACACGCTTCGCCAAATTGGCATAGGAAGTGAGTTGATTAGCAGTGAATTCGCGATAAGTACAAACTGCCCAGAAATTACGTACAAAATGTTACAAACGGCATAAATTTATCAAAAATAAGCTCAATGAGCCTAAGCAACGTGTGCAAGTTAATAGAAGATTAGTAAGTTAGGCGAAACAAACGAATAACAGTTGAACGAACTTTATAGAGCTTAAAATACGTGTTTAAGGTAAGTTGGTTTGGCCCAACTGCGATGGAGAAGCAAGGTGCATGCAACGTGTGTACTTCTCTACGCATTGACGTTTGTAATGCAGTCAGCGCATTTTACTCATGCGAAATCAGTGTATCTGGCTACATTGCATTTGGCAAGTGCATGTTTCAAAACTTATTTGTATAGCCTGTTGTTCTGCATCTTCTTGATTACCCGTGCCGACATTAAACGGAAGAACACTTCCTCCGTACATAGGGAATACCCACATTTACCGCTCGACTGAAGCGTTATCACCTTTCCCAATATATATCACAAATGCTAACATCCATATACGTTCCATTAATGAAAATTAACCATGTGTATGCATTATTATCCATATATATATATATATATATATATATGTATATATAATTTTGTCTAAGGTCATATATTTATTTTATAAAATATTGCTCCCATCTTGCTTATTTCTGTTAATACATAGGTATGGTATATATCTTTTACTTTAACTAACTACGTATATGCATGCTACCTGGGGCATCTGGTATTTATTTTGTACGTGTAGTTTTATAACCTTATAAATGCTCTAATTCATGCATTGTATATAGGCTAGCCCTATTCGTCAATCCGTTTGCATTGCTGATGCGCAATATGCTTACTTAATTGCCAGCTTATTAGTATTGAGAAATGCATTCGGCAGCACTAATTTGCAGATACTTTACCACAATGCAAACTTATTTACTTCTCATTAGTTTCCACCACTTGTCACTTTTGCAGACGCTAAGTTATGCATATCATTATATAGTTTTGCTTACTTATCATACGGATTGTACAAGTTCCTCTATTTAAGTGCATATTTCATAACAATAGAGTTCCTCGGTCTCCGTCACCGGTTAATGTTCAAAGTATAACCACTTTTGTTTCATATTGCTGCATAAAACATCCGAATGAGGGTTGTTTGGGTCCCGCAGCGGAAACACATAATTAGACTGTTGGTATGCGGTAACATTAAGTCCTTACCATGGTGAATAAAACTTTGCCTGGGCGCCAGGAGCCGGATTCGGTCTGTACAGGACGAGGTAATCAACATCGGTATATACACGTCCGTGAACATCGCGCAAGTAGTAATGTTTCTGGTGCTATTGTGACGATAGGATATCCTGGCGTACTTCCTGGAATGCGCTACTCAACGGTTGCTTAAACTGCCGGGTGCATTGAGCATCACTGATCGCTTCCGCTGGCAGCATCAGGAGTGTGACGTCTAAAAGTAACTCGTGGCCAAAATGCAGGGAAGCGGGAGATAATTCTGCAAAGAACCAGGCACTGAGGGCGAACCGTAGGGGCAGCCTAGCGACCGACCAGCATTCCCAACCCAGTTTTCAACCTGGACTGTGACGATATCTATGGAGGTGAGGAATGTCAGGCCCTAATCCAGTCAGGCTGATGGACACGACACATTCATGCACACACCAAGTTCATCGTGTCGCCAGTGAATACATGTTGAGAGGTCTTGTCAACTGTTGTGTACATAGTGCTCTGTCCAGGCATTTTTACCTAGGGTTCCGAGCCTTATGGAGCATGCACTCTCTATCGTTTACTGACCGTGACAAATACGTAACAGTTTCTTGGAGCTAATCCTTCCGCCCATCATCGCGCTCTCGATGCACAATTAATAACCAAGAGTGATATTACTTCGTATTTCTTTTTCGGGTTATGCGATTGAATTACATTGTCTAGATACTTCTCACCCGCTAACGTTTCTAAGCCTCCAGAATAATCTTACCTACGATATTACGCAGTGACTAGGTAGTTCTTAGGGTTTAGTTGATACATCCATCTGGTGAACGAATTACGGCACGCAATCTCAATCTGGACCACGATTACTCTTGAAGTGTATCTCGATCAATTTGGCCAAGGTAATCGAGCATACTGGGTCTGTTAACTGCATATAATGTGGAAGGATACTTGAATTAGTTTACAAGATGTGATTTAGAAATGCATGGTATCACCAGACGTCCGTTCTTGTGGTGTCAAGTTGCAACAGTGACCCAACCCATCGTCATGAAAGAATGCCGTGAGACCAATAGACATGGCTTTCACTTCTACTTATCCATCCACAGACACAGGCGGTTCGGGTTTAAGGGACCAACCAATACTTTCAGATTTGTTGAGTTTACGTCGAACTGAGAACACATCTGTTAGGGCGTAAGTGCCTTGTATGGCCCATTGACAAGGCTCTAGGAAACGAACCTTTTTGGCAACTCTTTCATCAGTGTCCCTCTTGAGAAGGCGCTGAGTATGGTGGCAAAGAGGGCATTTCAGAAAACAAATACAAGGCACTACTCCCCATCTACATGAAATATGTTCAATTTGGCTTTGATGAACATTTGAATTTCAGTAGCACCGGGCACGTATGCTTCAAGTTCGTTTTTTCAAACGTACGGCAAGGTACTGTTCATTTGATGGGACAGGGATAGAAGCTTGAAGTCCGTTTGGACCAAGTTTGGTTGACATCTCCATAAGTCGCCTAGCGAATAACCAATTAGGTCAAGCTACAGAGGAGACATCTTGACACCCGATACATAGATGATACTTTTGTAAATGTTGATGTTGCCCAGAAAGAATGCTGAAAGCACTAAACAGATACCAACATGAAACCGTCCAACATGTAAAGCTAATTGCTGAATGAGTTTCACGTCCTGGATTTTGTTTTAAGGAGAATAACAGATGGCTCGAGCTACCATAAACCATGTTAGATAAGGAAGTTTCCAGATTTCAATTTATTGGCTGATTATCTAGAAGTGACTCCTGATTCGCCCTTACATCATGCGAGCTTGTTGAGCCTGCTCGGAACAATAATTAACGGGTTGCAGTGTACAGAGTCCAGATCGCGGGCACTCCAAGAAATTTATGGACACATAGGGGACAGAGAACGCAGGACAGGCCAATATTCCAAAGTAGGTGTTCTTCATGCCAGACTCCAAAGAAGAACAAAATGATAGTGTCCTGCCACCGTCTACAGCAGCTATTAGCAATCGATTAGGTTACTTAATGGATCCAAATCATATGGAATTCTCCCTCAACCAAGTTAAATGTATCAGCAGTAATACGTACATTGTTCGGACCGAACGAACGTTGTCGACCAGGACAATGGAGCTCTTCCGGCTGGGCTTAGCGTTGAGTGACCCTAAGTTCAGTAGCGGCTCGATTGCTTGAAGGGAAAGTCATGCTGGATCCTCATCGACACATTCCAGCTGGAAGTGAATACAACGAAAATGGAAAAAACCTAAGGGCGAAACTGTGTGTTAGCATGAAGAGAGACCAAGAAGCCTGGTTGTCTCATCGTCCATCGGAAATGGAGACGGCCGCTGCCCTAGATAACCATCGGAAGATATTCCGTCCCATACGGTAAACGGAAAGCAGAAGACCTGGTATTAGCGAAACGATATGTGACGAGAGTGGACAGCCAATTTACAGCTTGTCAAAACGCTTGGAGCGTTGGGCCAAACAGTTAAACCAGCTATAGTTACAACCTTCTATATAGATCATTGATCGTCCTACTATCTTGACCGTCCCATTGGATTTGCCCTCATGCGCGGAAGCCGAACGAGAGATCAGACTGTTTAGACCGAACAAAGCCGCAGGACCACTCTCGGTCTCTTCAAATTCTGCTCTTGTAGATGGTCTGTTGCGGGAGCAGCAAACCGGAGCCGCTCTATCATAGTCTTAATAATAAAGAAAGGCTCACGTTCGAAATGCGGCAATCACAGAGAGATCAGTATGATATCAACTGCTTCTGTCGTGCTTCAGACTGACTGGCACCTGTGAAAGTCAGATGTGTGAGGAGCAATCCGGGTTTCGTCGGAGTCGCAACTTTAATGACCAAATCTTTACATCAATTGTTGGAGCACCGCTATGTTCATCGGCGAGCCTCGGTAGTCGCGTCCCTCGATATCAAAGGTGTTTTCGATTCGGTGGATCGATGTGCCTTTGGGACTGTCTGCTAAGGAAAGGTGTGCCCGATAATTAGGTGAAGGTCATAAGATCGCTGTAGGCTCATGGTTCGAGAAGAGTGAGGGCTCATGGCAAACTGTAGCCGCCCTACAATATCTCTAGCGATGTGAGACAAGATTGCGCATCGTCAATCCCATTTAACTTCGCTGTCTCTTTGCCAATGGTGGTCAGACGCCGCTTGGTAAGGAGAGATGCCAACCGTAGTGAATAATGCCTATCAATAGATAGAGAATTGTGCAGAAGCTTGCAAAAGGACCGTGAAGCCTGGTGTAAGCGAAACAATATGCGAACAGGATGGCCCACTTATCATTTATCTTCAACGACGGGATGAACACTGGTTTGCAGTTTTACTGGTCCTCAGCTCCATCTACTTCCCCTGGAGCGCTCACTGGTGCTGAGTGGTCTGTCCCCATAAATCCCTCTCACCAGGAAATGTGGCATTAACTCCGCCTCTTGCAGCGCTATGAAGCCTCCGATCCTGCTGGTTTACTTCCCGCCCTATTTAAAGATGGTGGATATTCGCTGGCTCGAGAACTCACTGCTTTGTTTTCAGAAGTCGGGTTGAAAGAGGTTCTACCATCTTAGGATAAGGCCATAGTCGTCCCCACCTTCAAACAGGGCATGCGCACAATGTGCCGCAACTACAGGAGTACCAGCTTGGTTCCTGTCGTTTGCAAGGCTCGGTGTCGAGCATACTTCGAAGGCTATCCCTAACTCGCGAATTACTACAGCGGGAAGAACAGTGCTGGTTCCGCCCTGGCCGCGATCAAAGTTTCATACTCCGTCAGATCCTCGATCTCCTCCATATGTACCGAAATCCAACAGTTGTGTTCCTGGATATCCGTGCTGTTTTCGATACTGTCGACAGGACTGCATTGTGGCACTGTCTGTTGAGGAATGGCGTCCCCGAGAACTTCGTATCCGCACTGCATGCTATGTAAAGCCTGATCTTTGGTAAAGTTAGGGCTTATGGCAAGCTTTCGTTTAATTTGCTGTCCGCACTGGTGTTCGACAGGGATGCTCTATCTTTCTATTCTTTTTCAATTTTGCCATCAAGGATATCCTCAAAAATGCGCAGGAAGATTCTGAGACTGAGCAAGTTTTCTGTAGGACTCTACCGAATTATGAAAAATCATAAACATTTAATTGCGAATCGTCAGTGATAATGTTTGGTCGGTTAATGGTTTATTCTTGTTTGGTTAGGAATTCATATTTGTGTTATTATTTCCGAGTACAGGATGTATTTTTTGTATTGTGTACTGTTGCACAAAAGCACAGGTATCCGAAGTAATCGGCGATATGTGTTTTAAAACACTTTACAGAATCGGCGTCTATTAGTCCTTCTGGTAGCGTATTTCATAAGTTTATGGTTTTCCGTTCTACACAAAACTGATGTAATACCTAGTTTATGCAGGAGACCCCGAGTTCGTAACGGTGTCCTCGGGTTGTACAGGGTTCTTGCAAGTGAAATATTGGCCGCAGTATGGGGGAGTGATTCAAGTGTAGTACTCGATCGCTCATAATAAGGTCAATTCGTACTCAGCGGTAACATAGTGTGTAGAGTCCGAGCATTTCACAACGTTTTTCATAGCGAAGCTTACGTAGACTGGGTATCATTCTAGTTGCGATGTGCTGTATTTTCTCCAGCTTTTCAGTTTCACACTGTGTTATCGGATGGCAAGCTGGGGCACCGTATTCAAGGATTGCTTTAATGAGCGAGGCGAATAAGCGAGGGACGGTTTCTTCGGACCATGTGGAGAAATTGCGTCGTAATACCCAGAGCATATGAAGTCCCGCACGCTACAATTTCTATGTATTTTCTAGTGATTTCATATCACGTTGCGAGAGTACTCCTAAGTCTCTGACAGATGTGCTACGGTGGAGCAACTGGCCGTCCAAAGTGTATGATCGAGTGGCTGGACGCCTTGGTGATACTGATGAGCCTCCGACTTCCTTGCGTTAAGAAGAAATCACATTTCAGTGGACCACGTTGACTGTCGATCTAAGTCATGCTGGAGGCGAGCGCAGTAATTTTGGTTCACAATGATCCTCCAGATTTTCGAATCATCTGCAAACAGGGCACATGGTGACTGAAGCTGCTGTGGAAGATCGTTGATAAGAAACAATATTGGCCCAAGTACAGTTCCTTGAGGCACGCCACTTGTCGATGGGAACCAGTCTGTCAGGTAGTCATTGACTTGCACTCTAAACATTCGTTCCACAATAAACTCGTGTAACCACTGAAGTAGCGTGCCACCGATTCCGTAGGTCCTCAGTTTACGAAGTAGTACCTCCTGGTTCACTCTGCCAAACGCCTTACTAAAGTCGATGTACACCATGTCAACCTCCTTCCGTTCGTTGTAGGCTCGTACCCACTGGAGATTTGCGTACATTATGTTGGTGATGCAGGATTGCCCTTTCGTTAAGCCGTGTTGTGCTGGTGCCAATTCGTCCATCGATTCGAAGAACGATAGCAGACACTTTTTCACAACCTTCTAGAGAACTTTAGATAATATCGAAGTCAAACAGATACATCTATAGTTCTCTACTTTACTCGGATCATCACGCTTGGGAAGCGGTCTCACTATCGAGCATTTCCATTCGTTGGGGAGAGATCCTTCAGAGAGTGAATTATTGGATAGGTTTGTCACGCATGGTGAGATGACATTCGACAAAGACTTAAGTATTAATGGGTGAAGTCTGTCTAGTCTGGGGGACTTTGGACCATCGAGGTTGACGAGTAGCTGATACACTTCGACTGCATCACATTGTAGGCTGTCGAGCAAGACTGGCGTAACCTGTGCCGGTACTGAAACAGCCCACGGTTTACTGGAAAACATGGTGAGGAAGTGCGTAGCCAAGGGATCCGCGCGCTCCGCGCTTGTAATGCGCGTCTGTCCGTCCAAGCTGTCTAGGACCAGTAGGTCATCCCCAGGTTTCAGTTGACGTTTCAAGTAGGCAAATATTCATTTGGGTGCAGTTGGGGCCGAGGATGCTAGCCCCTCTTCAAACTGCCATCGTTTCTTTATCTTTGTGGCGTTGCATAACTTTCGCTGTTTCTTGTATACCGTGTAATCTTCATCATAACCCGAGCTGATGTATCTATCCCAAAGTTTGCGACGCCGTCGCGCTAACTGTTTATATTCCGTATCAAACCAATGCGGTTTGACAGGTCCGACTTTTGAATACTTCAGGGGAACGAACCGAGTACACAGCGAGTTAAGCTTCCCATTCATTAATGACCAACAGGCCTCAAGCGACGCATCCTGTGGTAGTGTCCAATCAGTCTGACTTGCGGCTTAGACGAGCCCGTTGAAGTTCGTCTTCCAATAGTTGAATGTCGGCTTCCGTTGGTTGCAATACGGTAACGGCAGTTCTATGCTTGCTACAATGGAGCAGTGGTCACTGTTCGCCAGAGGTTCGAGGACTTTGATCTCTTTCAGCTTCTGCTCGCAGCTCGTAAACATAAGGTCCAGACAAGATGCCGAGTGCGGAGTTACGCGCGTCGGTTGTATGACATGTTGCGTTGCCCCGATTTCAATAATCATTTTAGCGAATTGAGCCTCAACGTTGCCATGACTGGGAAGAAGCCGAACGTCTGGCCAGAATATCTTAGGTAAATTTAGATCCCCCATCAATAAGAACTGAGGGCGGCTCATGTGCTTCTGTATATGTGGTAGCCAATCGCAACAACGGTTTAATGGGCTACGGTAGATAACACCCACTATTAGTTCTGCGCGTCTGAGGCGGATTGTGCACCACAATTGCTCGCATAAATTATCCTCGCTCCGATAGGTGCTGGTAAGTTTGCCAGATAGTGACGATTTTATGTACAACAGAACATCACCGTGAGCCTTTGATTTTCGGTCGCATCGGAAACAAGAGTATCCTGACAACGCGACTTCTTGGGGTATGACGTCGGAGTTCAGCCAAGTCTCTGCAAGTCCTAAAACGTCCGGCCGCTCCGAGACAGCGAAGCGGCACAGTTCGTCACGTTTGTTCATTAGGCTGCACATGTTGGCGAATGTCACACGGAGGTCCTGGGAGGTACCGCGGGACGTGCCTGGAGGTTGAGCAACCGGTTGATACGGGTTCGTACACCCTTCTTGATCACCCGAAAATTTACAATTTGTAAGTCAGTCTCACCTTCTTCTGTACGGCGTTTGAGCTCAATGACCACAGTCTTCAAACGATCCCTGTCTTCGGGTTCCAAGTCTCGGCGGATGTGAACTTTTATGCCTTTCAGCCTTGACAGACGAGACAGTATGAGCTGCGGCATATTGTGATTTGCAAAGGTGATTCTCAGAGGTCGACATGACTGGTTAGTTTTCTGGCCAAGTCGGATTACTTGTTTAATCGTCACACTGTCTTCACCCACATCCAAGAGTCTATCGATGAGCCCCTGGAGGAACTCAACATCGTGATCATAACGTATCTGAGGGTTTTCATCTTTTGACTCTGGTACGTGGAAGACCATGAGATTATGACGCCTCAGCGAAATCGGTGATGAACCTGTGGGAGCAGGACTAGAGGCGCTTATCGGTTTGGGTTGTTGTTTATCAGCAGGGGACGCCTGAACTCGATTACGTGGCCCCTTGCGCTTTTGAGTGGTCCATGGATCCTCGGTGTTCAGAGGTTCACAGACAGGCTCTGAGAAATTCACGGACCGATCAGTGAAGCGGCATTTCGTAGGTTCCGAGTCTGAGTCTTCAATCGGTGGGGAACATTGAACCTGAGGCTCGGCCGGGGTCGAAGACGCTGGTGGTGGTGCAGATCGCGGAAGGCGAAGTGACAGAGGTACTTTCACGAGGGCGTTTGACCCCACGTGGTGAACGGTTTGTTTCTGCCTGGAAGAGAGGTTTTCCCGTAGTTGTTGGCGGTCGCTGTGTATTCTGATGTCTTGCACCGCGACATTTATCACATATAACTTGGAAAAACCGATGTCGGATGTCGAGAGATTTTCGAAACACGTCAACGGATAAGCCAATGCACGAAATATGGAACAAAACATCGCAGCCGAAGCACCGAAGTGCATGAGCCTTATGTCCAACAACTTTCGAACACGAACCACAAGTAGCTTGAGACGGCATCACAAGGTAGAGCAAATCCAAGATGGCGGACACAGATGGCAGTTGGGCCAATCAATGAGATCTCCGGAATTAGCCAAAGAATATCCACCAAATTTGCACCGATTGGAAAATACACCAAAAGAAGAATATTGGTGCACAATTCACACAGAAAAACACTTATAACACAGTAATCCGAAGCAAAAGTAGTATCCAGCACACGGTGATTCAAAAATCCGCGGCGTTGAGCTCCTCCCAGATAACCTAATTATTGATTTGGAATACGCTGATGATATCGTCTTGTTGGGTGACGGTCTACAGGCCGTCCAAGTTGCACTTGACCGCTTGTTGATTGAAGCGTCAAAGTATGGGACGGCTTTTTCCTCAGCCAAGTGCAAAGCCCTTTGGCAGGAGTTGCAGACGTCCGTATTTGCATTCACTTTTGGTGGTGAGACACTGGAGGTTACGGAGAGTTTTGACTACCTGAGAAGCGGCAACACTTCAGGTGGAGCATTTGGAGGCAAGATTTCAGGGAGTATCTCAGGAGTCCGTCTCACTTTCTCTAAGCTGAGAAACTTATGGCACCGCCACGACATCTGTCTATCCATCAAACAGCGGATTTATTGTGAAACTGTCCGCACTGTACGGTTACGAGATTTGCCCTGTTCGTACCGTTGATCTGCGCCGACTCTCCGTTTCGAGCGCCGTTGCTTGCGGTCCATTGCCCGTGTGTGGTGCCTGAATCTTACAAGCAATGTTAGACAGCGTGTCTTGGGTAGATGAGGCTACTCGCTCCAGGAGCTCGTCCGGCTGCGGTGGCTTGGACCCGTACCACGCATGCGTGCTTATCGTCTTCTGCATCAAGTGTTGTTTGCAGTTGCTGGAGGAGAGGACGCGGTGGACAACGTACAACATGGAGAACATACATGAAAAAGCTGACGAAACAGTTGGCATCGGTCGGTTGTTCTCGACTCATTGGTTAGGATTTCAGAGAAAGTGTTGCTGGAAGTCATGGTTCAAGACCGACCTCAATGGCGAACATGTATCTCTGCGTGTTGTGGTAATTTCCCTACCCTTGCCCAATAAAACAAGCAATAAACAAACACAAAAACTGAATGAAAAACCAGATTAAAAAGTGAGGTTCATTTTCCCCCATTCCCATCCAGCATTCTTATTCCGCCGTGGCTCTGTTGGCACATCTGTACCATATATATATATATATATATATATATATATATATATATATATATATATATATATATATATATATATTTCCCGCCTTCGATGAAGTCATGGAAATGGCATTCACTGGAGACGATCTGCAAGGTGTGGAAGTGCTCCCAAGTCAGTGACTTCTTGACTTAGAGTATGCTAACGACACTGCCCTTATCTGTGAGTTCCCAAACGTGCCAAGTAGCAAAGACTGTCGGGCTATGTTTTACACCCACAAAATACAAAGTCCTTCTCTAAGATTGGCAGGGACCCACTCTTGCGCTGACCTTTGATTGGGATCACATAGAAATCGTCCAGAAATTCGAATACGTGGACAGCTATAGCAGCTCCCGTGGAATCTAGGGTGAGACCGCAAACCGTAAAGCAAAAGCCTGAGGTGCTTCTGCCAATCTCCGCCATCTGTGGCGTCAGCAGGATATCAGTCGCACCCTGAAGTTTATAACGCATCCGTGCGTTCAACCCTACACGGTTGCAATAACTAGCCCATCAAGTCGACAAACCTAAAGGGACAAGGTACATTCGACCATGGCTGCCTTCACATCGATCAACCGCAGTACATCAGCCATTTGAACTGATGCTTCGCTGCCATAAAACCTAGAGGACCTATGAAATAAAGAATAAGAAGAGGGAGAGAAGGGGGACTTACCTGAAAACCGTAATGCCCTAAGCAAACATTCAGGGTCAAGGCATCTACACCTAGTGTAGACAACATACCGTCAAAAACAGCTGGCTAACGTGTAAAGATAAGAAGGCATCGGCGAGATAGCTTCCTTGCGACTTTCACTGCCACGCGTCATAATCAGTCATTATCCCGCAGATAACAGCACCATACAAAGTTGAAACAGACAATCCGATTAGGAGACGGTAGCTGCCTTCACAGATTAAATCATACCTGGTGGGAACACCGCGTGAGCAATAAGCGTGTTAAACGTCGTGTATTTGGTAAAGAAGAAATGAACCGTTTAGCACCGTTATAACACACAGACACACACAAGGCTCCAGTGGCTGAGCCATGAGTTGCGCATGCCAGCAAACTGACTCTCGTGAGGTGCGTTGTTTGCGCGTCGGAGTCTGGATGGAAGGTGAGGAGTCCAAGCGATAATTTAGTCAATAGGAATGAAGGCCCTCACTTCGAACTTGGCGTCAGTTGGTGCCTCCCGACCGCCGGGTTGCGGTCCCAAGGACAATGAACACGTTTGGTTGGATACAGTTGTTGAAATGGATAGGAACCGACTTCAGTGGTGTTTAGGTTGTGAGTTTCTTCGTCCCTCTACTTCCCGGTTATCTTCCCTCTCCAACAACGATCTCACAGAGCATGGATAATAGAGCACTTAGCATTACACTAGTTGCTTATTAGTTCTTGTATTCTGTAATGCTTAGTATTTCGCTCTTCATTTGTATTGCGACACAGCTAGCTGAAGTGTGTTTGCCACCATCAGGTAATGTGTAACTATGATAATGATGATCTGCTTGGTTGAACTATGTGCGGAAACGACCTAAACTTGTCAATAGGCAAAATACCCAAAACCTGTACCAGTTCTGAGTCTTCCGCCACCTGGCGACTGAAGTCCAGCTTGTGCAAACAACTGGACCTGGTGGAAAGCCTAACCCTGCGCCCTAGTTTTGTCACTGGAAGTGATGACCTCGAATGCGACAGTCTCCAACTGATTACATGTACCGATCCCTCGCAGGCACTGTATGAAGTCAAGTGGCTGATTCAGAGTAAGCGATGTAAACTGAACATAAGCGAACTCGCTGCAGTCTTGCTATTTCAATGAAAAATAATAGATGTTACTGGCGTTTGAGGAGCAGTTTTGTACTTGTTTTCACTCGTCAGATTAAGAAAGTAGAACTGCGACTGGAACCCAGGAAGTTAATTATCGGATGAAGCATTTAAACCTAAGCCAGCATAACAGTTATGACTCATTTTGAGTTCGTTTTTGATCACACCGAGAATTTTCCGACTCAGACTGGTCTTTGTGACCGAGTAGCCTGCAACGCCATAAGTTAACTGTTAGCTTGGAAAGGGAAATTCGTATCTATGGAGGCCGTCCGCGTCTTCTACATAGTAACAACACGCATGGAGGGACTCTGAACATTTACGTTTTACATTAGATAACAATGCTCTCATTTTCCCATACTTATAACAGCGCCATTATGAATGCATAGCAAAGAAGAGCCAGCAAAATAACACTGATGTACCGATGTTAATGGTGGCGAAGCTCCTTAGAATCGAACAGCAGGCAGGCAGTCCTAATGTTCAAAAATCTGCTGTACTCATTATGTATGTCTAAGTAACGTCATAAGCCTAATGTCTAAGTAACGGGAATCAGAAATGCAAAAGACACCCTTCTGAGCTAATAAGACATGTTCAGAGAAGTATGAACATGTTCCCTACAATACTGTTCTGTGAATCTACTAATGACCTCTCGGTTTTTCGAAATAGTGGAGCAGCATGGCGCAAATATACGGGACGCCAGTTCGTGTTGCCAACAGTTGGTGGAGTAAGACAGTTTAGTCAAGAGCGTGCCTCAGATAATCTGATCAAACAACAAACAAACTGGTAGCTGCTACCAAGCACAGAAACAACTCCGGTGGCCAGACGATAGGTGATGATCAATTGAAAAGAACCTTAAAAAACATTAGCAAAGACAAAATACAGACAGTTATTAGAAGGTATAAACATCACAAGTAGTAGCAGGTAGCAGCCACAGATATATAGCAGAGGTAGAAAGCGAATGAGGGAATGACATCCAAATGGATGCTCAAGAATGACGTGTGGCCTCTGATAATTTAGTGAAGAGCGAAAGAGGGGAACGTTTCAACTTCGATTCTGGTTGATGGGGATCGTCCGCCGCAAGCTGTAACGGGAAAGGAACGCGGACCGTTAGACCGGACGAAATCGGTCAATGAGGAAATGTGAAAGTGGCGCAAACACACTAAAATCACGGAGGCACGGAACACCGAGGAGTGGCATATAAAAAGCATAAAATAATTGAAAACTACCAAAAATGCTGCCTAGAAATAAACTCTGTCCAGTTTCGTGCGGAGAAGAACACAATAACTTGAGTGATGAATACAGCTCACAGAGAATCCAAGTAATCGAAAGTATTAAGAACGCAAAGTGAAATTAGGTGGAAGAATGAAGTAAGAGACATACAAACCTCTTTCGCCACATTTGCACGCAGATCACCACGAGCCATTAGAAGCGAATAGATCTGGTCGGCGCGAACGTCTGGAAATTCGCGAATGAGATTCTGCGGAAACGGAGACAAGAAAAAGGGCGCCAAGTTTATTAGCAAAAGGAGTCGAGGTCCATTCATCGACATGATATCGCTCGACCACAGTAACCAACGCCCTGGTCAACATAATCAATGCAGCAACCTCCTATCACTGATGTTTTTACTTCAGTTAAGTGATCTACAAAAAGGAATCGTAGCGAAAAACAACATAACGCAAAGCAAGCCGAGAACCAAAACAGCAGAGCAGCACATACCAAGTGGAAATAGTGGAAAAAGAGTCAAAACCACCACAGAACAGAGTATATGTAGTCATAGATTTAAGCGTACATGGGCATACGTAGTCAAAATGAAGCACATGGGGTGACAATGCGAACTTCTTCAAGACGTCTGTCAATTCGTAAGTTAGCCTGCTTGTCTTCCGCGCAAAACCCGTTCGTGACGTCAGGGTTCGATGAACAAACAGCCGGAAAGCGCCCGAGTTCATCGAAGCGTGGTAATCAGAGTAGGATTCAGTTAAAAGACGTTTGGCGCCAGACACTGCCTATGAAACACTGCAAGTCAAACCAGCAATTTGCCTCAGGTTAAAGAAACGAAGAGAACATGAATCAGGTACACGGAAGCTGACGGGACAAAGAATATGATCACTTGGCCAAGCCACGTGAGTTCATGGAATCCAAGTATTTAAAGCAGAAATCGATCAATAACCAATTGGATACAGAAGTGGCCTGCAAAGCCGCCCTGATGATATCGTCTAGCTTGGCGACGAAACGTCTGTAGCCAAGGTACCCGGGGGTCGGAGAACAACCGGACATTCTCAGGAGTCTGAGGGCAGAAAGGTTGAAAAATTCGCACAGCTCCGGGAAAGCTGCGCAGAGTTCACGTGAGCTAGTCTCAGAAATACTGCCAAGATGCGGTGGTTCAAACTGCGCAGGTCACAGCCGAAATCTCCTCAAGAGCGCCGTTGCTGTGTCAACGAAAACCGCGCAAACTTCACCGAAGCTTCTCCCAATGACATTGCTGTATCGACCGTTCGATACCACAGTGACCTCTAACGATGTTTCCAAAGGACATTGACACTATGTGTTAACCATTGGTCTTGCTAACATTCAGCTTCTCTTATAGATTATGCATTTCGCTGCCATGTCAGTAAGTAATAAATACGAAGGTGTATAATGTATGTTTGCTTTTGGTTAAGTCAGTAAACGAACTCATCCACTCTGCCAGTCCGTCTCTGGGTCTCGTCGCAGGCGTGTGAGGTTACTGTAGTTCGTCTTCAATCGCAACTCGCGTGTACGCATGTCTGGTGACTAGGTCTTTTACACCGTACCGATCCGATTTCAATTGGCTACTTCGTGTATTCCGTACTCTCAGGAAAAAGCGTTTCGTCCGTTCCAACTAGGAATGGAGACGAACAAGGACGGTTAATGACCAGATTAAAGTCGAACCCCGTAAACACGCGAAGACAGGAAATTAGACACCTACTTTAAGTAGCCATAAGCAAAAATAATTTCATAATAATAGTTAAGGATCTCACAAACAAATAGACCCGACTTCCTTAAAATAGCGTTTATTGTTGCAATGGATTTTTTGTCACATGTGATTGCTCGATCCCTAATGGGTTAATTAAACCTAACAACAAAAATATGTCCACACGACAGTCTACTCGTGAGCTTGGAATCCGCTACTCTTCCGAGTTCCGTTTTTCTGAACAAACCATACACCAAATAGCTCGGGTCAAACAATCTGTGGCTAACATATACCACAAAATCCATACAGTCCCAGCCAGATTGGTATCAGTTAAAACTCTCACGCGTCCTATTCTCGAATACTGCAACTTCACTTATAGCAGCATGCGGAAGTTACACAGCAAATATATGGAAAATTTACAGAGGTCATTCACCAGTTTCCTTGCTTTATTGTAGTTGAATTAGCCTGATGATAAAGCCCTGAAAATAAGCTTGGTCGCTACTTTTTGTTTTTTATGTCCTCTCCGGGAATCATTTTTCAATTGAAAGTTTGTTTAAAAGCACATCGACACTTAACTATCGCGAACGTTGCAAACAGCTTCACATCGAGCCTCTCTGGCTGCGACGACTAGAGCAAAACTTGATGCGCCTCCACAATCTGTTGCACCAGAAAAAGTACTCTTACCTACATATAGAGATAAAACACAATAACCATCACAGACTCCGTAACAAAAAATTTACGCTACGGATACTAAGGGCTAGAACATCAATGCGATTCAACTTTTTCCTCTTCAGATACTCCGTCATGTGGAACAGTCTAACAACTGCAATCACGACATGTGAGAACCCCACTTCATTCCAGACCAAATTCGACAGGTTCTTTGATCTAGAAATGATATCATCCATGTTCTCATCCGACAACTCACCTGAAGAAATATTTCACGATGGTCCAAAAAATATAATAAGGCTAAGAATTGGCGATAACACCTCATGCAAGACCACGAACGTTTCTGTATATATTGATCGATTCCTTAGTTAGGAACAGTTTCTCACACTTCCAGACATATATATATATATATATATATATATATATATACCGAAAAAGATCGCTGAATTCATTCGGTAGCTTTTGTGTTTCTTACATCCATTGTGAGGCTAATGCCCAAACGAAAGCCAACAACGGTAAGTGACGGAGGAAGAACTTGCACCATTTCTCGAAAGCCCCAACGGACCCAGATTGAAGCTGTGTTCCACATAAAAATTGCAGTAGACTCTTTAACAACAGAATACTATTCGCACCCTCCTCCAGCACACGCAGTGAGAGTTGCGGATTATTTCCCATGTAAAGTACTAAAGTACATAATCGCGACCGAGTATTCTATCCAAGAATCAATAAGTCTTTCGAAAGGTTAACGTGATATGAGGATTGGTAGACTGAGAAAATTAGTTTGTTGTGATAAGCTATATCGGAGCGCAAGGCACCAATAAAATCACATGATCGTCCATTCATGCTGCGAAGACGTGCAAACAGTGCTCTAGATTGTGCAATGCCACGGAATCGCCACACTATAGAATAGTGAGCCATCGCCGTTGAGACGTGAAAACTGTGGTGACCAGGGTGTCTCACCTGTAACAATTTATATTTTACTGCCCCTGGCTATCAAAGTAACCAATAATGTGCGCCGTAGCCTAGTGGTGAGAGCTGTCATCAGTTAAAAAATAAACCGCAAGTTCGATCCTATGAAAAAGCAAACAGAACACGCATTGGTGAAAAGTCTAGGTTGCGCAACCGGTTGTTTAGCCGTAACGAACATGATTGATCACACATCCCATGATGCAGGTTCAGACGGTTCGCCATAGTCTCATAATTGTTACTTTGATCATGCAAAGAAACAATGGCACGAAAACTTAGGAGACAAACTATATGAAACCGCTTAAATTTAAGTGGAAGACTGTAAACGATCAATGGGGACTGGGAAGCCGTGAACGAGTTTACAGAATCCACTGCGGAAGTGGGTGACATTCTCGCTGGTAGATATCATCATGTAGAGGTGGCTAAACAGATGCGGTGTTTTGTCTAAAATTTCATACGATGGTTTGTAACGATGAACCATCCTTAATGGTCTGCTCAGGGGCCGCAGATAACAACATAGGTCTCTTTTAGTCTTTAATTGAACAAATGCCCGATGCATCAAGCGTACATAGGTGCAAAAAGTAGCGGACGCGGTTAAACACCTATTGTTATTGGAAAAAAACACTGGTCGACCGTTCCATCCCTTCGGGACACATCAGCTGTGAGCACTACCTAGGTCCGATGCGGAGCTGAGAATCACGAATCAACAGGCTCGACGGGATGTCAACAGCCGAACGGATTGAATAACCGGTTGTGATATGGTATGGCTCAATCTCCACCGACTTGGACGCCACTACTATGCATAAGTCGTCTTCAGTGCCCTACATCAATTGATTCTCTGAATTTGAAAATATGTTGCTCGGCAGTAAGGTGCAAGCCAGTGGAGAGTGAACTGAGCTGTACCGCACAGCAGTAACTCAATCATGCACACAGCTGATCGAAGGAGAGAGGGAGAGGAAGTGGCTACCTTGTGCTTTATCGGAGGTTGATCGTCGGCTGTCCACCTCTCTGTGATAAATCCCATATAAAACAATCAGTTCTCGCGCGCCACATCCTTGCTCTCCTTATCCGCCAACTTAAAACAAACCAGGAAGTAAAAAGAAGGTACTCACAGCAACATCCAATGACAGCATGGATGAGTCTGTCGTGAGGAAAAACTGTGCGACAACAAAGAGCGCGCCGAATGCAACAATAACCTGTGAAGCGAAAAGAGATCAAATAGGAAAACGGCTGATTAAACTCAGGGATGTAAATAACTCAAAAGAAAAGAGGAGGCAAATACACACAGCATCATCTCGTCAGATGTCAACTAACAGAGGTTGAATTAGTGGGGATGGCTAAGCTATATACCAAGGAAAGCGCGAAAAAGCTAACATTGACAAAGGAATGACAACTGACGCGGATAGTGGGGCATGAAGAAACAGAGGAGTAGGGCAAGTCGTACTGCAGATGTGAAGCAAAACTCAGATGAACTGTCGTAACGGGTGCGGCCAAAATACATCAGATGTGGCTCGATCTGATCCGACACATTGCAGACCTAAACTGGGAACAATCAGATAATCAGTGACTAATGGATATCAGCAACTAAGTAGCTATTCACACGCGTATGAGGAATGGTGAAGATGAACCAATTGGATACACGTGAATACAACTTGGCTGTTTCTAGGGTGTGCATGCTATCAAAGTTTGTTATGCATTTACAAGTAATCGCTATCACGTTTACTCACAAATGTGATGATATCCTTTAGACCCTTGAAGTACTAGACTCGACAAGCTGTCAGCCACAACAGTTGAAACGATGTAAGTGGAATCCGTTTTAAAATCAGGTGCAAGTAATCAAAATATATCGGTTGATCAAGGACTCAGCTAGATGTCGATGGTAGGTATCGCTTAAAAAGCTAAGATAACGTGTGCGCCAATCTCAAAAGATCGTCCCAGTGAGTCGTGTAGCGTACTATAGGTGACAATGAAACTAATCGACATGGTTGTGGCGCTGATGATGGTGTTGAGTATTGTCCGTTCGTGGTATTGTGCAATATGACAAGCTTCATCACCCTTAGACACTTAGCTTGGAACAGACCAAGGTCCAGAGAGGTCACAGCAGATAACCATGTGAACATGGGTCTGAAGCCCAAGGATTTCATCGACACATAGCCTCTGTCTTGGACCAAAATATTCGTTGTGTTTCAACTGTGGAGCGAAATCCAATACAACACGGTGACCGGCCCCAAATTTCCTTACATACATCGAAGAGTGCGTCTAAAGGCGTAACCCAGAGATTATGCACCCTACAGGAGTGAGTGGACGCGCTCAAGAAAAATCAAGATCCTGTCGTTCGAGATAGTTGGTACTCACTTCGTTCTCAACATTCATACTGTCTTCAAAATACGTTTTCAAAGCTTGACCATCGTTGATAATCTTTTCCCCTGCCTGTCGCCGTTCCGAATCAGATTTGAATACGCACCTCCTGTAAAACATCGGAAGATAATTTTCCACGAAGAAGCGCGAAAAAGAAAGTGGCGATAAACTACTGTTCACCTGGTAAGTAGCACTTTCATGTACTCCAGCAATACATTTTCAGCCAGTCGATCGACCAGAGATTTGTATAAAGATGGTCTCAGATGACGCAATGTTTCATCGTAGTCAGCCAATGTTCCAGAAAAGCAATTTGCTGTTATATCGTCAGGGCGCAACCTAAAAGAGTGGAACACGAAAGGCGCGGAAGCTCAAGGGTATGAAAGCTAAAACGATAAACATGGGTATTGTAGAACTAAGTTCCATAACCGTTCGAACACAATTATTGACAGAACCGTTCTCATATGACTGGATATCCCAATGCAATATGAATCGGCTAGGAAAATCAGACAGATGACAAAAACCGAGACTTGGTGATAAACTTGACATAGGTTTCCTCAGGCACGTGCAATTTTGAATTACATACTCACTGGGAAATAAGCTATTTCTGGAGATGCAGCGATTTGACGAGTACGCATTATCCGAAGGCATGAGGAGGATTTGGATCCTGTTAGTTGTAGCAGCTAATGCCAACTCCAACCCCCTGTCAGTGACCAATATGACCAAGGTCATCTGCCCAGGTAATGGTTATTGCAGGCTGAGGATTTGCACAAGTACCTCCCGTTTGCACAGTTAGGGCTGTGGCCACTTGATTGCAATGGCTTCAGCCGAGACCAGTAGACATATTCTTAGTCTTTTTGAGTTGCGATTCGAAGCGACATAAACTACTTAAAAGTGTCTTTAGTTTGTATCTGGTGCCCGCTACTTAGTAGGTGTCAAGGATGAAACTGTGAACATTACTGGTCATGACGTTGTGCTGAGGCGAGGCAGTGTTCCGCTATCCGCTTTGAAAGACCTTCGGTAATGTATCCAAGGTATCTTGTACGAAAACTGCAAATGGACTGATATGGAAAATATGAACCGGCGTGCGCCGGCATTCTGTCTCTCCAACGTTGGGTGATAAGCGGAACGGTTTCCGTGAGGACGCGGACTATAGTGGATGGACAAGTTTGACTCACTGCAGAAGATAAGTTCCAAATCAGCAGCTTAAAAGGGATAACCCAATCGGAATGTCTTCCCAATTACCCTTTTAACGTTTGAACGGGCGTAATAGACAATCGACCGAGATGGCCGAAAGTAGCGCCCGAAGAGGAACATATTTTGTGACAGTGAAAAGAAAAACATTAAAAAAACCGTTCGGCTGCTTCACGAGCCCACCTCGGCAGTTTCAGGATGGAATTTGTTTCTCAGAAAACTAAGTTAAGAATATTTATAAGAAAGTAAGCTGGCAGAGACCGATCAAATCCGATTCGAATGGTCTGCAACTATTGGAATCGAACGCAATCGTTATTTTAATTTGCTTAATTAGCTCCACCAAATGAAGGCACGTGTAAACGTGCGTTCAACGACAGGGATAGTTGTTCACCTTGCGCCACACGTCGAGCGCTCCATGTTAGATGCTCGTGAGATAGCGGCACATGCAACACATCTGCGGCAATTGGATTACGCTCCAGATTCTAGACAGAATTGCAGTGCTAAAAGCGTGTCCCCTTGTATGTGCCACAAACTGACAGCTTTTTCTACCCCGAGGAGTTTATCACAAAATCAAAGACATGCTCATTTCTATTTGGGTATGGCTGGCTTGCTTAACCAATGTCTTTAATGCGGTTCTATAATTGAAAGGAAAGTTCTGCCAAGCGGACAACCTAGGGACATACAGATGATAAAGCTATCTCGATATCGAAGCCAGTCTCCTAGACAACAACCAATGGGTGAATAGACATAAAGCGCCGCATATACGCAAGACAAGCCCCAAAGGAGCAGATACTGTTACTGGAGAGTATCAGCTAATCAGCACTTCTGATGTCCTCTGAACGACCAGTTCAGGGGGTCACTCGTCGAAGCTGTTTTGTCATATCTGTTAAGCGGACTGTTGGACAGGTTACCGAGTGTATCGGAAAGCTTAGTGTGTTCATGGTTCCCTATGAAATCAGTGAAGATCATAAACTGGGTTTCTCACTGAAAACATAAATAGGGATAACTAGCGACAATTCTGCTTGTAAGAAGAACTGTGACGCCTTTCCTTCCAACCCTGAGCGCACTACCAGATTCAAACTCCGACGGTGCCATGAATAAGGTACTCCCTGTGAGATAGCTGTAATTTGAATCCTAGTCCTAGTCTGTGTTGACAGTCCTCGGATAATGTCCTTCTGTGAGCTCACTTTGCCTAGATAGGCCCATGCACTATCACCCGCCGAACTGCCATATTTGATTCTTTCGTGTCCCCTATCAAGTTCGATACTCTGAACGTGATTGCGCGTTTCCTATGCGACACTTTCTTGTGTTACCCACTCTGTAATGTCCCTACCATTTTCAATGTGACACTGTCGAGTCTCACTGCCACATTTGACCTCTTCATGTTGCTTGCGCTTCAGTCTACGTGCAACCCATGCAGTGATCTTGTGCACAGGTACAGCGCAGTGCGCCGTGGTTTTGGCACAGATATCCCGTGACAATAGTTCATGCATCATTTAAACACCCTTCGTAGGCGCAGTCACTTGTACGATCGATGTCTGAAGACTAACCTGTCGGCTTTCGAGGAAAATTGTCGTATTACTGTTAGCATCGGAAGCGCATTTGTTGAGGTTCGTATTACCGACGGATTGTAGATAGAATCGTCGTCCAGTTCCGGACTTGTTCGTTGATGTGTCGCCGGTGGAAACTTGTTTGTTCAAAGCCCCTCCAAGCGATTTGTCACTAACTTCATGACCAAAGTGACCACTTTTAAAGTTTTAATATGTGTAGACAGGAAATATGTGAGACAGGAAAACACCAAGATGCTTTACGGTCGAGGAATCAGGTATGCTTTGGTCATCCACAATCATGGGACTAGAGGTAGGTATAAGGGACTGCAGTCTGTTGGGATGTAGAAAACAGTAGGTTGTCACGCAACACTTGGAAAGGTTGAGAGAGAGGGTCCGGGAGATGGTGCAAGTCACCAGTTCGTGTAACCCTCGTTGAGGTTTCAAAGAGTCCTTGATGAGTGGAGTTATGCAACCCAAGGCGAAATCATCAGCATATTTACAGCCTATGAAGTTTGGTGGAATAGTGAGACCTTCGAAGTAGGCGGAGAAAAGAAAAAGGGGATAGGATGGCACCCTGCAAAAGACCACAATCGGCTGGGAGTACAGAAGATGTACTGGGTAGCTGGGTGAAATGGGTGCAATTTGTGAAGTAGTCACGCACTACACACACATGGGGCGCCAATTTCAGGCAAAATATTCGGCAGTAATGATCTGTCGAGGTTCTCAAAAGCGTTGGTGTAATCAAGAAATAGATTTCGTACGCTCTTACATCTTTATCCAACTCTAACGCAATGGAATGCACCAGGTAAGAAACGGCGTCGAATGCAAAGCGCCCTGGTTAACAGGCAAACTGTTTGAGATTATCAGTATGAATGACGGTGAGAAACCGGAGTATCGGTAGTTTTTCCAATACCTTTAGAAGTACGAACGTGCACACAATTGGCCGACATGTCCGAGATCCCTTTTTTGGCACTGGTATTACTGTGGTTGATTTTCAAATGTCGGCTGTGGTACCAGTCGTTAAGCACCGATTCAAGATCTCTGTCAGAGGTGTCGTTAAAACATTTGCGCATTCTTTTACATCGACTTCTGATAGAGTATTCGGTCCACTAGCCTTGTTTGACTTCAGTCTTAGGAGTTCCTAGTAGGCGATTACAGTATCAAATAAAGTGGCAGGCTCGATAGTGTATTAGGTGATGAGAAGCTAACTCAGCGTTGAGTTTAGCTACAACCTCGGTAATGAGTGTTCTGAAGGAATGCTTTCCGGAGAGTTGTCTTGGAAGCCTCTATAGGTCACGGCAGCTGTGGTTACCTAAAACGGTGTGAATGTACAGTGTTTAACCTTTGTATTCCAGCAGTTATAGCCAAGAACAGACGTTAAACACGGGTAGTTAGCCTATGTTCATAAGTCTGTTCTTTACTTCTTCGCAGTGGCTTGAGCAACGGAGATGGAAATCTCTCCTTTCGCAAATATATTGTCTCAATGGGGCAAAACAGATGAAAACAGTCGATACGGTGCTCGCATTGAGCTGACAAGTCTTCATTGGGGAAAAATATAGAAAAAAGTCGAAGAAAGTGTCGATGCGAGTTTCTCTGATGCAGTTGCGTCATTTAACAATTCTGAGTGGTCTTTTTTACAGCGCAACATAGTTGGACTTACGGTATGACTTGGGACATAGCTTTTGTATGCAAAGGTCGGAGTTACCAAGAGGTGCACACTTTTTGTGTGGAAAACAGTTCGAGTTTGTAGGTAGAAACTAAATCTAGATGCACCTCGAGTCTAGTATGGAATTTTACCAAATGAGCTAAACTCATGCTGTTAGTGAAAGTTGTGTCACTTATTGAAGTCGCCGTGGAGTACACAGGTGGAACATCCTAACTCTAGTTGCAACTCCAAGGCTAGATAGTCTGTAACCTTTGGCAGCCCGAACTGGGCTATGTCCTGAGCCACGTACATGTTTCTAACTACCAGAGTCAAGAAACTGCTCAGAAACCTTGGTCTACAACGCAATAGTTGACAGCATACTGTTGCAGGGTACTCGGAGTTTTGAAATGGATTTAATCCCATCTATGTTAATGTAAATAATGACACCTCCAAGATGTTGGGGCTCTCGTGGGTGGTCAGATCTAACATGGCGGTAGCCATTGCGATTAACGAATTCAGCACCAATATCAGAATGCAACCAAGTTTCCTATAACCTAATTATCCCTGCCTTCATAAATTCCTTTCGCTGCAAAATGTATTTGTAATCATCAATTGTTCCGAAAATTAATCCTACGTTACTGGACGAGATCAGCGGAATTTGTGCCTTATTCACGGGACAGCGCTTGAGTCCTACTAACTAGCCAGTACAATGCGTTTTCTTTCTTCCTAAACTTTTCGTGGTAATTCTTTTAAGAGTGTTTCTGGTCTTGTGGCCGTACGCAACCAGAGGCGATTTTCACACATTGTCTCGACGATAAATCAAATCTTCAAACGAGTACAACAACATTGGTGACTACAGAATTGATGCACTTAAACAGAGGATAAAACAATATCTGAAAACCTAAAGAATCCGCAGTGAGTCGCGTAAAATAATATTCCGATGAGAACAGCAACCACCGAATATGAAGGCCTCGCCATATCGGAGTAAACCAATGGTGTCGATCACAACTGAGGAGTAATGTTCTCAGCTGCCCAACAGCAGTATGAGTTGCCATCACGCCACTAGACAGCGACTAGAATAAAAATGCGTCGCTGTGGCGGTAGCATAGGGAGCTTGAACCTAAGCAAATGGGTCCACCGACCCGCCTCCGAAAATCTAAGATAAGCAAAGTAAGCGAAAACATCGTAAGAGTAGAACATTAAGAGTGGGACAAGCTTGAAGATGGAGATACTCACCACTGGGGCGTCATGACGTTCTTCATGACGTTGCTTAAATCAATCAGGATCGTCTCCTCTGCAGCCAACCGACTGAAAGTATGGAAAAAACATGCACGGAATGGTAGAGGCTGTGTATGTGCATTGCACATATTGTGCAGCCATGACGCAAATAGGAGGGAGATGTTTCAAAGAGAGACGGCAGTTAAAGAAGATAAAATGCGCACAGCATGACGAAACGAAGAATCGCAATGCAACGTTGTTGTGCTGCATGTGAATGCAGGTGGAGGAGTTTGGCAAAAGAGAGGAGAGAACTAGGGAGAGATAATCCCAACATGCCATCGTCGAACTAGATAGTTTGGCCATGAACGTTTCGTCAATAAGAGCAGAAAATATCAACAGCACAAGCGCCCCTTGTCATAAGGTCAAGGAGGCTGATTGAAGTTACCCCTGTTCCAGTCCGTGCTTTTTAAGTGAAAGTACAGCGCTGCAGCTGTTGTGTGGATATGTGAAGTAAGGAGTTTAGCGGAGATACACATAGCGCAACGGTCCAGAGGGCCCTCTGGTGACGAAACAGTCAGTGAACACAAGTACAGTGCCGGCAACAGATAGAGGCCAGTGAAAAGTGAAAAGGGAGTGCAATCACCAAGCATATTAACGTCAATTCCAATGAACAGAACGGAAAGTGTACGCTAGTCGCGAGATAATTAACCAATGTACTTCAAACAGTGAAGCCGTGTGTGCGACACAATACCCAGGAGTAGAGAGAGAACAAGTGATCGATGAAAGGATTTTCGCACAAAACCTTTCGCACGCACGCACTCAAGTAAAGTTTCGCTATTCATGAGTCCGTGAGTAGGGAACGACCGAGACCGTAGTAGCGACGCCGTGCTGTTCACCAAGGGTCGCCCAACGCACTGGGCTTAGTTAGACCGTGTAGGAAACGCTGGCTGCTAAATCGAGTCAAACGAATTTCCAAAGTACTACGAGAGTCCGACAAGAGCATAGCTCGAGGCTAATTATGTGGATGGGCGAGCAAACGGTTCAGATTAAGCTTAATTTACATACTGTCCAGGATAACCCAGTTAATATGATCCAAGCACCG
>OX104071.1:41324688-41360632 GCA_944474145.2 Dicrocoelium dendriticum
TTTCGCTGTACCGTGTACGCCTTGTAGTCCACATCGGAGCCAGAGAACACGAATTTGTTCCAAATGAAAGTGGTACCACAGGCTTGCAGCACTGCCCTTCACCTATCACACCTATGACTTTGACAACCCAGTGCCTCCTCACACCAGTGGTTTAGGTGAGTTGAAATAGTACACGACTTTCCCTACGTACATTGGCTTTTGCCCTGCCACCACCCAATACATCAACAATTCGATCAATCCTGCTACATCTTGGTGACGCTCTAAAACCCGTTACCATAGGAAAGCATCGTATTCGTGTGAATATGCTGGTGGGTAATTAAAAAACGCTTACTATTAGGAAGAATAACAGTGAATGTGTATGTGGTGTGCTTTGGTGCTTCACAGTGTAGATTCGTTATTCAGTCCATTCATTTGGCTCGCCAGTAATAGACCTCATTCCAGCACGGACAGACAGAGGTGCATGCATTCACGCGGCCAGAGATTATGAAAGTTGGGCGTTTCGAAGAGGCGAACGTGTCAGAATGCATGATCGGGTCGATTCAAGTGCTCCAAATGGAAGCCAGATATGAATTCCAGGTGAGTCAACAATTGTGCGCCGAAATGCGTCATTGCAAGTGAGGAAAATGTGCGGTGTTCAACGGGTGCCAAGTAAGATGATGTAAAAGTTCGTAATGAAGAGAAGGCTTGCAAACACGAGGATTGTGGCCGATACGGGGCCAGAGAAACCGATCCCCATCACTCGAACGAGAATTGTTGATCAGCAAAAGAGCCTCCAAAGCTCCTTTTGGAGTCTGATGAGCAGCGCAGTTGAGCACTCATGCCACTAGCAAATATCATTATATCCGTACCCTTAGACAGGCAAGTTGTGGACTTAGAAAGAGTAGTATATAACACGTTTCTGATGGTTTTCGAACCACAGTTAGTGGGAATATACACTGAAGCAGAAAAAGCACAACATGACCCTATAGATTTTCTAGAAGTGCGAGGTGAAACTGCAAACAAGTGGAAGGTAAAGGGCGAGGAGAAGGAGGAAAAAAGTCACTGTGGAGTGAATTTAGTGAACATATTGCACTCAGCGACTGGCGGTTCCGAGATAGGGGTTTCGTCGAAGGCATCTCAGCTACCTTTTTAAATCAGTCACCGCAAGGCAGTGATGAACACGTTTAGCTCGAGTGTGTGGGTGCGGAGTGCCAGTGAAGTCAGCTTGAAGACAATCACCATTGTATTCCTAGAGTATTTGGAACAATTCATGAACGTTTGCCATCGTGGTATATTATGTGCTGGCAAGCACGCTCTGTCTCGTGTTATTATCCCAATGGTGACGAGTGAGTGGTATGAGGTAGTCGAAAGCAAATCAGAAGGTCAGTGTTCAGTTTACAACTAGCAAGCTATTTTTGCTCGTGCTGAAGTTTTAAGAGGACAGCACCATCGACATTTCCCCAGTCTCCAGTGAAGAGGATACTGAAATCGAGGTGGTGTGAAGGCTCTCAGAGCATTTGGTAAACGCTGACTAGCGTGGAGCACAGAGGTGTATGGTCCACCACATCCCGTTAAAACTGAATCACTTTGCGATACGGTCTGCCCACACAGCATAAAGAACGATGCAGAGACCAACGGAGACGTACCAATGGTCGGCGACGACGCCAAACTGATTTTTCAGAAGGTTAACCTCAGATTGTAAGCGCCCCTTGAGCTGTACTTCCTCAGTCAGCTCTTCCATCATCACGGAAATAAAACTGTCCGCAATCACGACCGCATTGTTCGCGTTGGCAAGCTGTAAGGAAACAAATGGTCCGATGTGTGAAAAATGCATCTCAAACGCGCGGGAAAAGAACACAGGATGGGCAGCGATATTTGTGGCTTATCAGTAGAAAATCAATATAGACGAGCGCACGGAGATCGTTTGAAAAATATGGCAACACACATGGGAGTTTGCGAGCAAGGTAAGAAGATGAGCCTAAAAAGGAACTATTTTCTAAAATTAACCGATTCAAGAGAGCCTGAGTAAGGACCCAGGTCACATAGAGAGGTAAGCGATCTGAGCAACATATGGGCTTTTACATCGGCACTTGCGCAACACAAACCGAGAGTAAATGAACCCTTGCCTTCAAAAAGTGTGAGCGAATTCAACTATAACAAAGAAGATGGAGGAAAAATCGGTAACGAGCTGGAGGAAACTGGATACCTGGGAGTATCGAGAAGAATGCGAAAAGGAGGATTATAAAACCAATGTTCCTAAGAAGGAACTGTTACACACTTGCCAGTTGAGATAGACCGGAAAGTGAGCAATGAGTGCTGGCGTTTGGACGAAACCATGAGAAGCTCCTCACGAGTTGCATAAGAACAGATATTGCCGCTTGTCAAGCACTAAGATCGAGAGGAATGAGACCAGCGCAGGAGATGTGCAAGACTTGAGTACATGGTGTGTGCGCTTATTAGGACGTTAACATGGTGAGTCGGGAAACGAACCGGAAGCGTCAGCGGGTTGAGAAGACTTCCAGTCGCGCTGATTCAAACAAAAGCAAACGACGCTAGCGTATCAGAACCAGATTTAAGGACGTAATAATTAAGCAGAACTCACCATGTACTCAATATAGAATCGAAATCGTGAGCGGTCTTGTAAGTATGCAACGTGGTACTCCTTTAATTTAGCTGAAAAATACGCAGAGTTGTGTTACAATTTGAAGTAGAATAGATAGCGTATATAGACAACATATGCATGAATTGTGTGGAATAACCAGGTGTGTAAAATAACTCCAAAAAACGGTAGAGAATAGGCAGCAGCAGTTGGATCCAACAAAATGGGTTCCGTAGGAGACAATATCAAATAACTCGCATAAACACAAGGTAATACTACTCCCGTAGACCCAAACCCGAGAATACTACTGTCTTACGACGATCCGCGTTCAAACCGAGGAGATTATTGACGTGGCTCCAGAAAGGGAAATGTAAATGTTACATGGCCCATCAAAGTTCGCCTGAGCAGTGACGGAGACAACAATGCGATAACCCGGAAACAGAGGGCATATCGCATCTGTAGCCTTGTCATCATAAGCACAGTAGCGAAATGCCTTCATAATGCAATGCTAGGTGAGAGTGACACTAGCAGATAAAGATCAGCAGCGATGAGGGCGAGAGAAGATTAAGATATACCTCTAATAGAGGAGGAGCCAAACAAGCAGAGGATTCCTAAAGGTCAGTATGTAGCGTTTAATGAATAAAGGACGCAGTGGACACGGGCCACTACCATGGACACTTCATGTTGCCCCTTGAATTTAGTTATTTTCCGTATTCTCGCCATGTTAGTTTCGAGCAGAAAATCGGTAATAACACATCAATCCGATGCATTCACATAACGAGCAGAATGTGAAAAAGCCATCAAGAAGAGTGGTCTGAAGTGTACCAATTCTTCGAGATTACTGAAAAACAAGCCAATACAGCTTTGTCGGTAATCGACCGACCCCGTACATATCGTCAAGTGCAGTAACTGAATTACACTACAGAATTGGTTAGCTCAGATCATCTAGCCAGAGGTGCTGTATGTTGCCTGCCCGAAAACACTGCACTCCGTGACCGATTTCGTAGTCTGATTGCACTCGACAAGTGGTAACGCAGCGACTTGAACATGGAGGCGTTTAGGTGAAATCCGAAGCCTCTGCTCCTAAGGCACTGAGTAGTAGCAGGGATGCTTGGTACTTCCCAAACTGGAAAGCCGGTGCTTCTATTAAAAGAACTGCGACTGACGTCAGACAGATCCTGCTGTACAACGACAGCAGGATTAAATTCAGCGAACATGGTCGACTAGTTTTATTCGTCAACGACAGTAAGAATACCGAGAAACATCAAGGAGATGAGTATTTGGACATACTACTGTCCATAGAAAACCAACATATTTCGAGGGACGCACCGACGACTAGATTTTAGGCTGAAAATTGAAGAAAGCATATGAACACGCCGGATGATCTCAGAAGGATCAAATGGACTGAACAATGAACACGTCTGAGTATAGTTGCCTACAAGCGAAGTTAGAATAAGATGTTCCCTCATCTGCAACAATTCTGAAAAACCCAGCGTCAAATAGAGCTCAGGCCGGAATGTCTACAGAAAATACACTCGAGGAAATCCAATCAAAAACCTACCAAAGGCAAGTTTTCTTATAATATCACAAACGCGTCGTCTTCTAAAACCGTAATATCACTTACTATTTCAAGAGGAATAAAAACAGTGACTGCTCAGGGAAGCTTACAATTTGAGCTGTTGAGAGCATTGTCAGCAGCGTTTGCTCAAACCCCATCGGTGGAATGATGATACTATGTAATCTGACACACCAGAATAATTACATCAATTCAATACGATTCCAGTCGTGATGAGTGCTTCGCAGGAAACGCGATACAATGGTTGTGCCACTAAACCATTCAATTTGATTGCATCCTAGTCGGATACGTCGTTCTAAGGAACATGCTACTAAACACGAACAACCCGTGCGAGGATGTAGCAAGACTCGGTAATAAACTTGAAAATTCTATAGTCTTTATAACGAGTACGACTATGTTCTAAAGGGTAAAAGGCTAAGCGGAATGTTCCAAGAAGAGCAAAAAGTACCTGGGGAGTTGGAGCGGATGTTAACACGAGAGGTTCACTTGTTCGCTATCAGACTACCGACCAAGATTTTCGATTGTCTTGTAGATCTGACTTCGCACATGTAAACACGCGCGCAATGGCAAATCAGACAATTGCATCGTTGTATAGCCTCGTGTTCTTCATTGGTCCATTCTTCGGGCTCGTTGACAAACAGTGTGCAAGTGCAAACAAACATCCGTGCAGCTGTGCATCAAGTCGCTAAATTTTACTCAGCCCCAGCACACACATCACAAAGACTACGCTTTATACTTCCAAACTAGCTTAAGGAACCAACCAGGAACCAATTGAAGCAGGCTCATGGGTAAGTCCAAGAAGTGGACCCCATCTAAGCCAATTGTTTAAACTGGATCACCATACCGTTGAATCAGACACACGCCTACGCGTTGTACATATGGGTTATAGGACTATTTACTAAGCAGGAGCCAGCGATCGCTGTGAGTGCCACATTGTTGTCATCAAGCGAGTATGCTCAGGTATAGGCGCCCAGGCTCATTAGATAGGTGTAGGAAGCGCAGCTATTGTGCCACAAGAAAATTCAAATAAATGATCGCAGAAATCAAATACAAATGACAGTATGCTTAATGTTTATCATGCGTCGAAAGCAGACTGTGGTTTGATGCGGAGGGACAAAGAAAGACACATTCTAAGCACTACTGAAGTGGGGTCTTCTCTACGTTAACTGGCACTTCCAAGCAAATGTGTTCAGTGTCTTTCGGGCGGGTCTCAGTCCGGCAGTTGAGGCCAAGTTCCATTCAAGTCCTCATTCTCCTTCTCTTCTTTCATCCATACCGTGCATATCGCGCAAATAGCACACGCCGCAGGAGCCGATGTACTGTTATGCGTAACGCATTGACCAATCATCAGAAGTTGGCACATGAAATAGCGGTGCAAAGCAGTTCACTTGCTGTTTGTGCGCCATAAACAAGTTACCGAAGGCACGAGTGGTCGAACGCAACGATTCGCTCTGTCTGATAGACCACGGTTCGCAACCGTGCAGGAGAGTTGAACTGACGGCAGGAAGGTAGATCCGACCCTCTAAGGTTAGCGAGAAGTCGCGCCAATAACATAGGTGGCAAGGGTTAGCAAAAGCGATATGACCCATTTGCTGTGTCATATGTAGTCTCATCTCTTAGTACACATGCGCTGATATTGCAGCCCAAACAGCATAACTGCCTCACCAAGATACAGAGTTAGGGTTGGTCCTCCGGGCTAGCCTGGCATTTTGACTACAAACCACAACACGAAAAGACTCGCAGTCAGTGTCAAGCTGTCCATCGTTGTTTGGCAAGTTTTCAAACTGTTACACATTAGGGCAATATCGTCTGCGGACTCCAAATGGAGAAACAGCTCCATACCTTTTAAGTCGAATAGCGTCAATAGCGAGGTTGAGAAAGAAAGATGACAGCTGGTTTCCTTGTCACGCATTGTTGAAGTTATTGAGTTGCAGTGACAGTTTGCGATAAGCCCCCACGCTGCCCGAAGTACGCGCGTAAAGCGCTCTGACGATGATCGCATATTTCTTGGGCACACTTATTCCAATCAGACAGCCTAAAAAATTAGATAGATCCACAGAAACCAAGGCACTTTGCTCAGGTCACTAACGCTCATACCGAAGTATTCATCCAGCGAAGTTCTAAGAAACCTTGGTAGTTGACGTTTTTCTCATCACAGACGCGGATTACCTTCTGTGGTATGTTGGCAGAGCCATGGGAACAAAGGAATACCATGCGCTAAGCATCAGAAAATTATGCTGTGAAACAGTAATCGCATCAAATTCAAACATTCCGGAAATGGACAACTTCTTGCTAGTGGGGTACAAGCAATGACGAAGGAACAATGCAGCCATGCCAACGTGCGCCACCAAGAAAATCATCATGACTCAACTATCACATCGGCAAAGTGAATACACAGGGTGTGAGAAACAGGTAGCACTCACATTTTCAGGCTCAAATTCAATATCAGTACGTCAATCTCCTAATACGACATGAATATGCTTACACAAACGAAGCAAATAGGTATCGTCCCTGCAAAACAGAAAAACCACACATGCAGAGGATGACCCTACATAAAGCGAATCAAACACCTAAGAGCTGTTTAAGGAGAATGATAATAAAATTATAACTAGTCTAAGAGCTCTATGCAGCTTTGCGTTATTCTAACAATATCGGCTATTCACAAACATCGTATTTGTCCGGAAAAAGAGGGCGTGTAAAAATCCCATCTTCGCTGATTGCATACAGCAACGGTCCAGTGGTCCACAGAAAAGCCAAATGAGTGAAAATCAGGACGGTCATCGTACAAAAAGACTACGTCACCAGTGTCACACACACACACACACACACGAGACTCGTAATGGTCATCTTCATTGACTAAAAGACCATCAACAGTTGGGATTGATTGTGATGGTCATCGTGAAACAAGGACCCTGGGTACTGTAATCGCCAAGACAGAGAAAGAGCAGACAAAAAATGTTCCCCCGAGTACATTAGTTAGAAGTTCCCTTAGAGCATTTTGTCCAAATAATCACGAGACCCCGGATGGTTTTCTATTACACCAGACGTTCTGCCGAGAGACCGACTGAGAAACGAGGGTGATGTAGCTTTTGGATAGATCGACGCGCAATGCTGCGTGCTTCGCCATCTGATTCCCACACTCAAAATATAGTATGTTGCCTAAACAGTAAGCTGACGTCAAGAACCAGTTCACGCGTCTTTGCAGCGTTAGCGGATCTCGTGTTCAGGTCAGTGAAGGGATCAATGCGCGGAAAGATAAGGCCCGCGTGGCCTTTTGATTCACTTTGTGTGGATACGACGAGGCATCAATCCATCGGTCAGAAGAATGGCACGCAATAACGTGGTGCGGAGCGGTCGCAGAGATCACAGAATGATAACCACACACCGGGAACAAGAATCAACCCGTCGCTTTCGCTCAGGTATAATCGAGCGTCTAGCGGATGACATGCTTCGTCAGCCCGACTACTTGTGTGTGGTCTGCCGTAGCTGGATCCCGCTAAATGGAACGGCGGGGGGGGGGGTGAGGATCAGGCATGTTTCCTTATCCCAAACCTTTGATTACTCCAGCTGACGAATTAAAAGCTTTTTCGTTCCTCTCGAATTTTTATTGGTCGTGACCACCATTACTGTAAAGGGCGATGTGTGTCAAAGTCACCGGATTCACGGCATCTCGGTGCACGGCTCCAAGCTAATAAATAGGATTGGACTTAGGAGCGTGGAGGGGTCGATGCATCCCACCCTCCTAAATGTGGACCTTGGAATTGGCCACCTCAGACATTATGCGATATGATGCACTTGGGAAATCAATAGAACGCACACCCGAACAATCGGCTACACGCTGCACTTTTTCACCTTACGACAACAAGATTGTGTGATAGTTGCGTTTCAAGTAAAGTCTGCATGCGCCCCTCTCACACTCCCTCACCCGTTGGTAAGGCACATATCGCTATTGTGATGACGAAGATAGATGTAAGCCGGTCCACTGAAATTCCTTTCTTGGGTCACAGCCGACTAGCTTAAATGAGTTGAGCTAAAGAAACTAAGTTATCCAATATAGGTGTTCAACTTATCCATTTGTACAATGTTTACGTTCACAAAGTAGGTATCAGTCTCAGCGAAGACGTAATCTTGACATGGCAAGTGACAGATACTGAAGGAGTTAAGGATAGGAAACAAGACTCGTGAACATAGAGTACTCACCGTCATATTCACCGACAAAGAAACTCATTTGATCCACACACTTGACCAAGAAACGCTCACGTACAGCTCGTCCGAGGAAGTTCAAAAGATTACCCTTGCCTATCTATATATGCGATGGGATGAATTGGACGGTTGGAATAAAGTGTAAAACGAGATGGAATCGTAGATTTTCATAGACTGCTAAAGAATGCATCAAAGTAAGCAGGGTTGTACATGATTTCCAGGGACATAGCAACATGCTGTGGAGAGAGGATCCACTCGGATACACAAATAGTTGTGACGACAAAGGCAATGGAAATTAGATCATGTTGCGACTTACCATCTCGTTCAAAGGAGTCATCACGAGAACGGGGAGGCCGGTGAAATAGTAAGACGACCCATCAAGTTCAGGTGCAGTGGGGCGCTGCCAGTCCTAGACAAATACAGGGAAATGAAACAGTGACGTGACAGTTGACAGGGGAACTGGAGTGATGCAAAACGCAGATTGAATACAATGTGACGATTGCTGTAACGATGAAAGGGAGACAAAGTACTAGGACTCGCAACCGTCCGGGAGCCTCTAAGATCACAGGAAGGGGCGTCGGTTGATTCAATATGGAGAAGTCAATTGTTAATGTGAGGATAAAGTGTTGGATTAGCCTAAGCGAATCATTCGTTGCAGGAAAGATTAGCTATGCCCATAGAAGGAAATAAGCGCATTTACCGCACCCGCAAACTAAAAAACAGCACGCGATTATTAAAAAGTAGATAAAGGAAGTAACAATACTAGTAGTAGCAGCTGTTAAGAGCTGTTAAGAGTGGAATGATAAAGTGGATAGCAAGGAAGGTCAGAGAAAGAATCCGTGATAATAAAACAGCTGAACGAGCAATGAGAACTTGATGCCATACAAAGTAACAAAAGTGGATAAAGCAAGCCTCATAAAGTATGGTGCAGCTGCAAAGTCGCAAAGATGAAAACGAGTCGATTGGCCAAATGGTCAAGATAGAGCTGAGATAAAGGCCAAATCAGACGAAAGCATATGAGGAGAAAAAAGATTAAAATAAAAAGGCCGGTATGCCGCCACGCAACTAGCACCAATCGAGCGAAGGTCGTTCGTTCACCTACGCAAGCTCGGACCCGTGACCACCGGGTTGCAATTCAGACATGTTCACCTTCCGACCACGGGCCGGTACACGGAATGGGCAAAAACCTCGATCTCATTCTGACGATTGGTCGTATTGGAAAAAGTCGGTTTAAAAGAATTAAATCAAGCACACTACCAAATACCAGTGGTATCGCTCTGTCTGCTTCGTAAGGATATTGCACAAAAGTAGGTGCAACAATCAGGTTCCGAAAGCGAAAGTGCTAAAAACCGGCGCTAGGTAAAGTGGCAGTCGAGGCTAGATTTAGCAATGTGAGAACTCTAAGTAGAAGGGAAACTATGGGATTCTTGGCTAAGAGAAGATAATAAAGTAAGGCTGTGTAATGAGGTGGCATGGGTCTCTATTAGAGAGTAAATCGGATGCCTAACTAGAGATTTTTCAAAAATCTCCATAAACATAAACCAGAGTTCCTCCAAGTGTCAAACCGGAGCGGTTGGAGATAAACGAGGCGAATGGTTGGCGTTGGATCACGTAAAGGAACACTTAAAACATCAAATATAGAACGATAAAGAAAATTCATAAACCGTTTTCCCAAGTTCAGCATTCAGCCAAGGCAAAAGGAGGATAACGAAGTGAAAAATGTAAACAACGGTTCCTTCGTATATGTGACGCGCAGGAAATCCTTGTAAGATAAGAGAGAACAAGCTGTGTCAGCCAAAGGAAACTCCGAAATAAATGTCAGAGCTTTGATGGCATATATGTCGAAGGTACGTCAGTGGAAAACGAATCGCAACAAAACAGTGAAATCAACAAATCGACATCTATTTGTCCTGTGAAGACGATGGGAAAACTCACTGTTGCATCTTTCGTTAATGAATTTGTGAGCCAAGTACGCAGGCGCTCTACCGTTTTGGAAACGTATCTGTATAGGAGTGAATGATCACGATGTGAGCAGAGAGAAGATGAAAAATTGCAGATGAGAAAGCTAAAATGGTTAAAAAGCTTACAAGGTGGACAGAGGAAATATAAACTCCACTAGAGATGATAGCATAGAGTAAAAATTAAATGCGATAAACCGTAAACTTCGTGAGAACCTGCACTATGGATGATACTCAAGACAAGGTGTGACACATTTGAAACTCTCGCAGTGAAACGAGTGGGCAATTTCGACGCAGTTCCAGGTAGGTGTTGCATGCAGGGCAACAAAACAATTGTGAATGATGGCATGAAATAGGCAGACTAATGAAGAACTGGAAGGGTCATCGATGGATAATGGCAGACAATGCATATCGATACAAAGGTTGAAAAACCAAGTAGTTCCTCCCAAAATGGGAGCAAAAGGCAGTTTCATGACGAGATAGGTGAACACTGAGGCAATTTTATCATCCAGCAGCATCATTGCACATTAGGTGAAGGTGGGAAACACTTCAACCAACTGTTCCGCAACACACAAAGACAAGAAAAAGCAAGATAATGAAAATTAGAGAATACAAAAGATGACACAAGGCTTAGTAACATACTGTGCTTCAAGAGATAGTGGTTGAAGGGAGAAGATAAGCGGGATGGGAAGGGACAAAGAGACACGTAATACAAACATCACTGAGGTTGGCTCCTTGCCATGTCAACTAGTGTATCCAAGCAAACGTGTTCATCATACTTCGGACCCCAGCCGGGCAGTCGGCACACACCAACCGACGCCAACTTCGAAGTGAGGGATTTCACTCCTGTTGACCGAGTCATCGCTTGACCTCTCCTTCACTTCTTCTATCCAGACCACGGGCGCGCAAACAACGCATGATGCGGGAGTCGGTGTGCTGGCATGTGCAACACTTGGCCCAGCCATCGGATTCTGGTGCGTGATAAAATGAAGCTAAGCGGTTCACTCGCTCTTCCTACATCAAACACGCGACGCCGAAGACGCTGATTTTTCACGCGGTGCTCCAACCAGACATGAGTAAAGCTGCGAAGTCAGTGATAACCGAACGGAAGTATCCTCTTTATATCTATCAACTTGATGATCCAGGTAGCGCAGCCGTACAGGGTTGAAGGTTCGGCTTCATGGTAAACTCAACCCTTCATAGCGAAAGTGATATCGCGCCGGCGCAACACGTAGCGGAGATTGGTAAAAGCGCATCGAGCCATTGCTATGCGGTTTGTGATCTTATGTTACATCCCCTTGGCGCTGATATGGCTGCATGCATACTCGAAGTTCTTGACGACTTCAAGCTTATCCCCAACAAGGGTAACCGCAGGGGTAGATCCATCTTAATCTTGAAAGGATTTGCATTTCGACGGTGCAAAACATAGACCAAAGCGACTGACAACCGAGGCTAATTTGTCTGCTGCTATTTGGCACGTTTGGCAGCTGTCACAGATAAGGGCAATGTCGTCAGCGTACTCCAAGTCAGGAAGTCGATCACCTGGGAGCAGTTCCGCGCCTTGCAAATCGTGTCCAGTGAACGTAGTCTCCATGACTTCGTCGATGGAGAAGTGAAAAAGGAAAGGTGACAGCGGGGATCCCTGTCTCACACTGCTGGAAATATTGAATGCGGACGACAGCTTGCCTTAAGCCCTCACTATGCGCGTACCGCGCTCTTATGACATTTACATATTTCTAGAACACACAATGCTTGTGTAAACAGTCTCAAAGGGCACATCGATCAACCTTTGGTGTCGAGGAACACGACTACGGTGGCTCGCCGATAAACAAGGCGGTGCTCCAACAATTGGTGTAATGTGGATGTGATTAGTAAAGCCACGACTCCGACGAAATCCGGCATACTCCCCACGAACCTGGCTTTCACGGGTGCCAGCAAGTCTACGAAGAACGACAAGTGAAATCGGACTGATGTCATCATGATTGCTGCATTCGGAAAGTGAGCCCTTTTAAAATTGGGACTATAACGGAGCGGCTACAGCCTGCTGGAACAGTTTCCTGCTCCCACAGCTTCATAAGTTGTGCAGATCATCTACAAGAGCAGGTCCCCCGAAGTTGAAGAGAGATGGAAGAAATCTATCTGCTCGTGCAGCCTTATTCACTTTTAACGGTCTGATCCCACGTTTGACTTCTGTGGGTGAAGGTGGGTAAGGGGGACGGCCCATGGAGAAGTCGGCAACTCTGGTTGATAAGGCTTCTAGATAATGTTTGGTCCAAAGCTAAAGCGTTTTCACAATCTGTAGATTGGCTGTCCACTCTCGTCATGCACGGTCCCGTTAGCACCAGGTATCCGGCCTGTTTCGTGTATCAGACGAAATAACTTCTGATGGTTACGTGGGGCAGCAGCCACTTCCATCTTCGATGCACGATGAGACCACCAGGCTTTGCGGTCTCTCTTCAGGCTAGCACGCAGTTTCGCCCTGAGGTTGATTACAGCCCTTAACCGTGGACCAGGGATGATGGAAAAGTTCCCCCAGTATGGCGATGCATCAAAGCTGTGTGAGACGTTGACAAACGCAAGATGCCTAAATTCCACATTAAGTTCGGAGGAAAATGCACACAGTCTAAATATAAAGCCATAACTGTGGATCAGTAGTACTTTGTCAACGGAGCTGCATAACGTAACATGCGACGTAAGAAATTCTTCCGAGGATATAATACCCTTCCGTTATCGAAGGCGCACACACAAGTACAGGAAAGACAGGTACTGTACATGGATGACAAAAATTAGTCAAACCAGCGAACGAAATCCCAGAAACTGATTGTGGTAGGAAGGCAACGGAAGAGAAAGATGGCGTACCGCACAAGCACGCTTACAAGAATAATGACAAATAAATACCAAGACGAATTCACGCACACATGCTTTGTGTAGCAAAGCATAGAAACACAGAAAAAGTGTAATGCTGACTGCCACTTGTCGAAATGATAACTTCCAAGAGCATTATGACAGTGACGCCGCAAATAAATGCAGGAAAAAGGAAACCAATTTTGGTGAAAACGTTGGAAAAAAAGAGGTCAATCGCAGTTTGGCAAAAGCCTGTGGATAGGTCGGAGGATAATGCCGAAGATTTAGAAAGACATTGGAGATTGTCAAACAACGTGGTTGCGTGACTCACTGCTCTCGCAGAGAATCCAATTGTTGTTCCGGTAGCAGATTAATCGGATACTGTAGAGTCAGAGCACTGAAATCAATGTCCAAGGCCGGCTCTTTCATGAATTCCTCCGTACCATAAAGGAGAACATATTAAGAGAAAGAGTGGAACATGCTTACTGGTAGGAATTAATCCATCCTAGCAGTTGGACGATTTGGGTGTCCGTCAGGCCCTCCGTAACCATTGCTTCAACCTAGAAATCTCAGTTTAAATCCAAGGAAAGATGTAGCTCACATGAGCTCCGATCGCGTTGTGATACATCTCAACAAACCGATTGAATATGCCGTAATCCGGAGGGAAATAGGTAGGGCAGATATTCTGAAGAGAAAATAGAGCGAAATAAGAAAGGGTGCATGAGTGAGGAACGGATGTGTGTTCAAAGTAAAATGGGAGCAGCTACTGTGATTCAACTATCATATCTCATCAGCCCTCTCATCTTCGACAGAGAGGTGCGTCACATAGAGGTGATGTCAATACTAATGGGTTGTTGAGCAATGAGGCGCATAGCTGGCTAGTGTACAGTGGCTGTGGAGTCGTTGTTCATAGTTGATGTGATTAGGCGGCCACAAAGCAAAGTAAACTGAGACCATTATGTGTGCACTAAGGATATGTTCAAGCCACGCGGGAGTAGGGAGGTCCGACAATGAAGCAAGACGAAGGGAGTATGCAATCTGAATAATTTCCGGGTCGATCTCCTAGGATGAAGTGTGGAAAAACTGGGTCACCAGATGGGATTACGGTTGATGCGGACAGGTCGGAGTGATGAAGACGCGTGCAAGCCTATACAGGATGAAAGTACGGTAGAACAGTGATTCAATACCCGTAAAAAAGCTAAGACTTAACATATCCCGTAGAATGGTCAGGGTGAAGATCGCAGAATATAGAAAGATGTCAATAAAAATAAGATCAGACCGGTGAACTCACAAAACTATACGTAATAAAAACTGTTAATCCATTGCAAATCCATGAGAAATGATGACAAATGAGACGCTTGTATAGGCTGTCGTATGAATATGTGCAGAAGATCAAAAGGTACAACGTATGCTGGGAGCTGGACGGCAGTGAAACCTCTAGCAGACACTCGTGTTTGGCAGTGGGCAATGAATCATGTGAGATGGTGCAGAGAAAGGGGTACGCGGTCAACCCACGCTTTGAACTATACTAGCGTGGATGTACAGATGACGGAAACCGGAATGGCATTACATACTTGGCAAACACGTACGGGAAAGAAATTACGACGGCATTCCAAACGAATATACTGCTCAGTCAGCTTAAGATGGCGGTCTCACAGATTGCTGTTGTGACTATGCTGGTGGCATGTGTTTTGCGCTCCTCAGAATCCGACAAGTCACAACAATGTACCCACGAAATGGTCGATATTGACCACTGAAGATCCCGAGCTCTTTCAGTCTCCGTTTGTAGGGTAAATGGCGCAAGATCTTGACGCTCTTGCTTGACCGGCGTTGAGATATCTCCAAAGCAGTGAAATCTATCTTCAATATTGCATATTCCACGTGTGGACGTATGTACGCGCTGAGACGCTGCTGAAAAGTCGACGGGTCGTAGCTCCCGAATACACGCCGCAGGAGGCCCACGGTTTGAATGCTCCGTCTTGATACATTATAAGTCTGATAAAAAACAACTTAGGTCGCTCGGAATCAAAACGCCCAGATCAATTTCGCTGGATGATGTTTGAAACTCCTGGTTGCCCACTTTATATCAGTAGACCAGCCGGCTGGCGTGGGTACACTGCTCTACATGTTTTCACATCGCACGGAGGTAGATTCTGGATTGACCTTCCATAAACCCTATCCAGATCGGCTTTAGGTAGCGTGAGATCATCTGGTGTAGTGATCGATCTCCATACCCTGATATCATCGGTATAGACAGTTCGAATTTATGAGGTGTTATATCGTTGATATAAGTCAAGAACAACCGTAGTCCCAGTACCGATCCTTTTGGTACTCCGCATTCGATTTGGATGGGGTCTGACAGGGATCCTGTTATAACGCTTCTTAGTTGTATCCACTCTTAGTCTAAACGAACAAACATTCCTCTAAGATAGTACCCCACGCGCGCAGCGCATCCAATCGAATTCGGAACGTTGCGAGCTAAAGTGACTTAGACGCCAGATGTACACGCGAGCTGGGAGTGGAGAGGAAAAACGCGTAATCTAGAGTGACTGCACCGAGACACAACGAGAAAGACTGGCTGTTAACAATTCCTTTTACTGACTAAGCCAAGGCGAAGCATGCCTTTTAGATACTCATATGTATAGCACAACAGAATAGCAGTGTAATGCATAAGCAAGACACATGAGTTACCACTCAGTGGCAGTGCCCCGTGGAGTTGTGTGGTAACTGCCGCAGCAACTGTGGAGCTCAGGTGGTTCACTGTGATTCGACGCGATAGATACAAATGTCATGAGAGTTCGGTGGGTTGATTGCAGCTTGCACAGTAGATGCATCCCTGTCCGGGACAGAGCTCAGTTGGTTCACTGTGGCTTGGCATCGATGCCCTGGGGGCGGCTGGGTTGTTGCTCGCGCAGTCTGAGTCACCGCTTGGCAACTGCATGTCTGAGGTGAGCCCCGTGAAACCTGAGCAAGTTTCATGGAGCTATGCGAGCTCGGCCACATCTGATGATGTTCACCTGCAGTGCTTTTGACCCTCTGCGGACACGTCCCGGCCGGCAACAAGGATAGTGCGACTTCCGTGTTGGTTGGGTGCCACTCTCTGGTAGTGGCTTTCTTCTGTGATCTCGAATGCGCCAAACACATATGCAGTAGCAAATGCGGGGACAACTGATTCCCTGTAGTGTAACCTGAACGCGTTGTGGTCGAAGATGGCTGCAGTGACGAACGCGTGTTATCAAACACAGAGACGGTTGAGCGTCAATGTTGCTTCGGTTCAGGGTGAGTGGGCATCCCAGTAGTCGCGTGCATAGACAGGTTCTCTAATGGCGAAACCATTGCGGTTTGCCGGCAACAGACACAAGCACTCTTACCTCCGTGTGCCGGTAGAGGAGAAAGCTTCTGACCCATTCTAGGGAAGGATCACTAATGTCGAAGCACTGGATATTTAAAAAATTGATATCATGGTCTAACCGATCGAATACCGTTGAAAATTCGAGAAAAACTACACCAAGTACTTGCCATTGTCTGTTGCTTCGGTCCAAGTGAACCGCCTAGCATTAGATTAGTAGTGCACGATGGATATTGTCAGAAGCCATGCAGTTCCTGTTCCTCTAAGCAGATCGTTAATACATTGGTAACAATGGCTCTATGAGCTCCGAAAGCACAGGTATAAGGATAACAGGACGGTAGTTGATTGGGTCGGAACGACCACCGTCCTTGTAATTGGAATTATCATCCCGTGTTTCCAAATGTCGGGTACGTAAGTTGCATTAAGACAGCAGTAGAAGAATAAAGCCAAAGGTTCAGCTGAGCTTTCTCCTACCACTGTAAGTTCAGGTGAATGACAATAACTCCATAACTGTGCGTACACATACACACACACACACAACATTTTCGGTATAGATGAGTGAGTTTTGGTAGTGGGAAAACACTCGGTATAGGGTTAGATGGACAATGGACGCGCCAAAGTTTGGAGCATATCGCAGCCGCAGGGCATTCGCTGCATCCTACGTAGACGTAATCAGTAGAAATCTGTGATTAAGTAAGTGAAGAGGGAAGTGAAACACCGCACAGATACCGGTATAAACGAGAATCACACAGTAAGGCGTGGAAATGGTGTGGCTCGCAACGATGGAACTGGAAACAATAAATAATAAAGGTCAAAAAGGAAAAACGGATGTCGACCAATAATATTGCGCAAACAAAGTGCATGAGTAAGAGTAGGCCAGAATATGCACATTATGGCAAGAAACAAATTGGTAGTGTCGATCGATCAGTGGTGTCCATGAAAGAATGCACAATCGCACAACAGTGTATGCAATGGGCTAGTTCGCGTACTGTGTGTGGCAAACACAGTCGGTGTGAGCCCTGCACACGCGAACGAAGTGAAAGCGAGAAGATGAGAGGAAAAAGCGCAAGCATCCTGTGTTTGAATTAATCGATCAAAGAAGGTGCCGACGAAGTTACTATGGAGAGGCCAACTGACCGTCAACTCAGCACCAATATCGATAGCCAGGACTACACAAATGCGCAACCTATCTCCTCATAAGAGCCGTCGAAACAAGTCACTGCAACAAAAAGATTAATGATGGAAGGCGAAATGGGAGGCGAATCTAGTGGCAAAAAATGAGGAACCGTACGCCACATCTCGAGAACCATAAACTAACCTTAGCAATCTTCAAATCGGCAAGCGTGTGTTGCCTGATAGCTTCGTTGTGGCGAACAAGTTTATTTCTGTCAGTATCGCTGTCGAGTGCACTTCCAAATACCCTGGTGGAAAGGAGAAAAACCTAATACTATGGAGCAGAACGACAACCAATCATATTTATGAAGTACTTCAACTACACGGAATACCACGGAATAAAGTAATTGTCAGAGATAGTTAATTGCGAGTGTCTTGGTCGGTAGCATAGTATGGGGCAGTGTCACCGACAGTAAATTACAGAGATGAACAAAAGGGTTGTCGGAGGAGTTGCATAAAGCATACGTCTTTACGTAGGCAATGATAAAATAGAGTACCCGGGCTCGATTAAGATATAGACTAACCTGCTATTGGGACCACTTATCTATGAGAACCTGTCGAAAACGTCCCCAGCGTCTTTCCTATATTTCTTGTCTTAAACTGTGTATCGTACTCACCTAAGGCAATGGCGGTCGCGTTTGTGTGGTCCCCAGGCATTCTAGCACCTGTGAAAGGCAACCACCAATAGCACGACGGACTGAGATTTCGTCTAGAAACGTCATGAAAGTCTACCATCGTATCGCACAGATGGCTTAGATTTCGTCTGGAGGTGTCATAATTGGCCGCTCGTTCTGCTTACCTTGTCTGGATAGCAAGACTAGACACTAGCGGTTCAGTGGCAAAGTATCTGTCCGCACGTGGAAATGGGTGTCAAATGGGCCTGTGATTTGTTTACAAAAGTATAGGTTATCATAAGTTCCGGATACTAAGGAGAAACTGTGTGCCGCTGTCTAGCCATGCGAGTATTCGGTGCGCATAAATTCATCACCGTTGTCATCATCAGCATCATCAACAGCAGTCATACGAAATAATGCTTTAATGCCGTACAACCACGGTGATCTAAAAAACGAAAAAGAATAACAGGGAGAGGAAGGGGACCTAGCATAAAGCCTTAATGCCCTAAACATTCAGGATAAAGGCGATAACACCTTGCGTCAATAACACCGTCAGAAACAGCTGGTTATCAGGAAAGAATAAGGCGGCATCGGCAAGACAGTTTCCTTTCATTGCCCATCGTCATAATCAGCCAATACCTTGCAGATAACTCTGCACCGCACAAGGTAAACATGCAGTCCGACTAGGAGACAGCAGCAGACGCGCCACTGATGTCGACGGTGAGCCATGTCCTGTAACGTCTCGAGCCAAGCACAAGGCGGACCACGTGGTTCGTATAAATTGATGAAGACAAGTAGAAACTACATCATTCTGTGTCCATTTCGAACGGAACACTTTCTGGTCAAAGAGTCTGACAAAGAACAAAATGGCTAGTTCCGAAATGGCATAGCTAAAGGTATTAACACTTGAAAGAATAGCAGCGATTTGACAAAGTCAAGAAGAAAGAAGTTAGTGAACATTGGCAGAACATTACGGAGTAGGAAAGACATCCTACGAACTTTAAAGGCTAACGCTGAATTTTTGAACGATTTGGAAAATGACGCACCGATAATGAAAATATAGCAGAAAAACGGGAAATGAAGACATAAAAACATTGTTAGAAATGGTACCAGTCTGCATTTGCAAGAAAGTCCCATTACCTGGACTACTGATTCAAAAACGAGCTTCGCACTTTGCGAAAGAATTTAAAAACCCAGTTTAAAACATCAAACGGTTGGCTGCAGGAATTCATCAATAGGCACTGTATATGGAAAGCGAATGGTTAAATTGTTCGGTTTCTGTGACACGAGAGAAAAGTTTTGTTTTTGTTCCGGCGTGGAAGGACTGATGAACGTGCTTGGCGTAAGGCATATCAGTGATGAATGGCGTTTGTTCATTGACTCGTCCAAGAGTAGTGTTAAGGCCATACTGCTCCATAATGGAAATTCATACCCAATTGTGCCTCTGTTGCGTGCCACCCATATGATGGAGACTGACGAAAGTATGCACTGCATTAAACGACGATAGGTACTGTTGGAACATCAGTGCTGACATCAAAGTCATTGGACTCCTAATGAGTATGCAGGGAGTCTTCACAAAATATTGCTGTTTCTTGTGCTTATGGGACACCAGAGTAACTGAACAGCACCACACAACCGAAAAGTGGCCGGACGGAGGACGGAACGTGCTGCAGGGAAACTGAGTGTAATGCGTACATCTCTTGTGAAACCTGATTATATCTACCACCCCTGCATATCAAGCATGGTTCGATTAAAAACTTCGTCGAAGCCCTCAAGTGAGATGGTTTTGCGTTCCAAAACCTAAAACAAGTGTTTCCGAAGATCATTGCTGCGAAGCTCAAAGAAGGGATACTTATCGGGCCTGATATTCGCTGGATAATGGCAGACAGTAGTTTCGAACGCCAGTAGACTTCATTCGATTTAAAAGCGTGGAGATCATTTACAGCAGTGAGTACAGGATTTTCGGGAAGAACAAAGACATCACACACAAAACTCATTGCGGACTAATGGGCTGTTGGTGCTCTAATGTCACTCAAGATTCACTTTCTACATAGTCACCTTGACTTTTTCCCTGAGAACTTGGGATCTGTTAACGATGAACATGGTGAGCGCTTTTACCATGACCTTTCAGTCATGGAGCAGCACTACAGTGGCAAATACCCGACTTCTATGATGGATGACTTTTGCTGCTTTCTGCAGCTTGAGGGCGCTGGATCATACAAGCGACAATCTCGGCAAAGTCATTATTTCCTAGTGCCAAGGTGCAGTCAGTAGTTAGCTGCGAGTGTTGCAGTGACGTTGTAAACGTATTTGCCACATACATGCGTACAGTATATGTTGTGATTCAGTACATACACATATGATTCGCACGACGTAATCTTGATATTACTGAAAATAATCATTTGCTTACACCAATGTAACCTGACGTGCTAGGTAACATCGGGATACATTTATACGATCAGTGGAGTGTATGCTATAAGGTCGGGACATTGAGATTTCTGTTATAGAAAATAAATTCTTTCTGTTGCACAGTGTAATCTTTCGAAGGAACGGTTTAGATGCCAACATACTGACAGCCCCATGGTTGATTCCAATTTCCAATCTTGTAACACAACAAAAATAAACTGGGATCTCCGTGCCGCTTCAACTTTAGCAGCTGGGGATGTGAATTGTGAATCAAATGACGAGCAGGAACAAGATTCTACAGATGTTCTAACAAAGTATACATTCACAAGCGTACAGGGTGATGTTGATATTTTGCGCTCCTACGCAATAAATAGCGGACGCAATCACGTGCTTACACTTACCATGGACGTCAGGGAAAAAAGAAATTCATCTTTTATTTCAACTGTAAAGTAACGGACTTCTATATATGGATTTTGTTCATCTGCGGGAAAACGATGCGAACAGTAAAGTGTGTGATTTTTCGAGGACTTGTAAATTACGCCGATCTACAGGTTAGTTTTTAATATGTTTACTCATAAACTATGACTAGTATATTTGTACTATTAATACATCCCACAGTACACAACATTACCGCTATTGCTTTAAGTAAAAGTTGTCTGTGTACAGATATAGTTCGCATTCGAAAGTGTAGTGTCCCGTATGTATGAACCTGTCCATGGGGACCACTTTTCCTCGGTCCGTTGTGTGGTTGCCTTAGACGGATTTGACTGCAGTTGATTGAATTATTTCTCTGCCAAACACAATTGGCGCCTACATTTCCACCCGACGATTGTGGTGGAATCTGGGAGCCCAACCACTTCGGCAATCCACGTTGATCCGATGAAAACATTCTAGGAGTCATTGACTGAGGGTTGGCTCCCGAGTTCAATTTGCTGAGGGACAGGAAGCTCAAACCGAACAAGAGCACAAATTCATCGAGAGGTGGGCGATTGTGAGGCAGCAGAGATTACCACCCACGGAAATATGACAGCGATTCAGTTCTGTTAAGTCCAGTTGAACAAAACGTGGTGGATCCAGTCGTCACAACTCACGTCGACGGAATAACGACAAATAACAATGGTAAGAAAATGAGACTAAACGCAAATAAAAAAGAAAATGGAAGCAAACTATAAAAAAATCATACACGTTAGCTAGAGGTGGGGAACACCTCAGCTACTGTGCCGCAATACAAAGAAAAAAAACAACTGGTGAAAGCTGGCTGAGCTACCGGTAACGGATGGGCATCGTTCCGGTAAGCTACCAGCCGGCTGCTGTGCACCCAAAAAAAATTATTATGCAAAATTATATAAGGCTAAGTAATGAGATCGTGGTTGGAGGGGGAGGCTAAGAGGGATGGGGTGGGACAAAGAAACTCACAGCACAAACGCCACTGAGGTCGGCTCCTAGCCATATCAGCAACTGTGTCCAACCAAACGAGTTCATCGTCTTTCGGACCCCAACCAGGGAGCCGAGACGCTCCAACCGAGGACAGCTCAGAAGTGAGGGCCTTCATTCCTTTGGACCAAGTCATCGCTTGGCCACCCCTCCTCTTCTTCCATCCACACCCCCGGCGCGCAAACAACGCACGTCGCGGAAGTCGGTGGGCTGGCATGCGTAACACGTGGCCGAGCCATCGGAGCCTGATGCGTGAAATAACGGTGCTGAGCGGTTCATTTCCTTTTCCTGTGCCATAAACAAGGCGTCGAACACGCTCGTTGCTCACGCGGTGTTCTCACCAAATGTGAGCTAAATTACGAAGGCACCGGTGGTCGAACGTAACTAGCCTCTTCAGGTCCGCTGCTTTAAGCGGCCAGGTTTCGCAACCGTACAGTAGGGTCGAACGTACTGCTGCATTGTACACTCTACCATTCAGGGCAAGAGTGATGTCGCGCCGGCGCCATAAGTGACGAAGGTTAGCAAAAGCGCCCCGAGCTTTTGCTATACGATTCGTGATTTCATCTTCAATCCCACAGGCGCTGATACAACTTCCCAGGTAGTTGAATTTTTGAACGACTTCTAGCTGATCCCCACCAACGGTCAGCGTAGGACGCGGTCCAGACCAATCTTGGAGAAACGCTTTGCACTTCGAGGGAGCGAAGCAAAGCCCGAAGTGACGGACAGCTAGTGCTAATCTGTCCAGTGCCGCTTGGCACATTTGTGAGCTGTCACAGATTAGGGCAATATCATCAGCATATTCTAAATCAAGAAGTCGTTCTCCTGGGAGCAGCACCACACCTTCTAAGTCGTGTCCTGTAAACGCGATTTCCATGACTTCGTCAACAGCGAAGTTGAAGAGGAAAGGTGACAGCGGGCATCCTTGTCTCACGCCGCTGGAGATATTAAAGGGCGACGACAACTTGCCGTAAGCCCTCACTCTGCCCGAGCTACGCGCATATAATGCTCGGATAATATTTACCTATTTCTCAGGTACACCTTTCCTGAGTAGACAGTCCCAAAACGCATGCCTATCCACCGAATCGAATGCACCTTTGATATCGAGGAACACGACAACGGTGGGCCGCCAATATATGTGACGGTGCTCCAACAACTGACGCAAAGTGAAGATGTGGTCAATGCAGCCACGACCTCGACGAAATCCAGCTTGCTCTTCACGAATCTGGCTTTCACGAGTGCCAGTCAGTCTGTGAAGGATGACAGAGGCAAGCAATTTAGAGGCGATGGAGATCAGACTGATTCCTCTATGGCTGCCGCATTCCGATCGTGAGTCTCCTTTGAAAATTGGGAGTATGATGGAGCGGCTCCAATCGGTTGGGACAGTTTCCTGCTCCCACAGTCTCACTAGTAACTCGTGTAAATCATCCACAAGAGCAGGTCCCCGAATTTAAAGAGGACTGGAGGAAGGTCATCAGGTCCCGCGGCTTTATCTAACTTCAACAGTTTGATCTCATGTTCGACTTCTGAGCGAGAGGGTGGATCCAAAGGAACAGCCCACGGAGCAGGGCGATCACTGGTCGGCGAAAAATCTAACAACTCCGACCGATTAAATTGCCTTTCAAAGTACTCAGCCTAACGTTCCAGGCGTTTTGGATAGGCGTTGTGGATAGGCTGTCCACTATCGTCACAAATCGTTTCACTAACACCATGTTTCCTGCGCCCGTTTCCCGTACCAGACGGAATAACTCACGATGTCTACCAAGGGCAGCGGCCATTTCCATCTCTGTTGCACGACGAGACCACCAGGATACGCGGTCTCTCTTCAGGCTAGCACGGAGTTTTGCCCAGAGCTCTTTGCGAGTTTCATTGTGTTCGCTTCCAGCCGGAATATGCCGGCGAGCATCTATAAGTTCCAAAGACTGTGAAGAGACCCAATGTTCATGTTGGCGATTAGACATACCACATGAGGATTTGCCTGCTGCTAGTAAGGCCTGTTGCATATGAGACCAGTGAGCTTCAATTGCATCCAGTGAGCGTTTATCCAACTCGGATGACAACGTAATTTGATAGGCGTTCAGAACAGCTAGATTCACCAGTCTGTCGGTGTCAATGCGCTCACAACATCGTCGCGGGCGTCCGCCAAAGCGCATCCGCAGGTCAGCACATACAAGTGCATGATCGGTGTCAACACCTGTGCTCCAAATCGAGCGACAGTTCTGGACGCAGCCTCTCCAGCGGTAACTGATAGCAATGTGATCGATTTGCGTCCATAGCTGGTTCGATGCTGGTGGGCGCCAAGTCACCCTCCGGCGGGTGCTGTGTCGGAAATTAGTGCTCGCAAGGAATAAGCGAGCATCCTCACACAAATGAAGTAAACGCTCACCGTTATCATTACGGGAGCCTATACCATGTTGGCCGCCCAGATGCAGCTCATCTGTGGATAATTTTCCAACTTGAGCGTTCAGATCCCCAGCCAGCACTACAGTGTCCGAGCTTCTTCTGTGGCGAAGCAGTTCGTTCAGTTGGCGATAGAAGTCGTCTTTTACCGAGTCATCGCTACAGTTTGTCGGTGCATAGGCAGCGATAACGAATAGACACCTGTTAGTCCCACGCGACTTCGAAGTTTTGAACGAGCCAGCCAATCGGAGCGCACACATCCGGCTACTGATTGGAACCCAATCAACCAGAGCAGCTTCAGCCCGGGGACTCAGAGCAATACCAACACCGGCTTTGCCGGTGCTCGAAGCTGCATCGTCACCGGATAGGCGCAATGAGAAAGTGCTGCTAGTGTCACCTGAAGGGGTTCGCAGAGTGAGTACAGAGCTCGAGTCTTGCAGGCGGGTCTCCGATAAGCAGCAGATATTGATCGATAGGGTCTCCAATGTTCGGGCAAGTGCTGCCTGTTGACCGATCTGAAGCAATGTGCGAACATTGAGGCATGCCAGTCTGAAGGAGGATCGAGGGCTCCAAATGGAAGCCGATGAACTGAAATGGGCCGTTTGCTTGGACATGGGCCTGTTGACAGTGCAGGAATGACGCTCTGCGTTCACCTGTGAGTTGAAACTAAAAGACAAGCGACTATTGAAGCAAGGTGGGGGAGGGCCGAGAATTGGGGGGTTGAAAACAGGGGGGATAAAAGTAAAGCTGGAACGGGACGATAACGGTGAAAAAGCGCAAGAAGGGGAGTAAGAAGATGGGAAGGCTTGAGCAGTAGCATCCAAACCCCTATCCACCCTGCTCGATGCAGCAGATAGGGCACCGTTGATTATCCTCTGCGGTGGCCAAAGCATCAGAAATAGGTTTGACGTGAGATTCATTGTATTGCGTGGGCAGGATACTGTCAGGTTGCCCAGGCATAGACAGGAGAACGATTAGGGTTCTCAACCAAAGCCTTTGGTTCAAAAACCTGTCCGCAAGGCAGCGGGTTTGGAACTGGACTACAAGGAGTCCTTTTTAAGGAATAAGGAGCCACCCTCATTCCAACTCCCAACCTGGAGGACCAGGAGGCTGAGTTTGTCTGGCCTCTAACCATTGACCAATCTGGTATGAGTGGCTCTGAAGGTGCAAAAGCACCACCCAGTATAGCTCAATGGATCACAGAGGCACACAAACCATCGCACCACGGTAAGGTCCAGCCTCATTGCGATGGATGGAAGCAAACTAACCTGGATGGGATGAAAAGTAACAGCTAGATATAAGAAAGCAAATGCAAGAACGTCACTGACTGTGCGACTAAGCTATATCTGAGTCCCCAAACATTGGCGTGGACCATCCGGAGGCCCCCATCCATGCATCAGTCTGACGCCATCGACTGGCCATCTCGGGTGGTTTCGCCCAACTTGGTGCAGAGGCAGTATTTAACGTACGGTACAAAAGCGGTCAACGGACATACGAAGAACATGGTCTAGCCAACTTAAGTGGATTCAATAAACATTTCAGTGAGGTATCAGATGGCTTTATGCAAAAAACCAACTGGCGGAGCTCAGCATTGCACGTCCGGTGTTCCAACCAGAGGGGAACGATACTTCGCAAGCACCAGTGACCAAACACGGCCGAGCGTTCAATGTCTTCACTAAAAACTGGCCACGTCTTTGATCCACACAGTAACACCCACCATATCGCAGCGTTAGACAACCTACCTTTCACTGGCAGCACGATATCCCGCCGTCTCCATAGATGGCTGAGCCTTTGAAATGCCACACGGACTTTCCTCAAACGCGAAGTAACCTACACAGCGATATGACTACCAGAAGTGGCACGGCTAACAAGGGAAAGTGCACTGACGCATCACTTCCAGTAAATGTTCGCTGATGGCTAAAACCAGGCAAATCGGTGGTTCTGCAGCAACACCTTGAACTTTGAAAATACAGAGCCCATACCGAGGCGCGCATCGATACGTGTTAGTCTATACAGTAGTACTTGTCTATCCGCTGCGTCAGACCCAATGAGAGCTATGCTGTCCGCATACTCAAGGTTTGTCGGACCGTCACCTGCAGAATTTCCACTTCGGTAGAGCCTGAAAGAATCGAGTCATTCATGTCGTGTGGAACTCAGGAGACAGCTACCCACAGACCTCGGGATTCACGGCAGAAAGAATTCGGAATGTAAAGGAGTTTTCCAAGCATTTTCTTCATGGATAGACACTGCCACAAGATGACACGAAGATCAGAGTGAAGAGCGTAAGCTGACCTGGTTCGCAATGACTCCGCTCTTACAAAGACCAATAACTCATAGAAGAATGAGACCTGTGAGAAGTTTGGGGGCAGTGGAAATAAGACTAATGTCACACGAAGTGGGGTGAAGAACTCTGATAACGAACATTGAAATAGGAACTAAAAGGATTTTGTGAGAAAAATATTTGGCTTTACTTGGCAAGACAGCATCATAACGAGTGAGTTTGCTAAAAGGGGTTCACACCAACAGATGGTCAAAGAGGAGACTCGGACAGATGTCAGGAGACAGCCTACGGATACGATTGGAAGATTTTAAACATTATTTAGCATAACAAACGGAAAATCAAGAGGTGACACCGACTTGTCTCGTATGGCCTGTGCGATCGAATCGAATAGCAACTGCTTCCAACGTTTGGGCCTTCCATCTGGTTTGAACTGATTCTTCTCACATCGTTTCTCCCAAATGGCATCAGCACTAGCAGTGAAAAGAATGGAGTTCAAGAGTAAAAAGTTAACACACTTAGATGTACCAGGAAAAGTACGGTACACCTTGGCAGCTAATGGATGTGGGGAAGTTCAAAATACTTAAAGAGTGGATATTATCTTTAGAACTTGCTTAGGTGACTAATCGCTGAGAGGAAAATGGGAACAAACTGATGTAGTTTCTATAGTCATCTAATCACACGCGGAATTCATCACAAACAGGGTGGTAGGTGGTAAAATCGAAATGTAACACTTCCAGACAGGTGAAAAATTAGCAGTGAAATAAGATGATATCAATGAGCCGAAGATACATGTTCACAATCCCTTTCGAGCTCCCGAAATAGGGCGGAGATAGAATTGCATAATCTGCAATGCGCTGATAAGTACAGTATGTGCCTGACAGAGGCCACCAGGTATACCTTCCACACTTCAGATGTTGGTCAAAAAGTGAAAATAAACGCACTGACCCATGTAGTACGCTACCCATTAGGTAAACGCAGATCAATGAATAAGCAATCCACATCGATCGCTATAGTGGTGAATGGCAGCAGTGTCCCTACAAGTTGTGGCAATTTGATGGCCTATTAGCATCCAGCAGGCACAAAGATACGTCAAAATAACAAAATGAACAGCTTGTCTTTGGTAAAACAGGAGGACCACAGTGCCACTTAGTAGAAAAACATGTCAGTGCAAAAAGGAAGCTCAATGATGAAGCAACGCTCACCGTTCTTCGCGGTCAATAACTCGAACACAATCGACGACAAATCGGTGCTGAGTAACAACAGCACTCGTGATCCTGGATCCGATTAATGTGATCTGACTCCGAAATAGACTATTCAATTCGTCCAACCCTTTGAAATAAGCTCGCAGAGTCTTTCGGCGCCTTAGGACGAAGTAACTTGACGCATACCTCAAGATCTGCTTTTGAGTGTTCTCGATACACTTCGGACATTAGCTCATCCCGAATACCTTCCAATTCCTGAAGACTGGAAAATAGTATGAAGGTTCAAAAGGACCTCACATTTTGTGCATATCAAGAAGATTATCCGTTTCAATATAAGTCCGTGCCTGATCCATGGCTTCAGGAGCTTTCACAAGATAAGACATATTCTCCATAGCTGCAGCTAACTAGTGTAGTAGGAACATTGCAAGGACCAAACAAAAGCAAACTACTTGGCTGTATTTCTTTGAAATATTCTTTAGCTCCAGTAAGCTTGACGGCAAACCGTCTATGGTTTGCAAAGCGGCAGTCAACTCGAACAAACTGAGAGGATAGAGAACAATAAACGGTGTGAAACAACTGTCTCTTGCAAGTTTGAGCTTCAGTGTAAGCTGCATCTAATTTATCCAGTCCGATTTTACTGCCGTCGAGTTGACTGTGCAGAGCCATTTTCAATTGGGCCTCTGTTGCCAGCTGCACGACAAAGGGGTCAGCAAGAGTGCAAATGCACTTACCTTCTGATTGACGAAACGAGATCGAACCAATTCGATTTTCTCAAGTTGCTCAGGTTTCTGACGAGTCATCAATGGAAGGAACAAGAGCGTACTTGAAACAACTCCGCAATGCGTTTCACTGCATCAGAACGAGCCTTCCGCTCCAACTCAGCTAGCTGGACAGATTGGCCACTCATGGCAAAGTCAACAAAATACGATAGACTAGCACACAGTGGACAAACTGTAAAAAAGCAAAAGATGGAGAAATGAAAAAGTGTGATAGCAACTCGCAATATAGGCACAAAATCCACGGATTATGAAAAGGGCTAAATGTTCGACGGATGGAAACATGGGTAACAAGTGAGAGCCGACTCGACGTAAAGCAGTGAGAAGAGAACAGAAAACAACACTGAGGAAGATGACAAATAATCTATATACTACAATGGTCCAGTTGCGGTGCAAGTCAACATGGCGTGATGCAACCCCCTCCCCAATGACCCAGGAGAAATAGGGAAAACAGATGGCTGAGGAAGTCCGGGTAGACTGAGACAGTAGAGGAATTCTAGAACATATCACTTATGTAATGAATGCAAACAATAATAATAAAGCCAGGGTGATTAGTTGAGTAAAGCCAACCCATAGTAAAATTCTGCCGTTTCATTGGTTGTGAATTTGGCTGTAATTCAATTACTAAGTACAGTTACTGGTTGGAAAAGCTCGCACAATTCGGTGGTGATCAATAGCCACGTACACTGAAGATCGCTTGGCCAGGCTACTAGCTCGGCTGGTTTCAAGAGAACAACCAGATAAACTACGAACGTAGTTCGTTCTCCACCGGTACTGAATTACAAGTACTGATTGTGTTGGCGTGTCAGTCTTTGTAAATATCCGGTACCGATGGAACAGATTCGTAAACTAATGGGTGCTGTTTTGCAGTGAAAAGATATGGCTAGTTCAAACACACTCTACAATGCCGACATAAAGGGGCTAGTTACGTTCGACCACCGGTGCCTTGCAATTTGGCTCGCATCTGGTGGGAACCCCACGTGAGCGACGATGGTGTTCGAAGCCTTGTTTACGGCACAGGAAAAGGAAATGAACCACCCAGCACCGTTATTTGACGCAGCAGGGTTCGATGACTCGGCCAAGTGTTACGAGTGCCAGCTCACCGGCTCCCGCAACGTGCGTTGTTTGTGCACCGAGGGCCTGAATGAAAGAAGAGGAGAGGTGGTCAAGCAATGACTTCGTCGAGAGGAATGAAAGCCCATACTTCGAAGTTGGCCTCGGTTGGAGCGTCTCGGCTCCCTAGTTCGGGTCCGTAAGACGATGAACACGTCTGGTTGGATACATTTATTTACATGGTAGCGGAGCCGATTGTCCGCTGCAATGCAGCCACCTGCTGTCGAGGGCAAACTGGAGACGCTGTTAGGTAGGGGTTATGTAAAGCGGTTCGAACCAATGAACTGTGGAGTGCAAGCCCGATGTCTTAAACTACCGGCTATTTGCAAGCTGGTATTATAAATCTCAAGGTCACAAAACTAATATCTAGTAGTCTCCACAAACGCCGAGACCTTCACAAACCATATGAGTCTAGCTTTTACATGAAGCAAATTCTCCAGTAAATTGAACATCAAAGTAGTGACCAATAAAGTTGTGGTTGGTCTGTGATAGCCAGGACGACCAATTGTAGGTCCGTTCTAGTAACAGCGCCTTTAATTTGAATGGAAGAGCGAAATTCAGATGTGTGCATTGTTCTGCACAAGAGCCCATAAGGTTAGGTTAGATATGACTCAGAGGGCGAATTAGTCCATATTTTCAAGCTCTGAGACGAGAAAGATGATATGATCGAATATGAGCATTTCAAACAGGAAAGGAAGCAGGGTAACTGTGCATAGTGGGGAATTTGGGAGACAGCATTTTGTATAGACTTACACGACTGCAGAAGTTGTGGAAGGGAGACCTTAGAAAATAAGGCAGTTCCCCCGACACGCCTTTCAATGGCTATTAGTATCAAAAACTGGTACAGCCGATTCAAACGTAGAAAGCATTCAACTCAATATACGTATTATTGATCCAGCGAAAAATGAATCCTCAACCGGATCGAAAGCCAACCTGGCCTCCATTAACCCTGCCGGTTGCCAAAGAATGATTGTTGTGAGGAGTTTGGAGATAATGAAAACGAAGTCAATGCCTCGATGATTCTCGCGTAAGGTCCCGTAACTCTGAAGTACTAAACGCGTGATCGGATTGTGGCGCACAAACTCCATTGTGACTTCGGTTCACTTTGAAGTATAACTCCAATCACTAAAACGTAATCCGAAGTGAAAGCGTTTCGGTATTGCGTGCTCCCAGAAACCCCTCCAGTGCCGCAAGGTTATTGAAGATCGGGATGATGGTTAACAACTACCAGTCTGTAGACACTAGTTCAGTGTTTCAAAACCGAATATCAATGAGACGCCCCCATTTTTTCGGAAAACGGTGAAAGGTTGTCAGGTTTAGCAAACTTGTTTAATTTTAACAGAGCAAGCCGGCGTCGAATCTCTCCCAAAGAGGGGTGGCACTAATATCTCACCAGTCTGCATGCCATACATAGGTGTCAAGCCCCTCAACTATTGTCTTGCGGTATAACTCGCTTAAATGGTCGCAAAGACCGCAAAGTGATGGAGTCGACAAAGGAACTTTCTTCTGCTCTACTAACTAATGAGCCAATTACTTCCATGATTATGGCATATGCCGAAGTGAGAAGGGCACGCTTCGGGTATAAACCACTTGCAAGGCTCCTTACGAAAATATGAATATGCTGTGTAATGTCCCTGCACTTGATATTTCGAAAAAATCCACAATTTTACTATTTATTTGGCCAAACTATCCCACAGGCCTCATATCTAACAGATGGCAGAATAGTATTAACTACGTCTTAGTATTGCTTTGCAAGTTAATTCATCGCACATTTTGTCATTAATACGTTATTCATAGAGCTGCAGAAAACAGAAGGAAAAGCCGTGTAAGCCCTATCACCCCCTGCTTTTAGCTGGATGATGCGTGTCATTCCTAAACTGTGTTCCTAAGTAATTACTATGGTTGCAACAAAAACCGCGGAATCTTGGCGTGCCCGGCAAGCGGTTATGCAACCGCTGTTTTAAGCATTCGTATGTCTGGGCACTGACAACAAATGCCGTGAGATTGTTAAATTCACGATCAGGGTGGATAACGTGATCGGAACAGACGCATAGCGTCCTCGGTTAAAAGCATCTAACTGTGATCCCGTGTTGATCCGCACAAGATGAATGACTGAAAAATGTCCGCTGGAATGACCGTTGAAGCGCCCTGGATGACCGTCCCTGGCCGTCCCAGTTTAACGCATTTGGAACGAATTTCGATCATTCAGAAAATTATTTCCCAGCGCTTCCTTAACATACACCAGGAATGCATGCCCCCTAATAAATCTTATTATTCAACACAACCAATTTACAATTGGCAAAACGCCACAACACACGAAACAATTACAAAAAGGGAAAGAATAGGAATGGTTAGGTAGGAAGTCAATTCCAAAACCGTAAATGGGCAATAATAAAGCCGTAAGGCTAAGCCGAAGGTTTTTTGAGTGACTGAAATTCGCCTCGCATGTGCCTCACAGTATGCATATGTTAGTAACAGTCTAAAGAATAAAAATGAAGCCAACCAATACCATAGAAATCAACGGAGGCTGACAGGTAGAATCGCCACAGCATCATCATCACGATACATTAGCTGAAAGTAGACAGCACAGTTCAGTTATAGAGGGGCAAAAAAAACTTGTTTTTTACACAAGCTATTTGGTATTTTTTCTCTTTTTAATTGATAGGCGGTAACTATCGGAATCTAAACAATTAGGTGCACAGATCTTCACTGGCTTCGATTGTGCGTCATGTCCTGAATTATTTCGAGCCGTCAGCACTCTTCGTAATTTGGTCCCCAAGCAGGAGTGCTAGCTAAATTGAGCTTGAATAACAGTTGCAGCCCCTTCCCGGATTGTCCCTCTTATAATGTGCCTAGCGCAAAGCAGATCCTTATGGTGACAATGGTAGTCTAAAGGGAACAGACTTATACGCAGAAGTCGAAGCGGATACGATGAATCACGTAGCACCAACACATCATTTGAATAACGCTTCCGAATCTTCTCGATTAGAGAACACTCGAACTTAGTGAGAGGGTGTATAGCAGGTAATCCATATTCTAGTATTGGATGTGTGTGGGGAAAAAAAGACTGAAGGTCTCAAGCGTTATTTTGGAGAATGATCTTCGTATGATGAAAAGCATCCTGTTTGCAATGTGCTAATATTAAATTACGATGAACAAGCTCAAGTGCGATTGGAAAGATATGATTATTCCGCAAGTGTTCCCCCTTCAGCGGGGCATCGAACGAGTTGGGTGATGAGAGAGAGCAATACCGAAACGCCCCAATAGACGAAGTGCTTTGAAATTCGGATGGAGCTAAAGCAAAGACCACATCATACCCTAACAAACCAATTACCGCTCATATATACTGCCCAGCAATACCTGACGGTCCAGTTACGTGAAGTAAGAAAATGAAACAGCAAAAGTTGTAGGCAAGAAAAAACGTAAGCAAACAATCATAATGCCAAGATAGGTGGGGAATTGGCAAGAAAAGAAAATGAAGGCATAAGATGAGTCAGTTAGGAGAAAGCAAAGGTTTGGTGTTGTCTCGCAGGAGTATGGAGCTAATGCGAAAAACCATTAAACATAAGTTCCCTGAGCACGTGACCCGCAATCGAGTTCTACTGCTCAATACCTGGGCACAAATGAGTTTCCGTACTAACCCGATCAAAGCGCGGTTTGTGCAACCTCAATGAGTGACCGCGGAGAGTAGATAAGTTAGTGGAAACGAACAGCCAAGATGCACACCTTTTTTCAGCAGACACTCCCAAAAAGCACATCGATCAACCGAATCGAGGGCACCTTTGATGTCGAGAAAAACGACTACGGATGGTCGCCAATAAACATGGCGCTGCTCCAACAATTGACGCAAAGTGAAGATGTGGTCGATAAAGCCCCGGCGTCGACGAAACCCGGTTTGCTCTTCGCGGAGTTGGCTTTCACCAGCGCCAGTCAGTCTGCGGAGAACGACAGACGAAAGCAGTTTAGAGGCAATTGAGATCATGCTGATCCCTCTATGATTGTCGCATTAAAGAGGGAGCCTTTCTTGAAAATTAGGATTACGACGGAGCGGCTCCAGTCTGTCGAGACAGTTTTCTGCCCCCAAAGTTGCACTAGCAACTCGTGTACATCATGTACAGGAACAGATCCACCGAATATAAATAGGGCTGGGGGAATCGTAGCTGCACCTGCTGCCATAAGCAATTGCAACCATCTGATCTCACGTTCGAATTCTGCGCATGAGGGCGGATCTAAGGCGACAGACCATGGAGAAGGGCACACAAGGTCTTAAAAAGAAAGCGAGAACTCAGGTTGATTAAACGGCCTTCCAAAGTGTTCGGTCTAACGCTCCAAGCGTTTTGACAGGCTGTGGATCGGTTGTCTACTCTCATCTCGCTAACAACAGGTCTCCTGCTGCCTATTTCCCGTATCAGACGGAATAACTTACGGTTATCACCAAGGGCAGCGGCTGTGTCCATTTCCGATGCAAGATGAGCCCACCAGTCTTCGCGGTCTCCTTTCAGGCTAGCACGCAATTTTGCCCTGAGATTTTTTCGAGTCTTATTGTATTTGCTTCCAGTCGGAATATGTCGGCGAGCATCAATAAGTTCCAGAGACTTTATAGAGACCCAACGTCTAGGTTGGCAATTTGATTTGCCACATGAAGACATGCCTGCTGATAGTAACACTTGACGAGTATGCAACCAATGGTCTTCGACGGTGTTCAGTGGGTGCTTACTCAGCACTGATGCCGGCGCACTCTGATACGCATTCAGAACACCTGGATTTGCCACTTGGCTGGTGTCTATGCGCTCAGAGCGACGTTGCGGACGTCCGCCGAAACGCACCGTCCGCACACACGAGAGCGTGATCGGAGTCCACGCTGGTGCCAAAATCGAGCGAAAGTTTTGGACACAGCGTCTCCAGCGATAACTAATAGCCATAAGATCAATTTGCGTTCGTGGCTAGTCGGAAGCTGGTGGGCGCCAAGCCACACTTCTGTGGGGGTTAGGTCGAAAGTTAGTACTTGCAAGAAAGAGACGAGCATCTTCACACAGTGTTAGAAAGCGCCCACCGTTATCGTTACGGGAGTCTACACCATGTTGACTGCTCAGATGAAGCTCATCAGAAGACAATTTTACGACTTTGGCATTTAGATCAGCGGCAAGCATCACAGTATCCGTGCTTCGTCTGTAACGAAGGTGGGCGTTAAGTTGATAGAAATCATCTTTCACCGAATCAGGTCTGAAGTTTGTGGGAATGTGGGACGCAATGACAAACAGGCACCGTTTGTCCCCAGGCGACTTCGAAGCCTGGAACGGGCCATCTAATCTAAGGGAGTCCATTTGGCTGTTGACTGGGATCCAGTCGATCAGATCAGCTTTAGCCCGGGGGCTCAAAACAAAGCCCACGCCAGCTTGACCTGCATTTGAAGCTGCGTCATCGCCAGACAGGCGCAATGAGAATGTGCCGCCAGTGGGGGATCGCAGGGTAACCAGGAAGCTCGAATCTTTCAGGTGCGTTTCAGATATACAACAAACATCGATCGATAGGGTCTGGAGTGTTCGGGCAAGTGCTGCCTGTTGGCCAATCTGTAGCAAAGTGCGCAAGTTGAGGCAGGCTAGTCTTAGCGAGGATCGAGGATTCCAAAGAGAAACGGGCGAACTGACGTTGTCCAATCGGTTGAACATGGGCTTGTCGACTGGAATGGAGTGACGCCCTGCGACCTTGACAGTTGAAACTAGAAGACAAGCGGATATTGAAACAAGATAGGGGATGACCAAGAATTAAGGAATGAAAACAGGGGGATAAAAGTGAAGTTGGGACAAGGTGCTAAGAACGGAAAAGAACAAGAGGGGGAATGAGAAGACGAGAAGGCTTGAGCAGTAGCATTCTTATCCCTATTCACCCTGCTCGATGCAGAAGGTAGAGCGCCGTTTATTATCATCTGACGGCCAGAGCATCAAGTAATCGTGTGGAGAGGAGTTCATAGAGTTGTATTGTGCGGCCATGATACTGTCAGGTTACCCAGGCCTAGACAGGAGAACGATCAGAGTTTTCA
>OX104071.1:41360691-41383742 GCA_944474145.2 Dicrocoelium dendriticum
AAAAAAAATTGGGGAAGAAGTTCGTGAAAGTCAAATGTTCGCTTCAAGCTCGTCATCTCCGGTTCATACATGGAAGCTAAACGGGAACAAGAGGAATGACAGTGGTGGCGAGGGCAAAAACAACAGTGACATTTACCGGATAAGGTAGGCAGTAACTAAAACGCAGCCCTATGTTTTCAAAACATTTGCTTCCTTTTTGGGTCTTCAAAACAGTTTGCATTTTTTGGGTTTGCAAAAACTTTTGTCGATATTTTTGGAGTTTTAAAAGCTTGTGTTATTTTTGGGTTCCCGTATGGGGTTGGACAAAAGGGAAAAGGAAAGTGGGGAAAAGAGAAGTGGGAAACTAATCACTAAAGCTTGCTGGCCGATGAACTCGCCTACCGGACCTAGTTGAGTTGTGATGTTCGGTCGGAAGCAGTGTCAGCTTAGACGATTCGCCGGATAGCAAAGTTGGAGGAACGGCTAATGATGCGTCTGCCGGGTAGTAGGAAATAGGCAGCGGTGAAGTGGTGGATGCAAATGGGAAGTGCTCCTTAGAGTCGTAGGTAGGTGTTTCCTCTATCAAAGGTTGCGTCGATTCATCAGAAGATGAAGGGCAGGGGGTTTTTGCCGGTCTCCGGTTCCACGAGGGTAATCTTGAGACGGTCAATCGTAGCAGTTTCTCGTTTGCCATAACAGTCAATAAGAAAGACGCGGTCTTTTCGCTGCAAAACTTTGAAAGAAACTTAGTAAGGTCGCTCAAGTGGTCTGTGTAGACCGTCAACGCAGAGGAAAATGAACGGACAATACCGTAAGCCTGTAGGACCGTAAGACTCGTCCTTGTTCTATCGCGTCGGTAAGCTTGATGACACCTGCTCGTAGCTAGTTGCCGAGAGTAATTGGCGTCGTAACGGGGAATTCTGGAACTCTCGGAAAAGAAATCACTGGGTAAGCGTATTGCCCATATACTAAATCGGCAGTGGACGTAGTGAGATTGCCTTCAGGGCTGATCGGATACCAAGAAGTACCATAGGCAAAGTTTCAGTCCAACTCAGTGCATCGGCAGCGCTGAGTGAAGCTTTCAGCTGCTGGTGGAAACATTCCGCCATGCCGTTCGCTTGCGGAGGATAGGCGATAGTATGAATGCGTCGGCATCCGATAATCTTAAGATCGTTAAAAGTCGAAGATAGATGGCGAAAGGTTTCTGAAACGACGGGTAGAGGTCGTCCGGTAGATGTGTCGCATAAAATGGTACCATAAGATGACGGCAAAGGGTGCGGCAATATCTTTTAAGAAGGATCACTGAGTTCCGAAAAGCGGGTCGTTTGACTGTGCGGTAGTCATAGCAGACAGATCGACTGCCTGCCTGGCAGGGACGATCGCAGACACTCTTGACACAGCATTTGCGACGACGTTCTGTTGACCAAAAATGTGTCGGAGATCACTCAAGAATCGGTCAATGAAATCCAACTGAAGAATCTCACATGGTGAGTGCCGAGCTGATTGATTTTGGAATGCGTAGACAAATGGCTTGTAATCGGTGAACACAAGGAAGTTGTTACCTTCAATAATGTACCGGAAAGGTTGAACGGTAAACGGCCAGCAGTTTGCGACTGAACGTGCTGTACTTCGGCAGGTTGTAGGCGTTTAGAACAGAAAGCGAGTGGTTTTCAGCATCCATCTGTAAGTTGCTGTGGGACGGCGCCAATGGCGGTGTCCGATACGTCAACAGCAACATTGAGCGGAGCGTTCGAATCGAAATGGTGAAGTATAACGGCTTTAGCTAAGGTCTCTGCTAGGCATGGACCCGTCGGCAGTACCAGCAGCAGTCAGTTCCACCTGACCGTTTCCACGTCCACGAAGTAGGTCGGTTAGTGGACTTAGAAAGTTTGCAGTGTGGAAGAAAACGTCGATAATAGTTGATCTTGGCATTAGAACGGCGAATGGCGGTTAAAGTAGTCGGGACCGGAAAGTTGCTGACGGCGCGGATTCGATCGTCTGGAGGCCGCATGCCACACTGATTAATATGGTGGGCAAGAAATGCGACGGAAGGCTGCTGAAATACGCATTTGTCGGAGTTGACAATGATGATATTAGCAGTCAGTCTATGGAAAAGAATCGTGAGGTGTTCTGCGTGTGTATTTCAGAAGCGCTTGCAATTAAGGATGTCTTCGATGCAGGGATAGACGAAATCTAGACTGCCAATGACTGAATCGATGAATGGTTAAATAGTCTGGGCTGCGTTGCGAAGACCGAAGGGTATATGCAAAAATCCGAAGAGCCTAAACAATATAATAACATTGGTTTTCAGAATATCCTCCTCAGTAAGGGGTATCTGGTGATAGGCAGGAACCAGCTCGATTTGCAAGAACACACGGGTGCCGCGCAGGCTTGCCGTGATGTCCTGAATGCGAGGAACAGGATAGCGGTCGGAAACAGTAATGTTATTGAGCGCGCAATAATCACCACATGGACGCCAGTCTCCTGACATTTTGGGCACCATGTGAAGCGGCGAAGCCCACGGGCATTTTAGACGAGTGAACGATGCCTAGTTCAAGTATGTGCTCGAATTTTGCGCGAACAATTTTTAGCTTGTCAGGGGTCATTCGCCTGGCTTTAGCAAATAAAGTCGGACCTTTGGTAACGATAGGATGCTGTGCAGCATCCGTGGCGGATGGCAACGGTGCTGTTGCACAGAAGACTTGAGGGAATTTGTTCAAAAGCATCTGACCGATAGCTGAGCTCGAGTAGTTTGCGTATACAGGACTGATTGACTCAATGGCGGTCAAAGTACCTATAACCGCCACATTTGTTTAGCGATCGATCAGACGGCGTTGCTTCGCATCAAAAAGCAAGTCGAATGCTGCTGAAAGTCAAGGTCAAGAATTGGCCTCTGAACATCTGTGCCGAGGAAAATCCACTTAAGAGAACGTCGTAGGCTTGTGTTAAGCGTAGGCGAGCGTTGACCGTACACGAGAATGGTCATTCCGTTGGCTGCAGGCAGTGAACTAATCGCCTCGTTCGGGTCTAGCTTAGCGCGAGGAAGGACGCTCACTTCGGCACCAGTGTCCGGCAAGTAGCAAACTCCTGTTTCTCGATCAGTGACGAAAGTAAAGGCGACTGCGGCAGCCAGCAACGTCTGTCGTCCCTAAGTGCTGGTCGGCCAGCTTCCCTGCGTCTGGCGATTGAAGCAACAGGGTGGGCGACAAGATTTGGCCTGGCGACCAAATTGCTCGTAGTACCAGCAATAGATTGACATAGACTGAGATTTCGAACGTGATCTGGAACGAGTGAGACTGCTGGAACGATATCGGTGGTTAGATCCGGACGGTGTTAGGTTCTCTAGTCGATTGGTAAGTGCCGCTACTTGCGCTCTTAGTTATGTTGGAAGTAGACTGAACCTGAGAAATTTAGGCGTTGGATTCTCAAATACGGTCGGCAATGTTGGCGAGCTGGGAAACAGACACATTTGCATACAGGGGATTACATATATCACGTGGCAGTCGACGAAGTCACAGCTCCTTAAGGAAAGAGTCGCCCACAGTGAGATGCTTAGCTAGTTTACATCCTATGCAACAGCTTAGAATGTATTCGATCACTTAACTCGGTTTTGATAAGAAGCGAAATAACGCAAGCAGGGTATGATATGCCGAATCGCTTTAAGACGACGGTCTTAAGTTCTTGGTAAGTCTTCGGATATTCAGGAGGCTCTAAGATGTCGTCGAGATCATCGACTACTGGTTTCCTTCTTAACGGTAAAGTGAAATTTTTGAGCGTGCTGCCTTGTTGAGGTTTTACTTTCAAAGGACAGTTTCGGAACAATGTTTACAAGAGTGTCGTGCAAAAGTTGGACTTTTGTCAAATTTCTTTTGATCCAAATAATTTCGGATCATGGTTTTCCCCGGATTACTTCGCACCCCTTGTCGGGTACTTAGCAAACGCGATCCATCTCTTTCGGGATCAGCCTCTGGCTATATTTCTGGGACTTTGAGTTTTGTAATCAGTCTTCACCATGTTCTGACCCGTAACTGTTTCTGTTGACTGCCCGGAAGGTAACAGATGGTCGGTTTTGCGTTTTGATTCTTGGTTCACACTTTTCTTGAAACCATAATGTCGGACTCACTGAATATCAGGCGCTAACGTGTCTTCGGCTGCGTTGATTAGCGAATACTGTAAGCGGCAGCATGAGCTGCTCAAAGCCCATGACGGACGAATCTGGGTGCATGCAGTGCTATGTATACAACTGCCGATACCATGAGACCTGTACCGATTTGAGCTCTGAACAGTGCGCAATGCTCTCGACTAGCGATAGCATGCCGTTCGATCGTCTTCTATGCCACAGTCGTCAATCCAAATGTCTAAAGGTCACAGAGTAGACACCGAGAAACGTTGGACTGGGTAACCAGCAGATGTGGTCTTTCCTCACATCTCTTGATCGTAAAGTGGAATTACTGATGAAGGAAATGTGAGTCTCTATTGATGTCAGCTAAGTGGAGGCAGCCACGCAGCCAACCTCATCTACTGTCGTTGAGAATCCGACTGAGGTGATGGCTACCGTGTCATGTGCCCTAACTACCCAGAATGCTTCTAATGAGGCCTCGGATGTCGTACTGAACGTCGTCCAAGACAAGACCGATCTTCTAGCCCCTGTGCTCACTAAAAGCAAGAGAAAGATGGCTAAGAAAGTTCGTAAGGCCTCCTTAAAGCCTGAAGGAACGGAACTTAAGGAGGTATTAGAGGTGCAACACAGAGTCTCAACATCAGTTACTCCAGCTCCTTTGGCGAAGAAACGCGCCGCGTCACTTGCCAAACCGATCAAAACTGGAGTCGAGGTGAAGACTTGTGGAGTGAATACGCCTCGTCGAGGTGATTCTTTTATTGATAGTAGCGTTATCTTTCGTAATGTTGCTGAACCGTGGTAGCTCTTCCCATGGAACGCATGCTGGATGACCTTCAGTGGTTCAAGCTCTGCGTCACCAAGATGCTCCCACCTGGTTTCCCTGGTATCACTACCAGGCAGTTGACCAGACTGGGAAACGTTCCTGTCGATACGCCAAATACGTGACCCTGACTAGTTCGTGTAGTTCTCTCAACCCCGGAGGAACGCAAAGCGTTAATGCGCTTTGCATTCAGACTGAAAGGTAGCAATATCAGCGTTCAGCCGGACCTCCCCCTGACAGATCGACTGAAGGTAAAGGAAGCCATCGAAAACCACAAGGGCAGGTGGGCGGCTGGTGTGCAAGGTCTCCGTCTTGTGAGTTTCAGGTAGTCAGCCGAAGTCAAATTCTGCTCTACCAGAACCCCCTCCTGGCAGCATACGACGCAGGTCTGGTCACGCCGAGTTCCTTCGGGTAGTGCTCAGCGATATGCGTAGCCTAAAGAACACGGTACACGAGGTGGGCCTAGTTGTAGACAAATCTCGTCCCAACATACTTGCTTTCACTGAAACGTGGTTGTCTCCGGATTTCACAGAGAGTGGAGTATGTTTACCTGGCTACGCACTGCTTAGATGTGATCGATCCGTTGGCCGCCAAGGTGGGGGTGCCGCTCTTTATGTGAGCTGTAAAACGAATGTGTTGGGAACCTGTTTTCCAATCGCCGGAGCAAACTGTTGAAACTCTATTGACTATTGTGTGTACTTCCTCTGTTCAGTTTAGCAGTAGCGGTATATCGAAGTCCTGGGAGTAGCTCCAAGGAGGTTATTGAGTTTATCCTTACTCTGGCTGCCAATAGGTGTCTAATACTGGGTAACTTCAACCTCCCTGAGGTCCCTTCGGGCTGATCCATCCTGCAGTTCGGCAATGGGCACTGTTGGTCCGATTCTCCTCGAGTAAACGTTGCAATTGCCTTTGCATCAGTTCGTGGACCTTCCGACTAGATACATGAGCAACTAGCTTCCGTCTATGTTGGATCTCATGTTTGCGAAGTCACAAGATTTCCCAAGTAATATTACCTACAGATGTCCTCTAGGAGCCAGTGACCATGTCTGCATCTTTCGATGCGCCCTCACCAAATGTCATCAGGCCACTGCTGAAGCATGTCCAAATATTTGACGGACAGACTTTCAGGCAATGCGAAAGCTTCAGTTCTGCGTTGCGTTATCACCGTGGCTGATGCTGTTGAGTCAGCCTAAAAACAATTTAAGGCATACCTCACCGAGATCTCTGCTCCCCACATCTCACCCATTAAGAAAAGGGAGATACGGACGAAGCCACCTTGGATAGATCACACAGGTAAATACCTGCTCAGGAAGCGCTCTAACTGCTGGTGAACTTAGTAAACAGCTCCATCAACCAGCACTTACGAAAACTATCGAGTGGTTAGAAATAAATGTAAGCAACATCATAGGACTGCTCGTCCTCAGTACGAGAAGGAAGAAAGAAGCGGCAACAAATCCAAAGTTCTTTACTTACGTAAAGAGGCGCAGCGGTACAAACTCATCAACACCAGCATTACTACCGGCGGACGGGACCCGTGTACATACCGACTATGATAAGGCTTGTATACATAGCGAACCGTAAACTGACGTCTTTTCGTGAGACCTCACTAACTCAGATTGAGTTGATCACAAGAATCCCGGACGATTCTTGTCTAACTGAATTCCGCATAACGGAGATACAAGTCTTTGGGCTATTGCAAGGGCTAAATCCTTCCAAAACTTCTGGCCCTAATTCAATTCATAGGAAGCGGTTACATGGATTGGCCACTGAACTAAATGGCCTTCTCAAATGCTTATTTGCAACGTCGCTCGACAGCTGCGACTTACTTTCGGAATGGAAGGAGGCAATCATCTGTCAGATTTTCAAGGGTGGTGACAGAGCTCTGCCCGCAAACTACCGGCCTGTCAGCTTGACAAGCGTAGTAGTTAAGCTATTGGAAAAACTGGTCAGGGATTGCGTGGAGAATCACCTGAATAAGTTTAACCTTCTCAGTGCTGCACAGCACGGTTTCCGTAAGGGATTTTCGTGTCTGACAAATGTACTTGTAGCTAGTGAAAGCTTGGCTTAGTCAGTAGAGAACGATCACATTATCGAACTGCTTTTCGTTGACTTCTCGAAAGCCTTTGATACCGTCCCACATCAACGAATCTCACCAAAGTTGAGATCGGATGGGATATCTGGAGGAGTCCTTAAATGGGTGTCTGCTTTTCTAGAGGGGAAAGAACAGTGTGTACGCGAGGGGCGTAGCCTTCCACTTAAACAAGCTGTTCTTAGTGGCGTCCCACAAGGCTCGGTTTTAGGGTTGTTGCTTTTCGCAATTTATGTCAATAACCTGTTCCAGGAGCTTGAAGTACCGTCGATATTATTTGCTGATGACTTCAAGCTCGGGAATATTGTGGATATCCCTGGGGACTCTGAGGCAATTCAGAGTGTCTTGGATAGGCTCTGGGATTGGTCAACCATATGATTGATGCCTATTAATCAGTCGAAACGCTCCGATTTCCACATTGGAGGTGCTAGTCTTCCCACGCGCTAAGTAGTCGGTGGAAGTGAAATCCCTGTTGTCACTCAGCAGGTTGATCTAGGTATCATTCACACCTCAATGCTTCACTCTGAGGACAATTGCGGAAGGCTGCTTGTAGAGGGTTCCGTATGATGTTTATTCGCCGCTCCTTCGGTGCCCTAACGGCAGACATTTTTGTGCAGCTGCTCTAGGCTTTTGTGCTGGGTACTGCAAGATACATGAGTTCTACGCGGTAACTCGATTTGTTGGCGTGTCATATTAATGGAGCTTTTTAGCTACAATATTGTGGAAAACAGTGTTTGAATAAACACTTGCAACGGAATTTGACTGTTGTCAAATTTCCTCTGATCCAAGTTATCTTGGATCGATTAAAGCGGTTCTGATCAAAGCGTCTTTGGCGCTTACTGGTAATTTTTCCGGCTTTTCCCGGTTTTAATCCCGTTTTGCACCCCGTTTTCTGCCTTTTTATTGCGGTCGTTTAACTTTTGTGTACCTGTTATAATTCCACTCTGTTTTCCACTATGTCGGTCTCGCAATGCACCGAGGCTGTTGTTACTGGTGGCTTGGATTCTGAGGTTATCGCACTTTGTGGCAGTCCAAGCTGCAATATACCAGTAACTGACGATTCCGGCGGTATGCAGTGCGATGTCTGCAACCGATGGTACCATCAGCCTTGTACGGACCTGAATACTGAGCAGTACGCAGCGCTGGCCTCCAGCGAAAAGTTGCTTTTCAGTTGTGCCAATTGCTGCAGCCGCTGGCAAGGCCGCGCGGCCTTTCGTACGAGAGACGAATCTCTTGATACCCGGCTGTGAAATGTAGAGCGTTCGTTCTCGATGCTCTCAGATCTTCGCTTTAAGATTCATCTGCTCATGAAGACGCTTCCGGTCTCCAACAACGCAGATTTGATCGCGTACACTGATGATCAACTTGTGGCACCAATCATTATGTCACCGGTCCAGATGGCTACCGACCACAAGAATGAAACAGCTTCGGATTTCGTATCTAAAGCTACCCTGATGGACGCCGAATTGCTAGTTCAAGGGTCCCTTCGAGTAAAGCGAAAAAGAGCCAGGAAACCCCGTAAGCTCTCTGCTAAGCAAGAAGTTATAGTTGTTTCGGCACCGGGAACAAGCCAGGTGTCGTTACTTGGCAAACCGTCTGACGGTTGTGCGAGGGCGAAGATTCCAACACGCACTATTTGTCAGCCGAAGTTGCCAGCAATCTCGGTTCTCACCGAGAAGGCATATGGAGGAACCGGTATAGGAGAATACTCAGTCAGTTAGGTTTACCTCACATATAAAATATTCTGAGGCGCCTAAACGTCGGACGACCGTAAATCGCGAGGTATGCCGAAGTGTACGTTTACGTAGAATCCGATCGTGAATAGAGCAGGCAGCGACGCGCACAATCACAACAATCCAGCGGCAACCAAGGTAGAACCGCGGATGACGAGCTCGAAACCAAGTGTATCTATATATAGTTAATTAAAACAAAGCTGTACAACAACTGCAGCGAAATAGGTAAACGTGAAAATGAAAAATAAGCAAATTATTTACAATCGCTACAGTACTCCTCCCCTTAGAGCGTACACTACGCAAACGCTCGACAAGGTGCCTATGGAACGTATTGAGCAAGCTTAGGTGGAAGGAAAACAACACGACCAGAACGTGTGTGTGTGGAGCTGCGTGTAATCGGAGGACACAGAGGACTCAGTGTACGGGCGTCAGTGTGTTGTTGGGTAGGGGATAATGGGTCAGAGGCAGGTGTATGCTGAGGGGAGGAAACGGGATCTGTACTATCGACTGTAGGTTCAACGTAAGCTGGTTTGAGTCGGTCGATGCTCACGGATTCTTTTGATCCATTCTTATTCAACACGAAATACTTGGGTTTCCGTGACAAGACCTGGTACGGGCCTTCATAGGGCGGAGTTCAAGGTCTTCGCACGGCATCGACGCGGATGAAAACAAACGGACACTTGTGCAAATCGGGGTGGATTTGCTGTTTACGTATGTTAGGCCGTGTAGACGTTGGTCGAATGGATCGAAAATGCTGTTTGAGGCGTTAAGCGTATGAGAAGGAGTCTAGTTTACCGGTGGTGCGAGAGTCCAGTACCATCTCATCAGGTAGTCGGAGGGACATCCCGAACACGAGTTCTGCAGGGCAGCACCCAATGTCCTCTTTGATTGTATTGCGTATGCCAAGGAGGATCGCAGGTAGACGCTCAGACTAGCGTGAGTCGGATGAACTAGCCATGATGGCAGCTTTTAATTGTCGATGAAAGCGCTCGACGAGGCCATTGGCAGCGGGGTGGTACGCGGTTGTTCTTAGGTGAGTACAGCCTAATAAATGACTGAAATCACGGAACAGTCTGGAAATGAACTGAGTCCCTCTGTCGGTAGTGATGGTGGATGGAACACCAAACAGAGAGATCCAAGGTTCAACAAAAGCACGGGAAACAGATTCGGTAGATGTATCACGTAAAGGAACTGCTTGTGGCCAACGAGTAAAACGGTCAACACATGTTAGAAGATGGGTGAAACCGTTGGAAGGAGGTAAAGGGCCAACAATATCTACGTGAACGTGTCTAAAACGTGCGTCAGGAAGTGAAAATATACCTGGAGTAGTGACTGTGTGACGGTGAACTTTACTGGTTTGACAACTAAGGCAATGTTTAGCCCAATTTCGAATGTCTGAACGCATATTGTGCCAGAGGAAGCGGTCGGTAATGAGCCTTACTGTGGAGCGGGTACTTGGGTGTGAAAGACCATGAAAATCAAAAATGGTTCGACGAAATGACCGTGGGACAAAGGGTCTAGGCTTACCGGTTGCAAGGTCACAGTAAACTCTTATGTCAGAGTTAATACTGGCAATCGTGTGAGCTTCAATGAGGGGTTTGACTGAAGTTGGACAAGATCAGGATCATCGTTTTGAGCGGCCGCTATTCTCTCCAAGTCGATGGGTGTTGACGACAAGTGATTCATATGAGCGCGGGACAATGCATCGGCGACAGCGTTGTTAGGACCGTCGATATAACGAACACCAACACAGCACTGCGAAAGATAGTCCAGATGACGCGTTTCTCGGGGTGAGTAACGGTCCGAGGCAGAACGGAAAGCGTACACCAGTGGCTTGTGATCTGTCAAGAGTATGAAACGACGTCCTAAAAGGTGACGGAAATGTTTCACAGCCAAGTACATGGCGAGTAGTTCACGACCAAAGGTGCTGTATCTGACCTGAGCAGGTTGTAGCTTCCGTGAGAAAAACGACAGCGGTTGAAATTCGTTATGGACTAACTGTTGCAAAACTGCACCCACAGCGGAACTTGAAGCATCCGTCTTCAGGACAAGTGTAGCGTCCTCAGTGGTGTTCAAGTGATGGAGAGAGGTGACCTCATTAAACTTCTGCTTGATGGCCGAGAAAGCAGCTTCAACTTCTGGGGTTATGGTTAACGTCTTTGAGTTTCCTTTCTATAAGTCGGTAAGCGGATAAAGTAACTCAGCACAGTTGGGGATGAACCTGCCGTAGTAGTTGATCATACCGAGAAATCGGCGTAGGCTTCGGACAGATTGGGGCATTGGATAGTCGAGGATCGCTTGAGATTTATCCCGGAGGGGTTTAATACCTTCACCATCGATCATGTGACCGAGAAATTCGACCGTTGGCTGACCAAATTTGCATTTGTCCGGGTTGATGGTTATACCGTGGCTTTCAAAGCGTTCGAAAACCATTCGGAGGTGTGATAAATGCTCGTCGGGTGTGGCACTTGCGATCAAAACATAGTCAATATAAACGTAGACGAAATCAAGGCCACGCTGACGCCCAAAGCCTCATGATTGGTGGTGCTTTCCTTACCAATTTCGGCGTGATCGTGGACCTGCGTAACTGTAACCTATGCGACAGTTTGACATCCTTGTCCGTTTTGGGTAAATTCACTTCGATCAGTTGGATAGGTCTTTGCTTGGCATTGCGTGCCGACAATATGTTCGAGTTGTGCATCTTCGAGAGTGAGCACAGGAGAAAAGGGTAATGTCAATCCTTGGGTAGTACTTTACACTTAGATGGGGCGAAGCTGTAGCGATTGTACATATCTCTCTTCCCAAGTGTACTTACCAATTCTCATTTCCAGTATTACTGTACAGGTGTGTTTTAAATGACCAACAACTGATAAAAGTTTTTTCCGGGTTTCGATTCGCCTTCTGGTTTCGGCTACGCGTGTTGTGCCGTTGACCGTCGTCGGTCTGCTAGCTTCGTCCATCGACCATCGGATCTAACGCGTCGATTTATTGTGCCGACTAAGTTTCGTCTTCCGATCAGATTGTGCGACTAACTGCCGGCATGCCGAGGATCTTGCTTTATCTGAGGTCAGGTCCAGAATTCGTATTTATAGACTGAGATTTCTCTCATGTAGTTAAGCCGTTTCCCTTTGTTTTTCTACCACAAAGCTCATGCCATACTTAGATGCTTCCACCGCCAAACAATCCAGAATGAGTTGCATACCCTGCGGATCGTCAACAAGTAAGGCGATATCATCAGTATAATCTTAGCCGGTCGCGCGTTCACCCGGTAGAAGTTCTGCGCCAAAATTTTGGAAACCTTCTAAAACATTCGACAGAACGTATTCGATTGCGAAGTTGATCAGGAATGGGGACATAGGGCTGCCCTGTCGCACAGCGCTACTGACAGCGAATTGCGAGGAGAGGTTGACATAGACCCTTACTCTGTCGGATGCATGAAGGTAAAGTGCTCGTAAGATGGTGGGTTACTTCTCAGGAACCCCGTTGTTTAGCAAGCAACCCCATAAAGCAAGTCAATCAACGCAGTCAAAAGCGGCACGTATGTCTTGGAATGCAACGATAGTGGGCCTGTGATAAATGTAGCGATGTTCGAGGAGCTGTCGGAGCGTGAAGATTTGATCCACGCATCCGCGGTCGGGACGGAAACCAGCTTGTTCTTCGCGATAGTATGATTCACGTACTGGGGATAGTCAGCGAATCAGAATGGATGCCAATAGCTTGGAGGCAACCGAAATAAGACTGAGCCCGCGATGATTTACACAGGAGGTGCGATCGTCTTTCCTAAAATTCGAGACAATAACTGATTCGCTCCAAGGGTAATGCACTTTCTCTTCACGCCAGCTTTTTTCGAACAGCGCGGTCAGCTGATTAACGATCGCTACACTGCCGTACTTGAACAGCTCCGGAGAAAGTCCGCCGAAGCCGGCAGCCTTGAACCGCATCAAGCGTCGAAACTTGAGGCAGACTTCCGCTTCTCTGAGTGGATTCAGTGGGACGAGCTAGGGTGGACAACGAGGTTTACTGCATGCACTGATGGATGGTGCAGGCCAGTTGAACTGCTAATGAAAGTGCTCAGCCTAGAGGTCTATACGCCTCTGTTGCTTGGTAATCGGAGACACATCTGCCGCACAAATGACCGCATTGACACCAGGCTTCCTGATACCAGTGGACCGAATGGGTTGGAAAAGCCTGCGAGTGCCGCCAGAGATAACAGCGGTATGCATCTCTAAAGTGTGCTCAGAGGGCCAGGTCTCGCAATCCTTGCGTAGGCTTTGCTTGCGCAGTCGGATGGCAGAACGGCGCCGCTCGCAGTAATCTGATTCCGCCGGGATAGCTATGCGGCCTTCCAACAGCTCCAGAGAATGTGCAGAGATCCAAGGCTTTAGGGGGCGTCGAGTTAGGCCGTAGCTTGACTGTCGGAAATGGTCATCGCTTTCCGTACACAAGTCCACTGTTGCTCCACGTATTGAGGTGGATTGCAACTGTGTGTATATGCCGGTGATGACTGACAACTCGTGTTGACAGAGGAATCAGTTAACCTGCTTCCATCAAATCTTGCGCTGCTTCGTGTTTCGGGATCCTTCAAAGTACGTACAGATTTTCGCACAGACCCGTGCATAATTTGAGTCGACGAAAAGGTACCAAAAGGACCTGCAATCCAGTACATTACCGCGCCATCCGAAGCCAATTATAATGATCAATTTGAGACCACGGTTGTGTTAGCGAAGACGGACGCCAGGTTGCGGAACGCTTCTTCGTGCGCCTGCAGTTAGTGCTCGAGAGAAACGGATGGTTGTCTTCGCCCAATGTGAGAAGCCGTTCTCCGTTATCAGGGCGGTTCTCATCGAGCGCGTGGTGACCACTAAGGTGGCGTTCATATGGTAACAGGCGGCCAACCAACGTACTAAAATCCCAAGCAGGGATAACGACATTCGAGTTTTCTGCATGTCAAAATCTGTTGTAGATCCCGGTAGAATTCGTCCTTAACCGTGTCGCCACTGCAGTCAGTAGGAGCGTACACGGAGGTCACCAACTAGTTGCGCCTTTCTTCAAGGCGCTTGTTGTTTCTACATGAACCCCGAAGCCGAACTGCACATAGTCGGCTGTTAATCAAGCTGGTCCAGTAGTGACACCTCGGCCCTACCACTTAGTGCTGTACTTACACCAGCATACTCGCTGCGGCTTCTTCTGGACCTCCAGAAAGACGCATCTGATATCTGGCTTCGTGGTCACTGAGGGATGTCAATGTAAGCACAGTGCTGGGATCTTGCAATCGGGTTTCTGAAAGGCAGCAGACATCAACGTCGATGGAATCTAGGGTGCGCGTTAGACCGGTTTGCTGTCCAATCTGCACGCGTGCCTGAACGTTAAACCACACCAGACGGAACAAGGTTGGGGGACGAAGGAGAGCCATAGGTTGAACTCTTTGGTCCGCGGCGCAATGGGCATCTCAGCCAGATCGTTGAACACAGGAATCGGGTAACGGAAACGGAGGATTGTTAGTAAAAAAAACAATTGGAGTGTGATGAAGTCGCGTGGATGTCAGAAGCCGAAACAGTAGCTAATGAGCACGTTGTAGTACAGTCCGTAGTTTCGTGAGGAGGCGCGGTACTACCCGGTTGCCCAAGCCGAAGTAGGGAGTTGACTTAGGGTACTCCATCCCGAGCCATTGGCTAAATAACCTACTCACAAAGCAGCGCGGCGAATTTAGGGAATTGCGCTCATGGGAAGGCGCTGGCCAAATGTTCAGTTCATACTTGTTTGTTTGGTAAATGACCAAACAGGGGTTCAATACACCCCATGAAATCAGCACAATTGCTGGAATACAATTCACCACCGAGGTGAAACATTGTTGCCGAACACTTCGCGGGAACAGGGTACACCCGAACCATGGGAATGTAGTTCGGCAAGCCAGCTGAAACGGACTGAATTCTTGGTTATAACTGTTCAGCGTAATGTTTGCCGAGATTTGGTGAACAACTAGTCTGATTTAGCTAGCCTCACTTCACTTAACTTGCGATTGGCGCCACCACCATCAGATTCCGTTCCTGGTGAAATTGCTGCAGCTTCTACTTTGCCGTCACCCTATTACCACTGGTGTCGCTGCTTAAAATCGAAGGCTTGGCTCCTCTTCGTCAGCTGAACTTCTGCCGCAAGCTAAGCATCACAACGATAACAAATCTGCTAGGACAGTAGTCAAGACGATGACCTACGCAGCCGTGGCGAGTACGAATGATGCCGAGGCATCTGACGCCGACCATATTTCCAACGGAGCTAAAAAGGAGATAGCCTCAAAACCCAAAAAAACTCCAGTGTAGACATTGACTCAACTATAACACGTTTTGGATAATGTTGTTTAACTGGAATGGTTGACAAATGAAAAACCGGTCCTACTAAGCCTGAAACCCTGGGAAGCAACCGAGCCCCTCGTGACCGCTGCCTAATATTTACGAATGTTTCCGAATCGGAAAAAGTGATCTCGGCTGAGAGAATTCCGGATGAGCAGGCTTTTCTAAAACGAATGGTATCTTGCCTATTTGACGAACGCCAACAGGGTATACACATCGTGTCTGCTTTCCGCTTTGGAGGAAGGTATGTTGATCCATCTAAAACTAGTCCACTTAAAATCGTCTGCCAGGATGAAGAAGCATGTCGTCGTATCCTTAGACGAACCTCACGCTTGCTAGGTGAAACCGGTCTTGAAAGACCTCTCCCAAGATCGAATCAAAATGAAACTGACCATCAGCGAACTGCGAATCCGCCGCGCGAACGCCGAGACTTATCTATATATTGTGGATGTTCAGATGGTACGCAAAATCCCAAGAGCCCATTGGATGCCAATCTTCGTGTTAACCAGTCCCATGGGGATTGCGAGAAATATTTGCTAATGTACGCAGCCTTAAGAATAAATTGGATGTGATTTCTCTGGTTACTTCTGAGCATCAGCCAGACCAGTTGGCTTTCACTGAAACTTGGTTGTCAGCAGAAATTTTGGATGCAGAAATTAGCGTTTCAGGAAATCAACTCTCTCGAGCTGCCCGTACCAGTGGGCGAGCTGGAGGTGGAGTCGTACTATGCGCGAAGGCTTGCTTCAAGGTGCACGTCACTGAGGCTGTCTGCCATTGAGGGCGGTTCAGAGGCGCTGTGGTGCATGATCAACGACGACTACCAACTGCTAACGACTGGTTTGGCATAAAGAGCTCCATCGGGAACTGGTACTGGCCTGTTTCAATAGGTAAAAACCAATACTCGAGGTAGAAATTGTCTGCTCATGGGTGACTTCAATGCACTCAACATCGACCGGGACCTCATCACTGCGATCTTCCCAAAGATTCATTCAAAGCGAACCTACGCGGAGTTATCCATGACGGCAACCTGATTTCAGCATGTCACAAGACCGACACGGATGCTCCCTGGTCAAACGCCTCATATTCTTTAGCTAGTGCTCATCCATGCGCCCTCGGATGTCAGTGTCCTAAAGATCATCCACGCACTTGGCCAAAGCGATTGTTGCAGTTTTCTTTTTGTGGACAAGCCGCCTTGTCATACATGACCAAGATACATGTCACCGCAACTCTTGGCGTGTTGTCCCATCTAGACTGTAAGTGGAAAGCACTACAGACTGGAATATACCCCACTCCCTGGAGCTAGACGATGCACGGAACCTACTAAATTCAAAGTAGCTCCACACCTTCTAGGTCGTGTCCAGCGAACGCTCTTACCATGACATCATCAATAGCGGTTCACTAGATTGCCACATGATGAATACCACGGATTCCTGCTGCCCCTATTGTAAAGGCGACGGTCTCCGGAGTCGCGTCGACTCGTAAACACATGCACCAACCTTGCAATGTACTGAAAGTAATGGCTTGGCGCGTCGATCTTGCGCTACACCCTGGTAGAACAATCGTAACAATAAACGTAGCAAAATGGACATAAACTGGACAGCAATCCAGTTACTTGAAGCTAAACGCATTTATTTTGACATTTGTTAATAAATAAATGGTGTGCTTAATACGTATTATTATTTGACCATGACACGTGTGGTTTAAACGCATCGGTAGGTCATTTTATTTGCATAGTTTAGGTTTTGTAACCTGGGTCGCTGCTGCCGTTTGGTTTTGCGCTACCCTTTAGCTCCTGCGTCGCTTCAGGCACACCTACTAGTGTTTGCAGTTATAGCTTGTTTGGAACATATTTATTCATTTTCAGCATTCCAGGTCAAGTTTAAGTTCAAGTTCAAGTGGGACTGGAATGATAGGATGAATCCCGTAAGTGTCCCTTCTTGAGCATGTTGTCGATCCAGGAGTTGATAAAGGTGCTCCGACTTTTTGATGGGTCTAAAAGGAAAACACCCGAAAACACCCTGGTCCACCAATTTAATGCCCACGTTCCTTACATTAGCTGTCCTAGCTATGTCAGTTACGTGAAGTAAGTAAGAGAGGAAGAAAAAGCGAGGGTAAGAGAGTAGGGGAAATCAGTTAAAAGATGAGAATAATACCAATGGCGAGGAAAAGTAAAGAAAATAGAATCGAAGTATGAAGATGGGAATTAGTCAGGAAAAAGGAAAGGTTTCGTGTTGCCACCCAAGAGCGTCTAGTTGACGCTCAAACCCCTTAACCGTAGATTCCTTGACAACATGTTCTGGAAGCAGGTTCCAGCGCTCGATGACTCGACGTGATAACCGTGTCTCCGCTCTAACTCGATCGGACTGCGGTTTGTCCAGCTTCATACAATGCCCGCGAAGACCAGATAATCTAGCAGGGCTAAATAGCATGGACAAATCAGGACCAACCTTTCCAGTCAAAATACGGTAGGTTAGGATTAGGTCCCCTCTAATCCTTCGATAGTGCATTGACTGCATCCCCAAACTAAGTAGGCGTTCGGGGTACGTTTGCCCTCGTAATCCCTTGACCAACCTAGTACCGACACGCAACACCCTTTCTAGTGCCAGTTTGTCCCAGACAAGGCATGGTGGACAGGCCTGGACGCAATATTCTAGATGGGGTCGTACAAACGCTGAGAAAAGCTTCACAAACACATCAGTGGTTAGGATCTCAAAAGAACGACGGATAAACCACAACATCCGGAACCCTTTACTAGCCGCCTTCTTCCAGTTGTCGCCAGAGTGTAGTGTGGAACAGTGGACGACACCTAGATCAATCTGATGAGTCACGTGAGGAAGTTCACTCCCATCGAGAACATAACTTGTGGAGGAAGCAGACGCTCCGATGCGCAGCGCTGAACACTTTGCCCGGTTTATGGGCAGCAACCACAAGACAGATCATTCCCAGAGTCTATCCAGAGCCAGTTGAAGAGCCACAAGACCTCCAGGGATATCAACAATATTCCAGAGCTTTAGGTCATCAGCAAATAAGAGCGATGGTACCTCAAGCTCCTCCGGCAAGTCATTCACGTAGACAGAAAAAAGCAGCGGACCTAGGACAGAGCCTTGCGGAACGCCGCTAAGTACAGCTTGTCGAAACGAAAGACAGCTCCCCACACGAATACACTGTTCCCGTCCATCCAGAAAAGCTGACACCCACTGGAGAGCGCGACCAGCTATTCCATACGACCTCAACTTCAGTGAGAGTCGCGAATGGGGGACAGTTATCAATTGACTACATTGTTTCCGCCTCGTAGCACCAGGTACCGTGCAGCATAAAGAATGACATCAGGATTTATCTACGTAGAAGTGTTTCTGTTAGCAGATAAGCTATAAAAAGGTAGGAGGATTTGTAACCTATAGTACTTATGATTGCTCACATAGTGCAGCTATCGTATATCGTCGCCAACTGCTCATTGATTTCATTGCGCTGCAGAAAACAGTATGGTTGTCCCGTATCAGCTCCTTCGCTTCCTGATCTTCCAAGGATTGCAGGCGAATTGGCTGTGTCATTGCTCCGGATGTAGTATCAGTCCTGCCGGATACTGGAGTACTCAGTAGGAAGACGTCTGGCAAACTGTTGAAACTCGCTTCTGATTGCGCATTGACAATCTGATCCGGCAGTCGGTTCCAGTCATTAATTACTCGAGTAGAGAGAGCAACGTCTGAGCGGAGTTTGAACCTCCTCGGTTTAAACAGCTTCCAGCTGTGACCTTGAGTCGAGCTGCCAAGTCTTAGCTGAAAAGTCAGCCTTAGCTCCTTTCCCAGTTCTCTTCGTACGTTGCTTGTGGTATGGATGAGCTCTCCGCGACTTCGGCGATAGTCAAAGGGAACAAGGTTTATCCTCTTTAGTCGGGTGGGGTACGGGAGTTTACGTAGCCCAAGGACAAATTTCGCGACTCGTCGCTGAATTTTTTATTGTCACGTTCTTGTTTAGATAAAGGGGCTATGGCTGGAAGTCCGAGTTCAAGAATGGGACGTATATGGGAGGTGACGTGAAGTCTAAATATCTACGGCGTCATTTTAGAGAATGTTCTCCTTATGACGTCCCACATCCGGTTCGCCGCAGCAGTTTTCTTTAACGTGTCAAGGATCGTTTTGAGATCATAGGAAATTATTGTCCCTAGATCATTTTCCTGTGCGGCAACCGTGAGTAGGTGCCCGCCAAAGTGATAGATGCCCCGTAGTTCAGCAGCACCTATAGAAAGGACTGTGCGCTTATATTTGTTGGCCGGCAAACCCCAATTGATAGACCAAAAGTGTAGCAGATCAAGCCTTTCCTGTAAGCGGTCGGTGTCTTCGAGGCTGGACACTTCCGACCAAAGCTTGGGGTCGTCTGCATAGATCAGACAGTCCGTTTGTAGCATAATTGATAGATCATTGATGTATATCTTGAACAATTGCGGTCCAAGAACGGAACCTTGTGATACGCCACTGTGCATAGGCACTGGGAATGAAAAGGTATCTTGTACCTTGACTTGCGTGTTACGGCCTTGCAAGAAGTCACTGATCCATAGTATGAGGTTCCCTGTTATGCCAATTCAGCAGAGCTTAGAGATTAGTTCCTGATGTGGGACTGCCAAAACTTTGCTGAAGTTGATGAAGACCACATCTAAACGTTTTCAAGCGTCCACTGATTTAGCCCACTTCTCTCTAGCGACCAGCAGGTTGGAGTTGCAGTAACGTCGCATTCGGAAGCCGTGCTGAGTAGGCGAGGTGATATTCAGTCATTCGCTGTGTCGGTTGATGACACACTTTATGAGATTTTCCACGATCTTGAAGGCGACTGACCTCAAGCAAATTGGCGGATGTTCGCAGAGTCCCGGCGGTTTCCACCTTTTTATTTCGGCATAACTACAACCGGCTTCCAATTAACAGGTGGTCGACCAGCTTTACGAGAGAGCTGAAAGATTTGACAAAGTGGGACGGCAATGAATTCTGCTACCATCTTGAGAAAATGTGGGTGTAGCTCGTCTGGGCTGTTGAGGAAGATGAGTTCAGTTCTAGTAGTAGTTTCAAGGTAGCACCTGCATCGATATTGATACGTCGCAGAGGTACTGTATGTGCAAGTACACTAGGGTTTGCGCGTTTCTCGCCCTTTGCGTATACTGAACTGTAGAGCCATGAGGTCAGCTTTGGCGTCATCAGTATAGTGTATTATACCTGGATCATTAGTAGACAATGCAGGAATTCCACAGCCCGCCTTGGAAGATCTATTAAGGTATGAAAATAGTAGCTTAAGCCTGAGAGCGTCCCACCCGCCACTTGGAAATAACGCTCCTTCGGCAGTGTTATCCCGGTACATAGGGTGGCAGGTCATGTGATGTGTTCTAGTGATGGGGCAAAAATGCAATCTTAAGCAAGAACACAAAATAGAGGAAAATCAATGCACTTGCGTGATAGTTCCTTCTTCAATCGATGATAGTCCGATGCCGACCAGAGATGCTAACATATAATCCGAGTAATGGATAGACGCGGCAGCAGCACAATCACAGGCAGCAGCAAAACCGAAAGCAGCACGACGCGAGCGCGTAGAAAAAGTTATATTCAAAAGTTGTGAATTTAAACAAATGGTACAAGGTGATCAGTGACGGAAATGATAAAAAAAAAGATAGATTACCGTGTAATCACAACCACTACAGAACTACCCCCCTAGAGCTTGCGCTGGTAGGCAAAGCTCGATATGTCGTTCATGGAACGGATTGTGCTAGTTTAGAGGGGAATGAAACAACACGACCTGAACGTGTGTGGATAGGATCGCTTGTTGGGGGGCACAGGGATTCCGGGGTTTGGGGGATCGGTTATGCGTTTGTCATTGGGCAACGGCCCAGTTACAGGAGGGTTGTGAGTAGTAGTAGTTGATTCTGTACCATCTGATGTTGGCGCGACGTATGCGGGTTTAAGACGGTCGATGCTCACATACTCCTTGGATCCATTCTTATCCAGGACGAAGTATTTCGGTTTCCGCGACAAGACCTTGAATGGACCTTCACAAAGCGGTGTCAAAGGTCTTCGAACCGCATCGATTCGGATAAAGACGAATGGACAAGTGTGTAGGTCTGGATGTATACGCTGCTCGCGCGTGCTTAGTCGAGGTGGAGTCGGTTTATGGGATCGGAAATGGTGATTAAGGCGTTCAGCGTAGGACGTAGGATTCAGTTCACCGGTGATTCGGGAGTCTAGTATCATCTCGCCTGGGAGTCTGAGCGGTGTGCCAAAGACAAGTTCGGCTGGGCAGCATCCGATATCTTCTTTGACTGTATTGCGAATACCAAGAAGAATAGATGGAAGGCGTTCAGACCAACGACCATCAGGCGAACGAGCTGTAATGGCAGCATTTAGTTGTCGATGAAATCGTTCGACAGAGCCATTGGCAGCAGGATGATATGCAGTCGTCTGGAAATGAGTACAACCGAGCAGTCGACTCAAATCACGGAAAAGCGTGGAACTGAATTGAGATCCTCTGTCAGTAGTGACGGTGGCTGGCACACCAAAGAATGAAATCTCCGATTCAACGAAAGCACGTGCAACAGTTTCAGAGGATATATCGCGTAAGGGAATTGCTTGGGGAAAACGAGTAAATCTATCAACACAAGTCAACAGATAAGTGAAACCGTTAGAAGCTGGTAACGGTCCTACTACATCAAGATGTATGTGTTTGAAACGGGCTTCGGGGAGTGAAAAAGTACCGGGAGTTGTAACAGTGTGTCTGTGAATCTTGCTTGTTTGACAACTAAGACAGGTTTTGGCCCATTGTCGGATGTCTGTGCGCATATTGGGCCAGAGGTAACGGTCGGTAATTAGCTTCACCGTAGATCGAATACTGGGGTGCGATAATCCATGAAGATGGTCAAAGACCACTCGCCGGTAGGACTGTGGAACAAACGGTCTAGGTTTACCGGTGGAAATATCGCAGTAGATTCTGGCGTCGGAATTGAGCACAGGCAATTGCACGAGTTTTAACGTAGTGTTTGATCGAAGCTGTGTTAATTCTGGGTCATTGGCTTGGGCAACAGACATTTGTTCTAGATCAATGGGTGAGCGTGAAAACTGATGGATGTGAGCACGGGATAGTGCGTCGGCGACAAGGTTGTTAGGACCGTCAATATAGCGAATATCAACACAAAATTGGGATAGATAATCAAGATGTCGAGTCTCTCTAGGAGAGTAACGGTCAGAAGTTGCACGAAAAGCATACACAAGTGGCTTATGATCTGTCAAGAGGATAAAACGTCGACCCTCAAGAATGTGACGAAAATGCTTTACGGCCAGGTACATGGCAAGGAGCTCTCTACCGAACGTACTGTACCTGGTCTGGGCAGGTTGAAGCTTCCGTGAGAAGAAAGACAAGGGTTGAATTTCCTTATCCACTAGCTGCTGCAATACGGCACCAACGGCGGATTGTGAAGCGTCTGTCTTGAGAATGAGAGTGGCGCTGTCGTCCGTTCTCAAGTAAGCGAGTGAAGTAACTTGGCTCAGCTTTTGCTTGACGGCGTTAAACGCTGCTTCGGCATCTGGAGTGAAGGTGAACTTTTTTGGATTACCTTTGAGCAAATCGGTTAAAGGCTGAAGGATTGCAGCACAGCCATGTATAAACCGTCCGTAGTAGTTAACCATGCCGAGGAAACGGCGCAGGTTTTTAACGGATTGTGGTAATGGATAATCCAGTATGGCTTGCGTTTTATCCGTCAAGGGGCTAATCCCGTTGGCGTCAATTCTGTGACCTAGGAAGTCGATGGAAGCTTGGCCAAATACGCATTTGTCAGGATTAATGGTGATGCCATGATGTGCAAAACGTTCGAAAAGTGTTCGTAGATGAATTAAGTGTTCGTCGGCAGAATCACTTGCAACTAAAACGTCATCAATGTAAACAAAGACGAAGTCAAGCCCACGGAGAACTTGGTCCATGAAGCGTTGGAAGGATG